>JAJPUD010003367.1:182051-253475 GCA_023553655.1 Myrmecobius fasciatus | reverse complement strand
CTTTTCTATTGCATAAGGGTGAGTATGAATCTAACCATTGTTTCTCAACTTTGCAGTTGACTCTTAAAATGGAACAAATTCCTTCTCAATAAGCAAATGAGAAAGATTTGTACATTTCTGGTTCTATGGACCTTTGCACAAATGTTTCCATTATGTTAATTCCATTTATATTCCTTGTTGGCAATATATTTTCATGATACATTACACCATCCTATATCATTTATAAATTATTTTTCTTTCAAATATGGAATATTTGTCCAGAGATAAATTTCCATAACAGAGTTCATCTCACAAAGTTTCAGTTATTCTTATGGGAATAAATTTCCCTCCTATACTAATTCAAGACCTCTAACCAATTTTGCTCAACTGTCCTTTGGTCTAGATAACTGAGGCCACAGGTTTCATTATGTAGTCCTCTTGAGTTTTTGGGGGGTATCTAGCTTTCTTCATAGGCAAATTTCTCCCTTTTTTTTCTTTTAAATTTAAAGTCCTTTTGGTGACCTTGGCAAAACTCTAGACAAATACATTTTCCCATTCCTTATTAGGTATACTCCATCCCTGACCAAGAACCTGTTCTTCTTATGTTTTAAATTAACATATATCATCATCAAAACCAAAATTATGAGTGACAAGATGTTGGTAGGCACCACTATACTTTTTCAATTGAATTGACTCTTCAAGTGGAGATGCACCAGGGCTGAGGAACCCAGTACCAGCAGTTACTAAAGAAGCCATGTCATCACATGATGAATTCAGGCACATAAATAGATGGAAGTGAATAAAAATTTAATTCTATTAATTTTGCATTCACCCTATATATGAATGGTATTTTCAATCTTCCTGGTCCACATAGCACAAGAAATATTTTAAAAAGTTAGACAGTAATCACGACAACAAGATTCTGTGTATTTTGTATTATATGCTAGATTCATGAAAGAGAAAAGACCATTTTAAGACAAAGGAAGGAAAAAAATATCTTTCCATCTTTTTGTCTAGTTTTCTCAGGCCCAGGGTTTGCTCATTCTCAGCTTCCTATGCACTCATTTCCATGTACTCAATTGCAAATGCCATGTCCCTCTGCATTTGGATACCACAATCAAGAGACTTAACTATGAGGAATGAATAAGTATTGGCAAGTGCCCAGTAGTACCCAGATGGCCCCAGGCAACATTTCTCCTTTTAAGGAAAAAATAATCGTCACCTGATTTTTCCCTTTCTTTTCAGTTACTAAGGAATTTTTAACTTTCAGTAGGCCTAAATAAGAGCTAATACCAAGAAAACCATAAGGTGTTGAAGATAAAATATTTGGGGATAATTAAATGTTGAAAGACAATAGTCAGGAAAAGATGACCCCACTGGGATCCCTTTGAGCTGTGTAATTCTATGATACGTTTATTAATTCATATGAATTTGCTTTTTCAGATTATTATAGGACATCTGATAAGGATTTGTTCTAAAGGAAACACTGGGGGAATAAAAAGCCAAGGTCTAAGATTGTCTTTTCTATTGCATAAGGGTGAAGATGAATCTAACCAATGCTTCTCAACTTTGCAGTTGACTCTTAAAATGGAACAAATTCCTTCTCAATCAGCAAATGAGAAAGATTTGTAACTTTATGTGTATATATATATATATATGTACATATATGTATGTGTGTGTGTGTATTTTATGGTTAAACACTAGCAAAATGTATAATCTTTTCACTCAGTAAACAGCCCCTGGGTCTCTCAGACACTACAGCATCTGGTTAGAACTTTCATGCCAATACCACTATCATGGCACACTACTTTTGGTAGGATAGTAAATTACAACAATTCCCAAAGAACTTTATAACTAGGATATTGAGCATGTCCCTGCCTCTCCTGCTTTATTACTGGTCTAAGTCTTTGATAGGAGAGTATCAGAATCAGATATAACATGCCTGGGCATTAAAACACAACTGGTCCAGCCAAGCCCAAAAGGCTTAGAATGACACAGTATAGATTTCTATACATCTGGCAAATCCAGATATTCCTCCTACTCCTCCCCAAGAGTTTTTGTGAATAATATTGCCCTCATTTTATTCAGAATCTTCAAGAATTTTCTGTTCCATCTAGTAAATTCAAAAATATTCAGATTCTCTACAATCTTTTTTATATTTTTTTCAATAAAATGATTTCATATAAAAACCTCCTTTCTTTTATCTGTTGAATAGGCACTGGCAGAATTTTTAGCTTGGATATAATTGCTGTCTATCCTTCAATGTTTTCAATCAATAAGAATTAAAGTGTTTACTATATGGTAGGAAGTGTAGAAATCACTCAGAGAAAAAAAAGGCCAAAACAACCCCTGCCTTCAAGTAGATTGCATTCCAACAAGACATTTGGTTTGTAAGTAACTAGATAAATGCAAAACATATACAGAGTAGATGAAGGTAATATGAAAGAAGAAAGCATTGGCTGGAAGCACTGGGAAAAGCTTCCTGTAGAAGATGAGATTTTGAGCTGTCTTAAAGGAAGCCATGGAAAGTAGGAGCTGGAGGTCAAGAGTCACAGTATTCCAAGCATAATGAACAACCAGATATAGAGATAGAAATAGAGTACCAAATCTGAGGAACAACAAGTATGCTAGACTAGCCAGATCACAGATTATGTGGCAGGATATATAAAAAGTGTAAGAAGATTATAAATGCAGGAAAGGATCAAAGGACTTTTAAGTGCTGAACATATGATTTTATGGACATAATAGGGACCTACTGAAGCACAGTGAGCAGGAAAGAACAGCGTGATAAAACGTATATTTTTAGGAAAAAATCACCTCAATTGCTTCTCAGACTAGATGGGATAGTATCATGTGTTTAAAAAACATTACCTTGGTATCTGAGTGGAAGATAAATTAGAATGGAATCAGCTGAATTAAAATGGAATAAGTCAAGGAGACAGACTAGAAGAATATTGCAGAAATCCAGGTGAGATGTGATGAGAGCCAGAACAAGGCTGTAGCCTCTTGGGTGGAGGGAAGATGTATATAAGAGATATTGTGAAGGTAAAAAAAAATAACAAGATGTAGCAATGGATTAGCTATTGGTATGAATGAGAATGAGAGGTCAGTAATAACACCAAGGTTATATATTTGTCTAAGGAGGAATTTCATTAGTGCCTTCCACAGAAATAGGAAACTTTAGAAGGTAAGGAGGATTTGTCAGGAAAATTTGACATATTAAGTTTGAATTACCTACAGGACATCTAGTTTGATGATGTCCAAGAGGTAGAAGGAAATATATGACTGTAGCTCAGCAAAGATACTAAGGTCAGGATACATAAATATGGAAAGTATCTATCCGGAGATGATCATAGAACTGATGGGAACTAATGAGTTTACCAAGTGAGATAGTTTAGAGCAAAAAGAGAAGGAGATTACAGTTAAAGGGCAAAGGTATTTTTAGCTAAGCACATACAAAACTCCTTTTAGGGGAGAAGACTTGGCTTTGCTACCATGGTTTCACCTTAATTCTAAAATCACCTCTAGCTTGTGAAGAAGAAAAGGATGAGAAAATGGAAGAAATACATTCCATCCACTAATCAACCCATCTTAGATCTAGATACCTCTTTCAGGAACAGAGAGATGCTAAAGTCCTAATTTTTTTTGGTAATGTTATTTGTATGTTCAGTGAATACTAGAGATATCAGGAGCTGTTTAGTTCCACTGATTCCTCTATGGGTTGCCATAGAAACTAGATGGGACATGAATACTCATTTCAGTCAATCACTGGCCATCGCCAGTTATTTTGACTTTTGTCTTGCCACTGAACATCAATGATTTTGGAGGAGAGAATGATGACTTTGCACAGCTCTGTCTCACTTAAATTCACCTCATATGCGAGGCAAGACATCACCCTCATGATGTCATTGGTCTTCTTCAAGAATAAAGGGCCAAAAAAACAACCATGAGAATGAGAGGTCAACCATTAAGCATTTATTAAGCATCTGCTAAAGGACCAGGCAGTATGCTAAGCTAGTTCAACTACCTCAAATCATAGAAAAAAACCTATAATTTATATTTACCTTAAGAAAAACTGAGGTATAGTGAGACTTAGTGAGGCCCAAGAAAGAGTATACACTTGAACTTAATTCTCTCAATTCTCAGTCTAATTCTTTTATAATCACAAGTCTGCGATTTCATTAGTTTCAGGATACCTGAGCCTCATCTTCTCCTACTTCCCATTCATATAAGTTTTCTCCATGTCTGAACACAACTTTCACATCATCACCTCTTAAAACTGTTCTCTTTCTTTACAAGTCAAATACCCCCATTTCTATGAAGCATTCCTTAAAATCACCACCTGAAAGTGCTTTTCTTCCTTACATTTCTTATAGGTTTGATTTGGATTTTTCCTTTACCCTTGTTCCAAACTTTTTATTACAGATATTTGCGTATGAGCCCTATTACCCTTATTAAAATTTAGCCTTCTTGAGAACAGGGAATATTTCTCATTCTAGAATTCCCCATAATATCTCATATATTTTTTAGGGGAGGGGGAAAATCAGACCCATGATTTCATTGGGGAGTTCTGAATAAAAAAAAAATCCCATCTACCAATGCAGATGGGTATCTGCTCTGTTACTCAGAGAATTACTGAAGTTCCTATGAAATTAAGACAGTTGGCAAAGCTAGAAAAACAGTATTAGTCAAAGGACGAGCTTTCTTTCTGAATCTAAGGCTGACTTCCTATATTCTGTGCTGTCTCTCTTATCATTTGGACCTATGATTTATTGATGTAAAGGATCCCTGGTGAGAGGATCCCTTCCATCAATGCAGATCAGCACCTGCTCTTAGAGAGCAGTCTTAGAGAGTTTGTTAGGGACAATTAAAGAATTCAGATCTTTTTTTATTCCAATACTGTTTCTCTATTTATTCCATCAAACTGCCTTTCATTATAATTGCATTAATTCAATGCAATTCATTAATCTTTATTAAGTGCCTACTATATGCATTTTGGGGGTTGATATGGCATATTGCATTTTTCTCCCAATGTATAGTAAGTCAAGAAATGTGTGTTTGTTTATCCAAGGAACACATTCTTTCTAGGGTTTTTTTCCTCTCCTTTAATCGAACAAATTGGCAGAAACATCGTATTACTACTACCACTTTACATTTATAAAGTAGTTTTATTTCCAAAGCAAAATTGTATTCATTATACCATATCATTCTAACATGGAATGGCAAAGGAGAATTACTAACAAAATTAATCACAACACTATGATGAGATGACTTTCTCTTCACACAAAGAATGGATGATAGCCAGGTATTCATAGCTGCTATATAAGAAATTGAAATGGGGCAGTCTTGTTCAAGCAGGACTGAAAAACAGTCATGCAAATATATATACCCATCAAGATCTAGCTGTTCCCAAGAGCTTTCCCTGACAATCCTTATTCTCAGTGATCTATTTCACATAGCATATATTATATGCTATTTGCTCATTTGGCTTTTATTATATATTGTCTTATGTTGATTTGTGCATGTGTGCCCTATTTCTTTAGCTAGATTTTAGGATATTTAAGGGCACAGACGGGGTCTTATATTTCCCTGTTCTCCACAGTGTATAACATAGAGCTTTATGCATTATAAGTGTTCATTTGATAAATTACTAGAAGTGCAACTTTGAATCCCATTTCATTGCTGTAAAATGTTGGGACTCCTAAACAGCAGAAATATAGTATAATACAGCAAAACAGCCACTAAATTTAGAGGTAAAAAATTTGGTTTCAACTTTCATTTTTGCTGCTCAAAACTCATGTGATCTTAAACACGTCACTTAACCAATCTAAGCTTTCTTATGTGTAAAATGAATAGTTTAGACTAAAGATCAGGCTTCAGGAACAAGGACCAGAGTGTTAAGACAAGAGGTGTTCAAAGTAAAAAAAAACAAAAACAAAAATAAAAACTAAATAGAATATCAGGCATGGGTGAATTTAGTGGCCAAAACAGCTTAGAAGAGGCACAGAGTAAGAGCCATTCTACAGCAAACTAACCAAATGGGAACTAAAGGATTAAGGTCCTTTGTATTTTTAAATCTATGGTCCTCCTTGAAGAACTGAGAGAACCCTAAAGGAGTGGCTCTCTTCAAGTCAAAACCTGGGTGTGAAATGAGAAAAAGTTCTTATTTTAAGGAGCTTCAGACACTCTATGTTCAGTCAAACAGATGTAAACGCTCTTCCTCAAATTTGGCATTCTATCTCCTTGAATTTATTTTCACCTTACTTTACCACTTAGAATCTTTTTCTCCTCCATTCAAGGGCTTATGTATCATGTCCTATTGCAAGACACTCTAGGTCTATGTACTTGTTATTGCCCTCATTCTCCTCAAATTATTCTGTATGTTTACCTGCCTGTATGTTGTATATCTACTCCTATAATATTAGAAAGTAAGTACAGAAGGGATTATTTTTTATGTTATTGCATTATTCCCTATAATTAATCTACTACCTAATAAATTCTCATTGGATTAAATTTGATTGGGTTGATTTGGATATGAGAATCAACCTATCAATCAACAAAATATTTATAGAATATCACATACTCATTATTAAGTCAATTTCTCTGGAGGATATGCACTTGGTCTAGTTGGGTAGGTTACCACATATGAAACAATAGTGAATAATATAAAAAGCATATCATTCAAAGTATAAAATTACATAATTGAGATTAAAATATTTAAATGCTTGGGGGCAAAAAAGTTGTTTTCTTCATAAGAATCAATAATAAGACCTTTTAGAATATTTCCACTGAGTATATGCCAATCAGTTGGGGAATGGCTGAATAAGTTATGGCAAATTTCTGTAATGGAATATTATTGTTCTTTAAGAAATGATCAGCAGGGTGATTTCAGAAAGGCCTAGAGAGACTTGCATAAATTGATGCTAAGTAAAGTGAGTAGAGCCAAAGGAACATTATACGCAGCAACTATAAGACTGCAGGATAATCAACTGTGATGGACTTGACACTTTTCAACAATGAGGTAAGTCAGGTCAGTTCTAATAGACTTATGATGGAGAGCCATCTGCATGAAAAAGGAGGACTATGGGGACTGAATGTGGATCACAACATAATATTTTCACCTTTTTGTTTTTTGCTTGATTTTTTTCTTTCCCATTTGTTTTTCCTTTTTGATTTGATTTTTCTTATGCAGCATGATAAATTTGAATATGTTTAGAAGAACTACACGTTTGACCTGTGTTGGATTACTTTCAGTCTAGGGTAAGAGGGTAGGGGCAAGGGAGAGAGAAAAGTTTGAAACACAAGGTTTTGCAAGGGTGAATGTTGAAAAATATCTTTGCATGTATTTTGAAAATAAAAAGCTATTTTTGTTTTGCTGAGGCAATTGGAGTTAAGTGACTTGCCCAAGGTCACACAGCTAGGAAGTGTTAAGTGTCTGAGTCCAGATTTGAACTCAGGTCTTCCTGACTTCAGGACTGGTGCTCTACCCACTGCACCACCTAGCTGCCCTGTAAAAAGCTATTATTAAAATTATTTGAAAGGTAGTTTTTTTTGTTAAAAAATAAAAGAATATTTCCATTTCCATATAAATAAGCAGTCATGTCTAACCTCCTATATTTTGTCTTTAATATAGATCTTGAGCAAGGCCAACCAAAAGTCAATCTATCCTTTCTCAGATCCTTGGAACCAATTAAGGAATAGAAGATTAGGCAATCTCTGTCCCTAACCTGGTACACAACAAATGGCCTCCAAGTTCATTGATTGGTTATAAATCCAGTATGGCTACTAAAGCACCTGTGGGAAATGGCTCATATTCAGAAACTACTCCCCTCATAGAGACCCCTTTCTCAATGGGTGAACTGATGTTTTTTTTGTCATTGCTTTTACCTATGGATAAAATAAAAGTTTTTTAAAACTGCTTTTTTTCATCCTGAATTGCATATGATGGATTTCTTTTCACAATACATTCAAAGGAAAGGAGATTCAAAGAAGATTGGAATGGTAGTGAGAGCTTAGAGGAGGTCAATATAACTGAAATTTTAATGCTATAATTAGGAACTTTTAAATCTCAGAGGCAAGATATACATTAGTCTAATTACAAAACAATTAACATACACATAGCACTTGAAAGATGACAAAACATTTAATACATGTAGATTCATTTGAGCTTCACAACTACCTCAACAGATTAAAGCTAAAGGTATATAAAGCTATTAAATTTAAAAAGTGGGATTTAAACCTATATTTTCTTGACTGTGAGATATCATGCTATCTACTATACTATATCATACTTTCTCTTTAACTATTATAATGGCTAGGAGAAAGGAAATAGTTGGACATGAGACTTGATTGTGGCAAACCTTGGCAACTAGGCAAAGAAATTTGGATAAGGAAAGAAGCCTCTAATTAGGGACAGCTGATAGTACAGGGTAAAGGAAAAGCTGATATTAAACAAAACTTTGATGAGATACTGACAATTAAGTTGATTTTTCTTCCATGTCTGCATTTAACAAATTTGTTAACAAAAAACAAATATTTTACAAATTTTATAGTACCAATAGTAATCACTAATTTCTACCATTTAGACACTAACCAAATCCTAATTCACAATATCCAATACCCAAATCCTTTAGAAGATGGCTTCAGTGTAACATCAATATACATTAGCATCCATAGACAAGGATGTGCTAGTACATGTTTAACCACCAGATATCCAGCAGTTGGGGGGAGGAAATGAGAGGGGATGTAAGCATGAAATACTTATTTTTAATCTATATTATTAACATTTTCTCCATCACTTTCCTAAGTCTAAACATCAACAAAACAATAAATCAAGTCAAGATTAGTAGTGTTTGTCAATTTCTAAAATAGAAATATACTGAAAATTTAACAATTGAAAAGGCTCTAGCATACTCCTATCAGCAAACTAAAGGCCTACCTTGAGCAATAATGTGAGCAATCTACAATATAGGTGTATGGTTTGAATTTTCCCCAGATAGAATTTTGAATTTCTGCAAAAAATTCCTAAATACCAATGTTGAAAAATATTAGCTACCTCCTGAAAGAGAGGAATGGATTCAATATTTAGACTAAGACACGGATTCTTAGACATCGTCAATGAGGGAATTTGTTTTGCTTGACTATTTGTATTTGTTTTGAGTTTTATTTTTAATTGTTTCCCAAGAGAGGAAGAGATGTGAAAGAAGAAAAAAAATTTTTTTAAATGTTACTTGGAAAAAAATTCTTAAGAGTAACCTATGCATTAAATCAATTAAAAATCAATTGAACAAATAGTAGTATACAATAATGTAATCCTTGACCAAAGTAAAAAACTCAGCTGGCTGCCACCTATCTTGGTGTCTTTACCTGCTAGGTGGATCCTGGAAATATATAGTATTAATGGAAACCTTTGCCGAAAATCAGAGGAACAAGAATTTCTGTAGTAACCACAGAGGGGATCAAAAGTTTTTCCCACTGGAATAAGAATAAGGACCATAGATTTGACCAGGCATAATCAAATACAAGTAATGGAAATACCTAGTGATTAAGGAGTATATAATCACTCTGAGGTACCAGTACATACCTCTCAAATTGACTAAGATGACAGGAAAAGATAATGATAAATGTTAGAGGGAATGTGGGAAAACTGGGACACTATTATACATTGTTGGTGGAATTGTGAGCTGATCCATCCATTCTGGAGAGCAATTTGGAACTATACTCAAAAAGTTATTAAACTATGCATACTCTTTGATCTGACAATCTCACTACTGGTTCTGTACCCCAAAGAGATTATTTTATTTTTATTTTTATTTTTTTATAAAGCTTTTTATTTACAAAACATATGAGTGACCTTTCAACATTGACCTTTGCAAAAAAACTTTTTTTCCCCAAGCTTTTCCTTTCCTTCCCCCCACCCCTAGATGACAGGTAATCTAATACATGCTAGATAGGATAAATTATATGACAAATACAATACATGCATACATATCTGTACAGTTATCTTACTGCACAAGAAACATCAGATCTAGAAAGAGAAGAAGAAAAAAACAACCTAAGAAGGAAAACAAAATGCATGGAAATATTCACAGAAAGCGTTAAAATGCTGTGTGGTGGTTCACTCTCAGTTCCCACAGGCCTCTCTCTGGATGTATATGACTATCTTCATCGCAGCACAATTGGTTTGAATCACATCATTGTTGAAGAGAACCATGTCCATCAAAATTGATCATCGTATAGTCTTGTTGCTGTGTATAATGTTCTCCTGGTTCTGCTGATTTCACTCAGCATCAGTTCATGCAAGTCTCTCCAATCCTCTCTGAAATCCTCCTGTTGGTCATTTCTTATAGAACAATAATATTCCATAACATTCATATACCATAATTTATTCAGCCATTCTCCAATCGATGGGCATCTTTTCAATTTCCAGTTTCTTGCCACTACAAAAAGGGCTGCCACAAACATTTTTGCACATGTGGGTCCCTTTCCCTCCTTTAAAATCTATCCCAAAGAGATTATAAAAGAGGGGGAAGAAGCAGTAAGTATAAAAATGTTTGCGGCAGCCCTTTTTGTAGTGGCAAGGAACTGGAAATTGAAAGGATGCCCATCAGTTGGGGAATGGCTGAATAGGTTACAGTATATGAATATCATGGAATATTATTGTTCTATAAGAAATGATGAGCAGGCTGATTTCAGAAAAGCCTGGAAAGACTTACATGAACTGATGCTGAGTGGAGTGAGCAGAACCAAATGAAATTAGTCACAGTAACAAGAACTTGGCTCTTCTCAACAATGAGCTTATTTAAGGTAATTTCATTCAATTGACTTGTGATGGAAAGAGCCAGCTGCATCCAGAGAGAACTATGGAGACAGAATATGGATTGAAGCATAGCATTTTCACCTTTTTATGTTTGGTTGGTTTTTCTTTCTCATGTTCTTCCCCTTTTTGTTTAATTTTTCTTGCACAACGTGACAAATATGGAAATATGCTTAAAAGAACTGTCCATATTTAATCTATATCAGATTATTTGCTGTCTTGAGGAAGGCAGAGGTAAGGGAAAGAGGAAGAAAAAATTTATAACACTAGTTCTTAACAAAAATGAATGTTGAAAACAATTTTACCTATATTTAAAAATAAAATACTATTAATTAAAAAAAAAGATCAGTGCACAAAAGAAGATTCCTAATCAGAAGGATATAGAGAAATGGGAAGTAGTGAGGAAGCTCATCCACTCTGTGTTCCCTCAGTAAGAACTCTGGCTCTTATCCTCTAGCCTCCTCATCTCTGAGCATTCCCTGTTCTCTTCCAAGTCTGCTTTGGCCAGAAACCCTAAATCTTCCCCTTCCAGATTCATTTATTCATTTATTTAAATTTTTTGCCTCACTTTCTCCTCCAGAGCTATCTGGGTCCAATGACTACATATAGATCCAGATAACCAGAAATAAGCCCTGGGTAAAATGGTTATCCTTGGCTTTTTATTTAAATTTTTAATTTTTTTTTTAAATTTGACTTTAGCTTTTTTAAACTAAGGTCTTCAATATGTCTCAGTTGATTTAAGTAGTTTATTTAAATCCAATTCACCTGCATGTCAAGGCATCACCTCCCTGATTCCATGGTCCTCTTCAAGAGGAAAGGACAAAAAATAACAACAACCACCAAGTGAGACAGAACAGAAGCTGGTAGCCAGGAAGCAACACTATCCAAAACAGCAACCCCAAAGACTCCAGTCAGAAATGAAGTGATTCACTCTGTAGCCTGAGTAGCCTAATTAATGTTATCCCTTAACTCCCTGTGAGCAGCCTAAGCCAACAGCAAGCCAGAAGGATGAGATAACACTCAAGTTAAGTAGGTACTGGACTCCTGAGTATCTCCAGCAGATTTCAGAGAGAAAACCCTGAGAATCAACCCTGGAATTCCAAAGCATAATCACCCCAGTGAGAACACAGAGCTCCCCACTGAGCTGGGGAGAAGGCACACAAAGCCATTGTGGACAGTGACAGCTGGGTTGATGTCTGTGGGCACAAGCCAAGGTCCAGTAACCAAGGAAACCAAACCAGATACAAACATAGGAATGACTTGAAAGTTTCATGTGTTCACACATGTTTCAGTTAATCCTGTGTCTTTTTATAGTCTGTGAGATTCAGTCTCCTTCTGTAATTTCTGTTAGAGGTATTTCCATTTTTCTCATCACCCAGGTGTGCCATCTCAATCTCACCTTGTCTCTTTCCCTTCTTCACTGTCTCCACATGTCCAATTGGCTAATAAATCTGACCAATTCTCCTTCCAAACACCTTTAACATTTGTTCCTTTCCCTCTGTGTGCACATGAACAAAACTCTAGCTCAGATTCTCATTACTCCTTCCCTGGATTAGTCGATTTATTTGTTTCCCTGTTTCATTTCTGTCACCAACCCATCCTCCATACCAATTCCAAAGTGATATCCCTAAAGGTGGTATAGTAGTTCTTAGTTTCAGGAAGTTGTTATTATTGTTGTTCAATCATTTCAGTCATATTCAATTTTTCGTGATCGTTTGGGGGATGTTCTTGGCAAAGTTACTTTGCCATTTTCTTCTCCTGAAATACAGTAGTTGCCAGAGCCTGGAATTATAACCTATGAGTCCACAAAGAATATAAACTACCAAGAGTAAATGTTAACAGCAAAAGAAATTCCAAGAATCTCATAACCATGCCTTATTTGTTCTGTATAATACCTGACCTGCCCCAGAGCTGGTGCAGGCATTTTCCACCCTTCTATCATTCTATCAAGGACTGCCTCTCATAAGTAAACTCCCTTAAATAACCTCAAAAATGTGACAGATTCTAGCAAATCTATACTTATAATAACATGGGCCCCTCTTTCTTTCATGTCCTAGTATTCTCTCAGAGTGTTTACATTCCTATAAGTGACATATCAGGGCAGAACAGATCACTCTCCTTACAGTTGGCACAAATAATAAATGCTCTCCAAATCTTGTGTTCTTACACCAATTCTTTTTACAAATGAAGAAATTGAGGCAAACAGATTTAGGTGGCTTATCCAGGACCACACAGCTAGTAAGTGTTTAAGGCCAGATTTAAACTCAATGAGTATTTTTGATTCCAGGCCTACTCCTTCATGCACTGAGCCACCTGGATGCCCCCGTAAGGAAGACAAGTTTAAATTCTTCCTGAGATATTTGCTACATGATCTCAAGTAAGTCACTTATCCTCCATTGGTGTTCATTTCCTTATCTGTAAAATAGCATCATATACTTTATGCTATTGTTATGAGGATCAATTAAGATAACACATATAAGGTACTTTGCAAACCTTAAAGTGTTAGATAAATTTTAACTTATCATTACTGTTATTATTATTATTAATTATAGTACATATCTGACCATATTACTCCTCAATAAACTCTTCTAGAATCAATATAAATTCCTCTGTTTGGCATTTAAAGACTTTAATAATCCACTTTTAGCAAGTGCAATCTTATAAATCTATAAAGAATGGAAGGAATAAATAATATAATTCTTCATAAGGAGGAAATTTCTAAGCTTGCCTTTCCAACACTTAAGTCTCTCAATTTGAGAGTTATTTAATTTTGACTTGGAGTACTCTTACTATCCTTTGTCCCGTACCTCAGTTCCTCTAAAATTAAGAATTAAACCATACTTTTTCCAAATCTTCTTAAGGATTAAAGATTCCTGCTTGGATTCTACCTCTCTCCCTATTTGGATGCCAGATGCCATTAAACCTGCCTAAATCTGATGACATGCTTTTCGGGTCTATTCCCTATAACATCCTAACCATGCTAAAGTCACATTCTTACTCCCTACAGGGACATACTTCTGCTATTCTCCCTCAAGATAACTCAGATCTCTATTAACTTCCTTCTGCTTTTTATTCTTGATTTCCCCTAGCAATTATTTCTGT
Source organism: Myrmecobius fasciatus (assembly GCA_023553655.1). Taxonomy (NCBI): domain Eukaryota; kingdom Metazoa; phylum Chordata; class Mammalia; order Dasyuromorphia; family Myrmecobiidae; genus Myrmecobius; species Myrmecobius fasciatus. The sequence goes on along the minus strand of JAJPUD010003367.1, from coordinate 239,578 downwards.
GACTTTTGCAGATCACCTGCCCACTTCATGAAATCTGTCTAGCCCCAAGTTACAATCATCCCCAAACTAACTCATCTGTCCTTCACCCATTCATAGGACTGAAGAATTCCAAGTATTGGAGCATAGATGTTGAGGGCTGCAAAGAAATAGGAGCTGAAAGGACAATCCAGCATGCTGCAATCAGACATGGGGGAATTCATTTGACATTCAAAGCAGCTTCAGAGGCAGAGACTGAGCCACAAACTGTGACAAGTCTAACCAAGAAAAGCTGACTAGAGGGCAAGTTCCACATGGGCTCACCAGGGCCAAGATGCTATATAACTCAACTCCTTGGACTTTGCAGTACGTACTTATGGAGAGTAGCAAAGCACCATCTGCCAAGGTGAAGCACACTCATCCATACAGAATGCATGCAAAACAGGGTGGTTTGGTGCCCCAATAGCCAAAGAGCTTCCAAATAGAAGCCCTGTCTGACAGAACTAATTATAGGTTCTCTACTGATCAGACTGCAAAGCCGTTCTGCTCCTATGATAATGAAAGTCTTAATCAGATGGCTCTTCTGAGTGGTCCAGAGAGCCACTACAATCAGCAAAAGAGAGAGAGAAAGTGAAAAGAAGAATTTGATGGATTTGGCAGGTAGCTGATAGATTAATTCCCAGGCTTGTGCAATTGATAGCAAACAAAAATGGGTTTTAAGCAGTACTGGGATTTAATTCTGGGTCTCAGGCAAATAGTGATAACAACAGCTAGGGTTTATACAATCCTTCATATATATTATATCATTTGATCCTTACAATAACCCTGTTAATTAGATGCTATTTTTATTATAATTTTGAAGATGAGAAAACCAAGGTAGAGATGTTAAGTAATTTACCAGTATCACATGACTAGCAAGAGTCCAAGGCAAGATTTGAACTCAGACTTTTCTGAATGCTTTATCCACTACACCACCAAACTACCTCATATTTGGTATGTATGTGTGTGTATGTATGTATATATATATATATGTATATATGTATGTATGTATATATATATGTATGTATATATATACACACACATATATGTATGCTTGTTTTAAGACTTGCACAGTGCTTTAAAATGTGTAATCTCAATTTTTACTCACAAAAATCCTTTTAGACTGATCCTATTAATATTCTCATTTTACATATGAGGAAATTGAGGTTAAGGCAGATTAAATGATTTGGCCAGGATAAACATATAGTAACTGAGGCAAGATTTGAAATTATTGCCTTCCTGACTCAAGTCCAATATCTGATTTGTCATACTACCTAACTATTGCCTGGAGCAAAATGTCAGGAAGGCTTTCTTTGCCTTTTGTTAAATGCAAAATATGCAATAAGAACATGTGGATGAGAGGACTGGATCAGAAAGTCTTAATATGAGTTCCTTAAAACTCTTTAAATACCTTACTTGCTTTTGAAACCTGGAATTATACTAATTCTGAAGATGAAGGTGGTAGCCTGTTGTAGTAAGAAAACCAAAAGTGACATTTCTTCAATGTCCTGATCTTTGTCTCTAAACCTGAGCAACCTTTATGCCTAAAATGGTTTTGTGAGGTCCACAGAACAATTTTGCATCAGTTTTGTGTCAGAACCAGGTAATAAGGATTTTTAATCTAACTTTAGTATGTCTATATTTATTTATTTATTTATTGGTATATCTAGATCTATTTATTAGTATATCTGTTTCTCTATTAATTGATCAATAGATAAAGAAATATATAGGTATAGTATTGCTGTGAAAATCAAGTAAGATAACACATATAAGGTACTTTGCACAACTTAAAGTGCTGGATAAATTCTGATTTTTTATTATTGTTATTTTATACATATATATACATAGCACATAAATATTTAATATATATATAACTTTAATATCACTTTACTTCTATCTTGAAGTGAACAGCTTAGAAATATCTAAACAAAAGTGTACTTTGCATCTTGAAATCTGTGAGGTCCAAATACAGGCTATATTAATCCTTACTACATCTTTTGCCTAAGGCTAATGCTAAGGTAGGTTGAAGGATTATTGAACATTTACTTCTCAATAGTACTATAACTGATCCAAGATTTAAATTTCACAAAAGAAATCAACAGTCTGGTAAAGCCATTGAAGATTATGCTGTAATGCTGCATCCTGCAACTAAATAGAAATGAACACTTATATGACATGTGAAAGAATGTGGCAGAGTTAGGATCCATAAGGATCTTGAAAAACTAGAAAATTGGATAAATCTAATAAGATGAATTCATTAGGGGAAAATTTAAAGTTTTATTTTTGGGTATAAAAAGTTTTCTAGTACAAGATGGCAGAAATGTGGTTAATGGCTGAAAAATATCTGGAGGTTTTAGTGGACTGCATTCAATATGAAGTAACAATATAATGAGATAGCGAATGAAAAAATGAATACCCTCTCCTTCAAGATCCACAAAACATATTCTTGGATAGAGATATGCTGGTAATGTTGATATGTTTAACAATCCCCTCTTCCCCCAAAAAAGCATACATAGTTTTATTTACTCTATCATTACCATTTTCTTTATGACTTACTTAAGTCTACAAAAATCAACAAAATAATAAATCAAGCCCTGATTTTAACTGTTTACTGAAATCTAAGTGTTCAAAATTAAAAATTAGATCGGCTTTGTGAACCAGTGCCATCTGGCTTTTGTGAGCCAGTACAAGCTAGCTTGAGCTTTGGTCCTCATCAAAATCACTGTGGCTATAACTTGTTCTTTGTTTTTGGACATTTTAGTGATGTACTGAATGGTTTTCCAGGACTCTAGAATCACATGATACATATCATGTGGTATTTATATATACTGAGGATGTTTATGATGTGGTTAGTATCTTTTAAAACAAGTGAAAACCTTCCTGGACCATCTCCAGGGACTTAACATCTGTTAAGGCAGACCATGTGATAGTCATAAAAAAGAAGTACAGCAATGATTGTGTGATTATTTCAGGATATGAACATCATTATTGTCCAAGATAAGTACTGTCTTATTGATTCCTGACCTATGAGACCAATTATTCAATGCCCGCATCTTGAATGATGTGTAAGCACATCAATGTGTTTACATTTTAGTCTAGCTAAAGGAAGGGAATGAGTAGAAGATTACATTCCAGACATAGTAAGGGTAGTTTGAGTACAGTGGGATATTTGTCCCCTTTTTGTAAGACTTTAGGAATCTTATAGTACTTCATTAAAAGCTATATTGGTATCTCCTATCTCAAATGATCCTCTGAACTACTAAAATGCATGTTTCCCATTATGGATCATTCTCTCCACCTAAACTTTGTAATGGGAAGAGTCAGCATATGTTGAAAAAGATAATAGTAATCTATAATTTAGAGATCAGAAATCAAGAATCATCTTGTGAAACTGTTATATTCTAAGAAACGAGTGAAATAAGATTTAGAGTAATCTCATGGTTATATGGGTAGTAAATAGCAGATATATTCTGGAAAGGAGTGACTCAGGAAAGTAAGACAGAAAAATGAATATTCAGTTTAAATATATAGCTTTTAAAGGTCTAGATGGCACAGTGAATAGAGCACTGGGCTTAGAATTAGAAAGACTCATTTTCAAGAGTTCAAATCTGATCTCAGACACTTAATAACCATATGAGCTTGGGTAAGTCACTTAACTCTGTTTGCCTGACATCTTTATCTATAAAATGAACTGGAAAAGGAAACGGCAAACTACTCCATTATTCTCGCCAAGAAGTGACCCAAAAGGGCTCAAAAAGAGTCATAAGAGACTGAAACAAATAAAAAATAGCTCTTAATTAAGAAATAAAAGTCCTTCATAACAAAAAAATATCGTAGACCAACAATAATTTACCTTAAACCAAAAGGTAGCAAATATCTGAGTGTGAAAGCTTGTCTTCCACCTAGAATAGAAGCTAAGATATTTTGAAAATTCTCCACTAATACAAACACCTAGATGAACTTTTACCAGTCTATCTCTGATACCATGAATAGCCAATATGCTAACTTGAAAGAATTTTGAAGTGAACGGGTCATTATTATTGCTTCATCCCACATTTTACCATCATTGCAATGACTCCCATGTACTTGCTAAAGAAACTATGGATATGGCCAAGATCCTCCAGAGCCAAACCAGCACTAATTATGTCCAAATATTTTTCCTCTGTTCCTGTTCTTGTCTAATCTAACACACATAAGGTAGTAAAGCACCTCTGTAGGATCATCCTTTCAAGAATCACCTCCACCCTGTCTTTCCCAAGTCTCTAATATCTAATATTCTTATTGAACAGAACTAGTTTGATACAAAGAGATCCTGGTCAATAAGACAAAATTCAGGATTTGGTGGCCCTGAACACTTAAAAAATGAAGGGCTGACTCCCAGAACCCAAATCACTTTCATAACAATCAAAAGCTAAATTGACACCAAATCTCTGCATGGATGCAACTGGACTTGGAGTTAAGAAGGCATTTGTTCAAATCCTGCCTCAGTAATATACTTGTTGAAAGACCTTGGGTAAGCTACTTAACTCTCTCAGACTCAGTTTCCTCATTTATAAAATGGGAATTATAGCCTCACCTTCTGAGAATCAAATAGCACAACATATGTAAAGTGCTTCACAAATCTTAAAATGCTATGTAAAAGCAAATGATTATGATGATGGAGATGATGATATAAAATATTACCTGAGTGAGAAAAACAGAGTACTAATGTAATTCCTTCTTTAGGATACCAGAATACAGGGAGGTGGCTACAAACAAACTATTGTGAGCTGTGAAATCCATTATGAATCAATCTCTGTAAGATAAAATCATGATCATGAGGCTCTACAATGAGTGGTATCCTATGTTCCTATGTTTCAGAGTCCTGGATCTGTCCTGATTATCATAGGTACTTTTCATGAAGATGTATGTTTTCTCCTACCTCCCCACCGATGCTAAGGAACACATTTATTCCTCCAAGGCAATAAAAAGAGTCCAGCTCCGGAGTCTGAGGATCTGGTTCAAATCTCACCTTTACCTCTCTGGGTCTCAATTTCCTAACTATCTAAGGAAAGGGTTGGATTATATGCTTTCTGAGGTCCCTCCCAGTTCTAGAACTATGATCTGAAATACTTCCTGGTTCTATGGTCTGTTCCTATTTTTATATTTGATAGCAGTTCATCATTTCATAGGTTTTTTTTTTCATTTGTATTAGCACTAATGCAGGTTCAAGTTGCCTACAATTTATAGCTCTGAGTAAGAAAAACATATCACATATTCCAACATGCCCTAGAGCAATATCTCCACCATTCAAAGTCCTATCAAGTACTGGATCACTTTACTTTCTATCACAGAATTTTGCTATAATCAGTAAATCAGTATTTATTAAGGACCTATTATGTGTCGGGCTTTGTGCTCAGCACTGAGGTATAGATACAATATGGGGGGGGGCAGCTAGATAGCACAGTAGGTAGACTGTTATGCCTTCAGTCAGCAATACCCAAGTACAAATCTGGCCTCAAACACTTATTAGCTGTGTGACCCTAGGCAACTTACTTAAGCCTGTAAAATCATCTGTAAAAAGAGCTAGAGAAGGAAATGCAAACCAGCCAAAATGGGGTCACAAAGAGTTGGAGATGACTGAACAATTGCAGCAGCATAGCTATAACTCTCTACCCCCTTTATACAGAAAACTTCTTTTACATAAACTACAGGTTTCATACTTCCACTCTTAACCTCTCTGGCCACAGTTCCTGTCCTGTTTAGGGTCTGATGAACTCTTCTTGATGAGAACTGAAAATTAGCCAGACAAATCTTCTGTCTGTTGTAAGTCAAGGTCAAAGATAAATTAAGTGATTGTTCTCTAAATCATTACTGTACTTCCAGGTTGTCTAATGTCAAGTATTTAAAAAAAACTAATTTATTCATCTTGGTTACAAGGGACAGAGCTAAATCAAAAGTACAGGGTGAAGGAAATTCTTAGATTTGTCCTCACTGGTTCCATGGAGCAGATTTTAACACAATGAGTAGAAATTGTGGAGAGAAAGATTTTCTCACTGAATAAGGAATCAGATTACAGTTAAATTAGATGCTCTCAAAAATCCATTAGAATTTAGAGAATTTGTGATTTTACATATTCTTGTAGTGAGCAACCAGCTTGAGTTCTCTACCTGGAAGACATTCTGATGGTCCACTTTCTCTGGTTCTTCATAATAATCCAAGTAGTCAACTTTATGTAACTCCATTTTCAATTTTCCCCTCAACTAATCTGAACCTGCTCTGTATTTCCTAGGTAATGGGCTATGTGTTATCCTATTTTCAGTTTGCTCCTTTACTCTCTACTTCCCCTGTATTTTACCATTTCCTGATTCAATGATCATAGAATCCTAGCTTTAGAGCTAAAAAGGACCCTTTCCCTCATTTTACACATGAAGAAACTGAGACACAGGAAGGAAAACTAATTTACCGAGGATCACAAGTCCAGCAAGTATATGATGCAGAAGTTCAACTCAGATCTTGCTGGTTCCAAGCCTTGCTCTATGACACCTCACTGCCCTATACTAAGGACTCCAATAGTTCTGATCAATGCAAGATAAAAATTTCTTAGAAAAAGAAAGGCTTCTTAGACTCTTGACACTGGTGATGAGTAGAAATAAATTGTCCGTAATACTTAATCAACTTGGAAGGTTGTGTCCCAGAAGATCAGACTAGCGAATTCCTAAGAAATCTTCATCATCCTACACTGATAAGAGTATTTCTTTAATAATACTCTATAAAACTTAAGCATTTTATAAACAGAAAGATATCTCTTAGGAAAGATGGTACATAGTTACCAAATAAGCTACAATGAGACACACATCTAGAATACCTAACTTTCCATTAGAAAGAAGTTATATTATGTCCTCTTATTTAACAGTTCTCATTTTTCCTTCATGACCATGGAATCTTTGTGTTGTTTTGGATGATCCTGGTTTCTATCTTTAGTCTCACATTGACATTTTGTCTTCATTTTGCCTATTCTGATCATTTTATTTTTACCTAACTTGTATGATAATATATTCTCCTCTCTGTTCCCCTTGGTTCTGTACTTCCTGTGACTGGATTCTCCATTGGTAATGCCATACATATTCATTAGAATCAATTATGGCTCTCACAGGATGTGTCTGCCTTGAACCATAATGTAGGGAAACTCAGCAGAGCCCCAAAGAGTCTTAGATGAAATAGGAGATACAAGACAACAATGAGGTGGATCTTGTGTAGACCTAATTGGTTGGAATGGGAAGCCTTGGGTTTTCAAAGCTGGCATTCAAGATTTAAAAAGGAAAGTATGAAATGACTAAGACACAAAATACCCTTTCAAAGTAAATTCAGTTGATCCAAATCCTTAAGATAAGGTTTGGCAGGAGAAAAAAAAAACCCAGTCAGTTAATAAGGAAGCTAAGAAAGAAAATAAGGTTTCATTTTCTTTAGGAAAAGGATTATCTTCCAAGACCTATGTAACTTGCAAACTTTGTCCTTTAAGTTTTTTTGTAATTGTGTATGGGGCGGGGGAGGGGAGTGAAATAGGAAGCTATTGAATCAATTCTACTATTGCTATGTATCTTACCCAAAATAATGCATAACCAATCCATATCATAAAAGAACAACAATAAAAGACTTTCAGATCTATCCACAGCCATTTAATTTTGACTAAGTTTGTCTCTTGGAAAAGGCAACCATTGCTGAGCCACTTCATTGCCTAATAGAAAAGAGCTTTGGACTCACCAACATGAGGACACTTTCCAGAATGTCAAGTAGTTATTGATTTCTGAGTAGTTCTGTACTTCTGTGTTAGCACATAACGATGAACATAAAGCATTACTTCTTACTACTGATGCTTCACCTTACGGTGTTGGAGCTCTGCTTAGCTGCAAAATGCCAGATGGCACCAAAGTTCTATTTGCTTACTACACAAGAAAAATGTTGTCTACAGAATGGAACTGCACAAATTGACAAAGAAGCCCTTGATGCCCATAGTCAAGAAGTTCTATAGCTTTTTTGAGAGCTGTGACTTCATGATTGCTCTCATAACCAACATTTATTCAATGCTTTCTATGTGCCAGACACTGTGCTAAGTCCTGGGAATACAAAAACAGGCAAAAAACATAATCCCTGCCCTCATTGTTCAGTCATGTGTGATTTTTCACAAGCATATTTGGGGTTTTCTTTGGCAAAGATATTAGAGTTGTTTGCTATTTCTTTCCCCAGAGTTCATTTTACAGATAAAGACACTGAGCAAACAGTTTATGTGATTTGCTCAGAGTCACACAGTTAAGTGGTATCTGAAGTCAGATATGAACTCAGAAAGATGAGGCTTTCTGACTACAGGCACAGCATTCTGTGCCTGATGGCACCCACCTAGCAGCCTCTCCCTGCCTTCAAGGAAGGATCTTCTAATTGGAACAGCATGAAAACAATTATGTATGTTCAAGATAAGTATATACCAGTTGGAAGATTTCTTCCTTCCTTCCTTCCCTTCCTCTCCCCCTCCCTCTCTCCTTTCCTCCCTCCTTTCCTTCCTTCCTTCCTTCTTTCCTTCCTTCCTTCCTTCCTCCCTCCCTCTCTTCCTCCCTCCCTCCCTTTCTTCCTTTCTCCTCTAACTTCGATTCTTCCTTTCTTCCCTCCTTTCCTCCCTTTCTCCATATAAGGTATCATATCCTATCTAGAGATGCTCTTAAAAAAGCATTTTTTCCTCTTTTGCACCTCTGAACCCTCCCAAAATAAATTGGGGTATAGTTGGAGACTAGAGTTCTTTCTTAAGTATCATGCCTTAAACCAAAGTCAATCTGATTCTCATTGGCCACCAAGAGGTCTTAGGCCAAGCCCCATTTGGTCATTATTTGGGTCTGGATCGACCCAGATTGAATGCAAATAACAGTCATTCTTGCTTTGGCCAGAAACCCTGAGGGTCTTCCACTCCATATTCACTCACTCATTCATTCATTCATTCATTCATTTAGATTGTATGGACTAGATGAAAGGACTTTTCTTCAGTTTGGTATCAAACCTTAATCACTGAATGGGTGCAGCTTCAGTCAAACTGAGACCTGCTGAAGACCTTAGTTTAAAAAGACCAAGGTCTCCCAATTCATCCAGGGCCATTTCCAGGTGTCCTGATCTTTATCTTGCCACTGGACCCAGATGGTTCTGGAGGGAAAAGTGAGGCAGGTGACCTTGCATAGCCCTCTCTCACTTCAATCCAATTCACTTGCACATTATGGCATTGCCTGCCTGATGTCATGGACCTCTTCAAGAACAAAGATCAAACAACAACAACAACAACAACAACAACAACCATGTAAATTGAAGGTTCTCTAAAATACTCTAGCAGGGGCAGGGTGGGAATGGAAAGGGTTATTGACAAAGGTCTTCTATAAAAGTGAACTACATCTTGAAGGAAGCCAGGTAGTAAGGGAGAAGGAAAGGGAGAACATCATAGGCATGGAGGCCAGCCAGTTTCAAAAACATAACTTGAGGAAATGGGAGTGTCATGTGTGAGCAAAAGCAAGAAGGTCATTATTATTGGATCCTAGAACACTCAAAAGAATAAATGAAAGAAGTAGGGAAAGTAGGGAAAGACAAGGATGGAAAGAAATTTAAAAACAAGAGAATTTTTCTATTTGTCCCTGAAGGTAATAAGGAGATAATAAGCACTAATAAGGAGTGGAAAAGACATGAAATTTGTACTGATTACCAATTTCTTTTCTTTCTTTTTAAAGGAAACTTTATTTTTATTCTTTGTACATATGGATAAATAGATAAATATATAATAAAGTTTTTGTTTAACTTTCTTTTTAAAAAAAAATTAACTGAGTAAAGATACTTTACTCAGTTATTCCATCATGGAGTTTGCTCAACACTTATATGAGCCAGATAATATTAAAGTTAAGGTTGGAACAGTTTGAATGACAAGGCAAAAGGGAAGTCTCTAATGGTCCAATGTCATATTGGAAGAAACTCATCAGTAAAACATTCTAGGAATCTGTACTGTTGGCAACTTTTATCAACAACTTGAATAAAGGCATAGAAATGCTTATCACACTTAAAGATGACACAGATCTGGAAGAAATAACTAATACACTATGTGGTTAAAGTAGAAAACAAAAGGATCTAAATGGCCTAGAAAATTGGGCTGAATTTAATAAGATAAAATTAACATGGATAAATATAAATTGCTACACTTAGATTTTTAATTCCCACTCTATAAATACCAAAGTAAAGAGGTAGTTATATAACAGTTAACATGGAGAAGGGAAAGCAAAGGAGATCTGGGAAGTTCAGTGGATTTCAAGAATAAGTCAAAGACAATAAAATCTTAGGTTTTATTAGGAAAAGAATAGCATTCATGACCAGGAAAGGGATGGTATTACTAAATTTTTCCCCTTGGTGAGAACATATCTGATGTTCTGTGTTCAGTTCCAGGAGTTACATTATAGAAAGGGTATTGAAAAACAGAAAAAAATCTAGAGCAAGGAACCAGGATGGTTAAGGGTCTTGATATCATGTGATGTAAGCATGTAAGGAACTGGGGGAAGGAGTGGTTAGCCCACTGAAAAGTAGACTTTGCAGAACTGACTTAAAGATTATTTGAAAGATTTTCAGCCAAATAAGACTTTAGATTTGTTCAGCTTGATCAGAGGCAAACTTAGAAATGATGGGTAATAAAATTGATAGGGAAAGATTTTTGCTTTGATACAAAGAAAACCTTCCTAACAATTTTTGTTTTGAGTTGTTTCTTTCATGTTAAGTCTCCATGATCCCACTTGGATTCTGTTTTGTTTTCTTTTTTGGCAGAGATATTGGAGTGGTTTGCCATTTCCCTCTCCAGATCATTTCAAAGATGAGGAATTGAGGCAAAGTTAGGTGATTCACTTAGGGTTACATAGTTACTAAGTGTCTGAAGCCAGATTTGAATTCAGGTATTACTGATTCTAGTACCAGTACTCTATCCATTGTACCACATGGCTTCCCACTTCCTAACAATTAGAGATGTCCAAAATTAGAAATGGCAGTCTAACATATATCTGACCTCTTTTCAGGTAAGCTCATGGAAAAGGTTCTTGTTCAGGTTGTAGCCTGAACTATATTGCCTCTGGGATCTGATCCAACTCTCTCAGAATTTGAGATACTGAAGAGCATGAGCTCTATAAACAAGAAGAAGGAATAGCAACCTATGATGAAGAGTTGTCTGTCACTAGGGATGCTGAATTATGTTTTTCCACCTATATTTTAAATTTTTATTTTAGAAGATCTCTCTGACTCACAACCTCCAGTTGCTAAGATAGCAGCATAAGTTATAAAGCATACCAGATTGGCCTATGTCTTGAAATGGGTGTGGAGATAGTCATTAAAGAAAATGGCTAATGAATTCAGACCATTCACAAGCCATTAACATGATTTATCTGTCCACAAAGTGTGCAATTTATGGAGCAATAATGCTATGACTCCAGAAGGCCAATCACATGTTATTTTGGCCATGTACATGTAGCACATATGAAAAGGGTTTGTACAAAAGTATTGGCTAGAAAATATGTCTGACAGCTTAAGATTCCTTTTATCATCAAAAAAGTCAGTTTGTAGCACATTAGATGATATAACCTACCAATAGCATCTATATTTCTGTTAGCAGTGAAGAAGAAGCCTTGGCCAAGCAATCATACTGATTTCACAGGACCTTTTCAAAGAAAGAATTTGAATCTTGCAATAGTGTAAGAGTTTCTGGCGCTATGACATTGACTGAAACAATTACAATTCTTCATCAGTTATTTGGAGAATCTAAATTGTCAAATGGCATCATTTTTGAAAATGGAACTGCATTTATCTCATTTGAGTTTAGGAAATTAATAGACAGAAATTCAATCTGAATTATAACCAACTTATCTCTTTGACCTTAGGCAATTGGTCAAGGCAAAAGAATGGTATTATGGTAAACACAGAAGGTGGTGGCAAAGCAACAAGGCAAGACAAAAGTAGATGGTGTCTTATGACTGGTCATCAGATAGAGGAGGTAGGGTTGAAAGCAATTGCTTTTTATATTATGGCATTGTTGGAAGCCACCAATTGGAACTTAAGTATCAAATAATGAAGAAAACATAGGAAAGCACAGGAAAAAGGCAGGGAAAACATAATAACAATAATAGCAAATCAAGAGAATACTCAATATAATTGCAATAATAATCATTCAAATAAACAATTGTTAGTCGATATGACAACAATATCCGTATTGAATCATATGAGACCTTATTCTGCCTTTTAATATATGGACCATCAAGGAAGTGAATCGGTACAGACTCTAAGTCCAATTCAACTTTGTGAGACTCTAATAATAGGTCTGTTATATTGCTAGGCACCTCCCATGACCATAGTGATTATCCTAGTAGTTGCCATGTACTTTCCTCCAACTATGATGTGGCTCATTATTCAGAGATTACCTTTTCTCTTCAGTTTATATGCAACTAACCATTAGCACATTAACCTTCCTTTGGGCTGAAAATTCCTAAATCTACCCATAAGCTTTCCACATAATCCCAACCAGCCTTTTCTACATCTACAAAGTGTTCTCATTTTCTCTTTCCCCTCTCACATTTGCCCCCTAAAGTACCAAATAAGATCTAATTGTTCTTAGTATTACATTAAAATCTAATTCTTTTGCAAAGGTATGGTTATTAGCCAAAAAGAAAATAATTCCTACACATATGATCTTTAAAATGAAGCTTCAGCAGGCAGGCAATTCTCAATTGGTCCCCCTCTATTTACTTCTTGCTTATTTCTTGTCCTTTTTAACCTTACATTGAAGACCTCTCTTTATACGTATCTAGGCTCAAGATCTTAAGCTTTCTCCTTACTCAAGGAAATATAAAAGTCTATGCTCTAATCCAGCTCTGCAAGAACTATTTGCAGAAATAAAAATTTAAAAAAGATCTCTAACTCTTCATCAATTTATTCTCCTATCCATGAACACCTAGACCTTTGGTCTCTCCCTTGAGGAAGCGAGTGGTAATATATTGTGTGAGAAGTAGATGAAGGACTGTCCAGATTAGCCTACCTGTTTCATCCACAACTGAGCTAAAATCCAGAAAGAGTGTGATACAGCCAGATGGTAAAAATTGATCATCAGTGTTTACTTGCTCAGAATTTAAACCAGTCCAGAGGCTGTTTCTCAGGCTATTTCTCCTCAGAGAGGTTCATCTCTTAGGTAAATATTAATTAATGATTTCTTTATAATCAAGAGACCATATGTAAGAGTTTGGAATGTTGCCACACCAAACTATTGGCTGATCACCCTATAAATGACCTAAATTAGCTCCTTCCTGACAACAGGCTCTGATCTTTTTTAATTTATGCAAATAGATTGGATACTGTTTATATGATGCATGTTTATATGTTTATATGATATATGTTTATATGATGCATGTTGGAAATAAAACCACATATCTCATCAATCAAGGTATCATACATTCTTGTCAATCAGTTAATAAGAATTTATTGTCTTTAATATGTATTAGGCATTATATCAAGTAAACAGAATAATTTCAGAAGGGAAAAATTCTTATTAATGCATCAAAAATGCCTTTTCCTTTCATTTGTGAATTGAAGGTTATAACAGAAATGGTTTCCTCGTGAAATGGGAATGATAATATCTGAAATACTTATCTCTAAATATTGTTGTAGAAATCAAATGAGATCACGTAAATAAAGAGATTCATAAACCTATATAAATACTTGTAAATATCATCATAAGCATTGTCATTATAATCAATGTTACTATAATTAGTCAAATTATTTTTTTTGTTTTCAATGGAGTTTAGGTTTATATAATTAAATAAAAGCTTTCAGATGATAATTTCTATAGGTCAATTAAAAAATCATCAGGACAACCCCAAAAGCAGATAAGATGGCATATGTGATCCATAGCTTATCTTATTTTCACATAAATTTGTTTTTTTCTGGTAGAGGTGTCTATATTGGAAAAAATATTTTCCTATTACTCTGCAATAATAAGTATTTACTATAATAACATATTCCTAAATGTTTTTAAATGAATGTTACATTGAGGCAATTGTGAGCTGTTCTATGATATGTTCTAGTCCTAGTATAATTGACTTGCTGACTTTCCTTACATATTTAGAAGACTGTATTCATAATATGGGAATTTGTCCCTTGTTAACAATGAAAGAATGCAAGTATAATTCTAGGTATTAAATTTTGTACTACTACATATTTGATAGAGGCTAAGTTTGCAGTCTCAAGCATATGACAATTTCTATCATTTTCTTGAATAATCTGAATCAATCAGTTATGTTTGGGCTCCTTAAAAATAATCTATTTTTAATTTCATGTAGTGATCACAAATTCTGAAATGCTCCCATGAGTGCCTCCATTTCTATTAAAATATCCACATGACTAACTCAGCAATTTGTTCAACACTGGTTTGTTTCATTTTTTTTGATATTTGAGTTTATATGGATGCATGAATAGAGGAGGGACTTTTAATTTTACTTTTGCTTCACCCTTTTCTTAAGGTCCATTCAGAAATAAATTGCTTTTGGTTGCATTGCCTATGCAATGCAACCTAAAAAAAAATCACTGTTTACTATTTTTAGCAAAATAATGTTTGCTTGTCCCAAAATAATTTCTTTAGCTTTTTTAACCATATATTATTTGTTGGGAAAACATCTATAAATCCCCTTCCCTCTTTTTAAAAGAAGCTGTTAGTATTTCTATATCTGCCTTAGGGTATGGATTTTAGTTTCAGTTACTGAACAGGATTCTATTAAGAAATTTTCCATATAGTCTATGGTTTGTTTTAGAGTTCCAAATATGTACATAAAGTTTGATATCATATAGGTGTTAATTATTTTAAAGCGTTTTCTCAATGAGCTTTGATTTCATGTTTCTCAAGGGCACAATTTTTGATGATGATGATGGTGGTGGTAAGAGTGATGATAATTTTAAAGCTTATTTATGAATGAGCATGAGGCTTTAGTTCTGTCACCTTTCAAAGATTTTATCTTTGAACTAGAGAGAATTGGAGATACTTTCCAGGTTCATCATAATGAATTATCCCATCCAGACAAACTGGAAACTCCAGGGTCATGGTCGTAGCAAAGCCTGCCATATTCTTTCATCTTTCTGTTAAACAACCTTTCTCCTGAGACCAATTATATCTATTTTTTCCTATCAGTTATAAGGTTGAAGATTGAAACAGTCTTTTCTCTTCTATTCTCCTCATAGGTTTATCTTGTTAAAAAACACTAGAGAAACAATCTGTATTCACTTCTAACATATATCTGTGATGTACCCTAGAGCAAACCTATCCCTCTCATATTTACTAATAAACAAAATTGTGAGTGGAAAACAATAAAGAATTAGGCAAGACCTCCCTTATAATTGGGTTAAACAAGGTATGTCTTACTTTTCTTCCTATCCTTAGATAACACAAATTTGTAAATCATAACTTTAAGACATGAAAATAAGTAGGGGGAGGTAGATATTACTATGTAAATAGTGTTTAATTCTGAATGACATTTTAAAATTGTACAAAAATAATTGCTAAAAATGTTTGTGGCAGCCCTTTTTATAGTGGCAAGAAACTGGAAACTGAGTGGATGCCCAAAAGTTGGAGGATGGCTGAATAAATTATGGTATATGAATGCCATGGAATATTATTGTTCTATGAGAAACAACCAGCAGGATGATTTCAGAGAGGCCTAGAGAGAATTACATGAACTGATGCTCAGTGAAATGAGAAGAATTAGGAGATCATTATTTATGGCAACAACAAGACTATATGATGATCAATTCTGATGGATGCGGCTCTCTTCAACAATAAGATGATTCAAACCAGTTCCAATTGTTCAGTGATGAAGAGAGCCATCTACACCGAGAGAGAAGACTGTGGACCACACATAATATTTTGACTCCTTCTGGTTGTTGTTTACTTGCATTTTGTTTTCTTTCTCAGTTCTTTTTTTCCTTCTTGATCTGATTTTTCTTGTGCAGTAAGATCACTGTATAACTATGTATACATATATTGGATTTACCATATTGTAACATTTAAAATGTATTGGGCTACTTACCATCTAGGGGAAGGGGTGGGGGAAAATTTGGAACAGAAGGTTTTGCAAGGGTCAGTGTTGAACAACTACCCAGGCATATGTTTTGTAAATAAAAAGCTTTAATTAAAAAAAGAAAAAAAGTCTTCTACTACTAAGCATATAGTCTAAAGAGGCTAAAGAAAAAAATAAAGGTGATTTTATTTGTATTTGTGTGTGTAATACATGTTGTATCTGCATATAATATATGCTATATGCATAATATGGTATGTATGAATTATTCATTGATCATTAAAATATAAAGGCATTAAATATAATTATACATACATAGGTGATATATACATTACATACATACATGCACATACATGCATCCATACTTATAGTAGAAAAAAATTAGAAATAAAGTAAATACCCAATTGCTTGAGATTTACTGAAGGGATATATTGTAAGAAATGAAAGTATGAAGAGTTTAGATATCTATGAACTCATGAAGATCAAACAAAAAAGAACCATAATATACATGATGACCACAACAATGTAAATGAAACTGGCACTAAAAAACATCAGAAAACACATTATTTGCAATAAACAATCTTAGTTCCAAAAGTAAAACGATGAAACATATTGCTCTCTTCATTAAAGAGGTGATGCTTTACAAGTGTGGAATTTGCAAGTGTTAGCAGATAGTTTGTTTTATTTAATCGTTGTTATTGTTGTTGTTGTTGTTTTACAAAGAAAATGGGTTGGGGCATATTTTTGGAAGTAATAGTGGTCAAAAAAAGACCATTAATGAAATTTTAAAACAAACAAACAAAAAGAAGCTGGAATTAATCTACCTATTTAAGTTTTATTTGCTTTTTCTACAATTTGTGATTATAAGACACAGTTTCAGGAAAGTATAATAAGAGTTTTATTTAACTACAAATGATAGGAGAGAAAACCTTTGCTGTCTCTTTTCCATAGCATTGCAGGTTCTGTAGACTCAGTTCCATTGCCTCCGAAAGAAGGGTAAATTGAGCTTATCAGTAAATAAATAGTAATATTCCCATTGTTCATTCTACTGGAAGAAGGAGAACTTTGGGGAAGAGAGGCTTTGGTCTGCAGCCAAGTACCTCTCTTCCCAGATCTTTGACTTCTTAAGTTCCCTCTTTGATCATATTGTCACCTTTTGGTCATTCTTGAAATATATTGTTCCCCCTTGTCCTTAAGAGCCCATTCTCCAATTGAGGATTCAGGGATCCATGCCAACAGAATAAAACTAGTTAAGGGCTCATCCTGTCAAATAGGATTAAGGTAATAACTGCTATGAAAGGGGAGGAATTCGCAGTGGAAGAGAGTTCACAAAAAGTCACTTAGTGGTCAGAAGGTCAAATAGAAGGAGAAAAATTATCAAGCAAAGAAGATTAAAAGATATTTTGATGGTAAAAGACAAGGTAATTTTGATCCAAGGAAGGTGTTAAAGAGCAGGAAGAATTAGCAATTGAATGAGAGCATAACATCTTTTGGGAATCCAATTCAGAGCATTAACAGGCACAACCCAAGTTGCTCTTGCTTTCTTGACTTGCATCTCATGAGTGATCAAATGACTTTCTTTGAAAATTTCTATATTCCTTAAAATGTTTCTGATTTAGTTAGTTGGTTGATTGTTATTGTTGTTTGTTTTATTTTAGGGTCTGTCTGTTTTTTTTTAAATTCATTTCACAGTAAAAATGATACATACCTATACCTGGCTTCTGAGAAGATTTGAAATCACAAAATCTTAGAGGCCAAAGGGATTTTGAATATTGAGTGCAACCTTCATTGAAGCAAAAATCCCTTTTACTCAATTTCTGACAAGGCTATTTAGATTCTACTTGCAAACTTAAAATGATGGGGAACAACTAATAAAATAGGTAGGATTCTAGGTTATGATTGTTCAGGAGTATATCCTTGGAAAAACTGGCATTAATATGGACTTTCAATTCAGAGAGTGCCTAGCATAATACAACTATTTTTTAAAATTCTAAATTTCTATGTGAGTATTTTGTGTATTACTTTAAAATCTTTCAAATAAAAAAGGTGTAATAAACTCATTTAGCCAGAAAAAGAAAAGGAAGTGTTTCCTTATATTGAGCCAAGACATACCTCTCTTCAATTTCCTGTCATTTGCTCTTGGTCATGCCCACTGGAGTCAAGCAAAATAAAGTTAATCCCTCTCTTCATATTTTATATATTTAATTAAACAGTTATCAACAATATCTACATACTGGAGGGGGAAATAGTGCAAACTATTAATAAAAAATTTTCTCTCTGGGCAAACAAGTTCCTAAATTTTCAGTCTCCACAGGAATGTCATTTCCTAATTGAAATTCTTGCCATAGCCTATATCCCAAAGAGATCATAGAGGAGGGAAAGGGACCCACATGTGCAAGAATGTTTGTGGCAGCCCTTTTTGTAGTGGCTAGAAACTGGAAACTGAATGGATGCCCATCAATTGGAGAGTGGCTGAATAAATTATGGTATATGAATGTTATGGAGTATTATTGCTCTGTAAGAAACGACCAGCAGGATGATTTCAGAGAGGCCTGGAGAGACTTGCATGAACTGATGCTGAGTGAAATGAGCAGAACCAGGAGATCATTATACACAGCAACAACAATACTATATGACGATCAATTCTGAGGGACATGGCTCTCTGCAACAAAGAAATGTCTCAAACCAGTTCCAATTGTTCACTGAAGAAAACCATATACACCCAGAGAGAGGGATATGAAATATGGACCACAACATAACATTTTCATGATCTCTATTGATGTTTGCTTGCATTGTGTTGCCTTTCTCTGGTTTTCTTTTTTTTTTTCTTGTAGATAGGATTTTTCTTGCACAACTTGTCAACTATTATTACATTATTAACATGTAGTGACTTCCTGCCATCTAGGGGAGGGGAGGGGACTGGGGGTAAAAGTTGTAATGGAGAGCTTTGTAAAGATCAATGCTGGGGAACTACCCATACATATGTTATACAAATAAAAAGCTTTAATTAAAAAAAAGAAATTCTTGCCATATACCAAGTCTGGCTAATAGTTAAGTCATTCATCATTGTCTGAAGACAGAAGACATGGGGTGGAGTTGAAATAGTAAATAACAGGCATCATTTTTATAAACATTAGAGTTTATAGTCATTAGAATCTCAGCATTGATACCTTTTCCCTTTGTTAGCTATGGGGAAGTGACAATTTGTATTAAGAAACTCATCCATCGTCACACAGCTAGAAAATATCAGTGACAGGATTTGAACTCTAGATCTATCTGACTCCAGGTCCAGCACTCAATCCACCACATCATGCTATATCTCATCAGAAAAAAAGAATAGGTCAGCCCCTTCAACATGCCTATTCTGAATTCTTTGGTGAGAACAGTTCACTGAAATGCTCCATTGTAGAACCAATGATTGATCACAGGGAAGATTTGTCTGTACAGTCTACTTTAGCACATAGGAATAAATCTTAGGATAATGGAAATGGGTTCTTTGGGGAAAATTTCCACCTCCAAAATCCCAATGTCTTCATTGGGAGCGAGAAAGGAATTCTTATACTCTTTGTTTTTTCAATCATGATCAAATTGGTGTTTTCTTGGCAAAGATGCTGAAATAGTTGGCGTTCCCTTCACCTCTTAACACTCTTTAACAGAGTTAAACTTTGTGTAGCCCAAATATATAACAAGTTATTTTTCTAGTTATCAGGCCCATGTACTAAGATAGTCACATGTGGCCAATAATAGCAAGGTAGTTATCCAACTAAGCAACTCAGCACCTCAACTTAAAATTAGACAAATTGTAGAAAGAATGTGTAAACTTTTGCCACTTCTGGGCAGTCTTTCTTTGGCACATTAAAGTTATTGTGAAACTGTTCCATACATCTCTTCATTGCATGTCTTATTCGCCACTCTTCACAGTCCTGTGCTGCTTTGGGAACCATAATTTGAAATGGAAGAAAATCTCTGCAGATGAGAACATTATTTCAAAGATACCACAACTCTCAGGGTTTGATGTCATTCAAGCCTTTTTTAGTGAATATAATCATTTCCTACTTCTTCAATAGGGCTCTGACAAATTTAAGTGTAAAGAGGGATTGTGACAAATTTCATGGAAGGCACACAAAGACTGCATTTTCATCAGAAGCATAGGAATGCCATCTTCTTAAACATAATAATAATTTCTGACATTTATATAGCCCTTCACAAACTGTTTTCTTTGCAATAACTTAGTGTGATACAGTGGAAAGAACATTGTAACTAGACACATGATTTCAAAACCATCACTGGTTTTAAATATCAGTTAATGTCAATTACTGAGTGACTTTGTTCAAGTCACTTCCAAAATCTAGGATTATTTCTTTGTTTTTGAATTAAATTTTAGATCATATGATCTGTAAGGATTATTTTTTTTGTTTTTGTCCAGATTTTTGAATTTCATTAATATAGGATTCCTGGTATGGAAACACCTTTTATTGCTTATAGATCCTCTTGTGCTATCATTGATGGCAACATGGAGAGACATAGTCTAGGTGACAGGACAGTTAGGTGCATTCAGAACTATTAGGCTGAAAAGAACTGGGAGAATTCAAACTAGAAGAAAAAAAATTAAGTGGGTGGCAAAATAGTTGTCTGTAGATATTTGAAATACTATTATGTGGAAGGTAGAATAAATTTGCTCTGTTTGGTCCCAGAAGATAGTGTTAGGAACGACACATGATTTTGGCTCAGTGTAAGGAAAATTTTTCTAAGAATTATAGGTATCCTAATTAATGGTTTGGTTGGTTGTGCTGAAATGCTTTTTTCCCTCATTCTTTAAAAAATTGTTCAAGGGTATAGCTTGCTAGGTAGGAGACGAAGGACTATTTATAAATGAAGGTGTTGCATAACTATAAGCTATCAATTAAAAAAAAGATTTTAAAAAACCATTAGAACTGTTCCAAAGTGGAATGAGCTGCCTCAAAAGGGAGTGATTCTCTGTTAATAGAGGTCTTCAAAGACAGGATAACTGCTTTCAGCAGTGTTGTAGACAGGTCTCCTTAGTCAGAAATGAACCAGATAGCTCTAGAGACCCCACCCCCATTTTTGTCTCTGTGATTTTATATCCATTGACAGTTCTCTGATTAATATAATCAATACTTTCAATATAATCAAGAAATGATCTTAGAGTTCACCTAATCCAACCACAATTTCATGGATAGAAAATTTGAGACATGGAAAAAAATTTTAATAGTAGGGAGCAGAGTCAATAATCAAACCCAATTCTCTAATTTTCACTCTTGTGCTCATGTCAGGATATCAGGTTGTTCCTCACCCCATCCCATGATAATTTATTCTTTTAAACCAAGCCTTATGTAAGGAGTCGAAAGAAAGTAATCTCAAAATAGTCAATGACTATAGTAATCTAGTGTTTGACAAAGCCAAAGGCCCAAGCTTTTGAGATAAGAATTCACTATTTTCCAAAATGGAAACTAGTATGGCAGAAACTAAGCATTGATCCAAGCCTAACACTGTATACCAATATAAGGTCAAAATGAGTTCATAACCTAGACATAAAGAATGATATTATAAACAAATTAGAAGAACATAGGATAGTTTACCTTTCAGATCTGTGGAGGAGGAAGGAATTTCTGACCAAAGAAGAATTGGAAAGCGTTATTGATCACAAAATAGATAATTTTGATTATATTAAATTAAAAAGGTTTTGTACAAACAAAACGAATGCAGACAAGATTAGGAGGGAAGCAACAAACTGGGAAAACATTTTTACATTCAAAGGTTCTGATAAAGACCTCATTTCTAAAATATATAGAGAACGGAGTCAAATTTATAAGAATTCAAGCCATTCTCCAATTGATAAATGGTCAAAGGATATGAACAAACAGTTTTCAGATGAAGAAATTCTAGTCATATGAAAAGGTGTTCTAAATCATTGATCAGAGAAATGCAAATTAAGACAACTCTGAGATACCACTACCTGTCAGATTGGCTAAGATGACAGGAAAAGATAATGACATTGAAAGGGATGTGGGAAAACTGGGACACTGATACATTGTTGGTAGAACTGTGAACGGATCCAACCATTTTGGAGAGCAATCTGGAACTATGCTCAAAAAGTTGTCAAACTGTGCATACCCTTTGATCCAGCACTGTTTCTACTGGGCTTATATCCCAAAGAGATCTTAAAGGAGGTAAAGGGAGCCACATGTACAAGAATGTTTGTGGCAGCCCTTTCTGTAGTGGCTAGAAACTGGAAACAGAATAGATGCCCATCAATTAAAGAATGGCTGAATAAATTATGGTATATGAATGTTATGGAAAATTATTGTTCTGTAAGAAACGAACAGCAGGATGATTTCAGAGAGGCTTGGAGAGACTTGCATGAACTGATGCTGAATGAAATGAGCAGAACCAGGAGATCATTATACATGGCAACAACAAGACTATATGATAATCAATTCTGAGGGACATGGCTCTCTGCAACAATAAAATGTTTCAAACCAGTTCCCATTGTTCAGTGATGAAGAAAGCCATCTACACCCAGAGAGAGGACTGTGGGAACTGAGTGTGGTTCACAACATAGCATTTTCATTCTTTTTGCTGTTCTTTGCTTGCATTTTATTTTGCTTCTCTTTTTTTAATGGTTTGATTTGATTTTTCTTGTGCGGCACAAAAATTGTATAAATACGTATGCATATATTGGATTTAACATATATTTCTACTATGTTTAACATGTATTGGAATACTTGCCATCTAGGGGAGAGTGTGAGGAAAGAGGGGGAAAATTGGAACACAAGGTTTTACAAGGGCTAATGTTGAATAATTATCCATACATGTTTTGAAAAATAAAAAGCTTTAATTAAAAAATTTTTTTAAAAAGTAGTGCTCTCTATCCCATGGTCCTACTTATACAACACCAAGATCCTGTATATCTTTATATTTCTGAAAACCATAGATAACAGCCTCAAACTATATTTAAACTTATCCCAATCCAAGTTATTCCTTTCCCTCCCACTTCTCTGTGCATTGTACTGGTTGTTACCAAAAGAGTCCAATTAAAGTACCACTTCAAGTCAACATTTTCCTACAAATTTCCTTTACACTTAAGTTTTTTAAAAATTATTAAGTACACACCTGGACCAAACTTTATAGTTTTCAGTTTAAAACAGAACCATCATTACTATCATTTTAATCTACCATTCTTCCTATCCATATGCTTTGTATATATGCATCTATATTCACACACATATTCACACACACACATTTCCTGTATCCTTGCACATGGACACATATACTCATATATATTCACATATATGCATATGTGTGTACATATACGATTCATATACTGTGGAAAGGCTTCCCTATGTATTCAACTAATTGCAAAAACTCTGTAAGGGCATGGAGTTGATCTGCTCATATAGTCAACATAGCCAAAATTTTACACAAGTAGGTGTTTTATAAAGTGTTTATAGATTTATAAACACATTTGAAAATGTGTTTGTGAGTATGCCTGATCTTAGTCCAAATTTGATTTTTTTCTTCTTAATCATAGCCATGATTCACATAGTACTTTAAGATTTGCAAAGAACTACTCATCCAGATACATATATACATATATGCACACATACTCACACACACACACATACACACACACACACATATATATATATATATATATCACAACAATTATATGAAGCAATATTATATCTGTTTTACACATGAGGAAACCAAGTCTTAGAATGGTTAAGTGATTTGCTCAGGGTGACACAGTTAGTATGTGAAATGGGATTCACGGTCAGGTTTTCCTGACTTCAAATCCAGCACTCTATCAACTATACTGTCCAGTTGTCTTCCATTTTGAACAATGAAACCAACACACTTTCTTGCAGGTGTTCTTCATTTCACCTAATCTAACAACAGTATTCAAGGAAACAATGGACAATTCAATTAGCTGTTGTAAAATGACTACCATTCTGGAGAATAATCAGGAACTACGCCCAAAGGGCTATAAAATTGTACATACCCTTTGATCCAGCAATATCACTGCTGGGATTGTATCTTAAAAAGAAAAAAAGGAAGTAGAGCTTATTTCTATAAAAACAGCAGCTCTTTTTGTTATGACAAAGAATTAAACATTAAGAGGATTCCCATCAATTGGACAATAACTCACTAAATTGTGATATATAATTTTTGTTTATTTGTTTCAGTTTTTAGCACTTTTGTTTAAAGTTTTGAGTTGCAAATTCTATTCCTTCCTTCATTCCTTCTCTCTTTCTTCCCTTAGATGATAAATGATTAAATATAGTTTAAACATGCACAAAAATTTTACCATGTTAGTAATTTTGTACAAAATATAAAATAATAAAAGAAAATGAGAGAAAAAAAAAGAAAGTGAAAAGTCTTCAGTCTAATTTCAAACAATATTGGTGCTTTCTCTAGATATCCATACTATCATAAGTCTTCATCATTAGTCTTTTGGGATTGTCTTATGTCATTGTATGGCTGGGAAGAATTAAGTCATTCATAGTCTTCATTAATATTGTTGTTACTGTGTACAACATTATCCTGGTTCTGTTCACTTCATGATACATCAATTCATCTAAGTCTTCAGAGATTTTATTTTTAAATCATCCTGTCACTTTTTATAACACAATAATATTCCATTGCAATCATCTACCACAAGTTGTTTACTATTTCCCAATTGATGGGCATCCATTGGATTCCAATCCTTAACTACCACAAAAAGAGCTTTTATTTTTATACAGATAGGTTTTCTCACATCCCTACAACAACCAACAGCTTCATTTGTTGTCATATTAGCCACTCTGATGAGTGTGAGATGGTACCTCAGAGTTGTTTTAATTTACATTTCTCTGATCAATAGTGATATCAAGAATTTTTTATAAAAGTATAAAAAAGTTTGATTTTTGCTTAAAACTGCTTATTCATATCCATTTATCAATTTAGGACTGGCTTTATTTTAATCATTTTGATTGAGTTCCCTGTATATTTGAGAAATGAGGCCTTTATCAAAGATACTTCTTAGAAAAAAATACTGCTTTTGTTTTCCTTATAATTTTGGTTGCATTGGTTTTGTTTGTCCCAAAAACTTTTAAATTTTATATATTCAAAATTATCTATTTCATATTTTATAATGTTCTTGGAATATTCTTTGGTCCTAAATTCTTTTTTATGCATAAATCTTTCAGATAAAGTATTCCATACTCCTTCAACTTATTTATGGAATTATCCCTTATATATAAATAATGTTCTTATTTTGACCTTATCTTGGTAAAGAGTGGGAGATGCTTGTCTATACCTAATTTCTGCCATACTGTTTTCCAGTTTTCCCAGTAGTTTTTGTAAAATATTATAAAATATTTTGCCAACTAATACATTGTTGGTGGAACTGTGAATGGATCCAACCATTCTGGAGAGTAATTTGGAGCTATGCTCAAAAAGTTATCAAACTGCATACCCTTTGACCCAGCAGTGTTTCTATTGGGCCTATATCCCAAAGAGATCTTAGAGGAGGGAAAGGGACCCACATGTGAAAGAATGTTTGTGGCAGCCCTTTTTGTAGTGGCTAGAAACTGGAAACTGAATGGATGCCCATCAATTGGAGAGTGGCTGAATAAATTATAGTATATGAATGTTATGGAATATTATTGCTCTTTAAGAAACGACCGGCAGGACGATTTCAGAGAGGCCTGGAGAGACTTGCATGAACTGATGCTGAGTGAAATGAGCAGAACCAGGAGATCATTATACACAGCAACAACAATATTACATGATGATCAATTCTGTTGGACATGGCTCTCTGCAACAAAGAATTGTCTCAAACCAGTTCCAATTGTTCACTGAAGAAAACCATATACGCCCAGAGAGAGGGATATGAAATATGGACCACAACATAACATTTTCATGCTCTCTATTGAGGTTTGCTTGCATTGTGTTTCCTTTCTCTGATTTTCTTTTTTTTTTTCTTGTAGATAGGATTTTTCTTGCACAACTTGTCAAGTATTTCAACATTATTAACATGTAGTGGACTTCCTGCCATCTAGGGGAGGGGAGGAGACTGGGGGTAAAATTTGTAATGTAAAGCTTTGTAAAGATCAATGCTGGGGAACTCCCCATACATATGTTATACAAATAAAAAGCTTTAATTAAAAAAATATTTGTGCCAAAAGCTTGAATCTTTGGGCTTATCGTATTAGATCACTATAGTCATTTACTATAATGTAATTTGTACCTAATCTCTTCTATTGACCCACCAGTCTATTGCTTAGCCATTACCAGATTGCTTTGGTCATTACTGCTTTATCATATAGTTTGAGATGTGGTATAGCTAGACTACTTTCTTTCACATTTTTTTCTCATTGATTCCCCTGATATCCTTGACTTTCTGTCCTTCCAAATGAATTTTTTAAATTATTTTTTCTAACTCCATAAATAATTTTTGATAGTTTGGTTGGTATGGCACTAAACAAATAAATTAATTTGGGTAGAATTGTTATTATTATATTAACTCAAGATACTCATGAGAAATTAATATTCTTCCAGCTATTTAGATATGACTTTGTGTCAAAAGTGTTTTATAGTTGTGTTCATATAGTTCCTGAGTCTATCTTAGCAGGTAGATTCCCAAGTATTTTATATTATTTACATTTATTTTAAATGGAATAATGGAATTTCTCTATCTATTGCTGCTGGACTTTGCTAGTAATGTATAAAAATCTTGATGATTTATGTGAGTTTATTTTGTATCCTTCAACTTTACTAAAGTTGTTAATAATTTCAAGTAGTTTTTTAGTTGATTCCCTAGGATTTTCTAAGTATAACATTATATCCATCTGCAAAGAGTCATAGTTTTGTTTCCTCGTTGCATATTCTAATTCCTTCCATTTCTTTTTCTTCTCTTATTTCTATGGGTAACATTTATAGTAAAATATTATAAGATGTTTCACATTCTGTTCTATTTTTTCATTCTTTATAATTTGTTTTATAGTAAAATATTAAATAATAGAGGTGATAATGAGCATCCTTGCTTCACCCCTGATTTTATTGGGAAGACTACCAGCTTATCCTCATTACAAATAATGCTTGCTAATGGTTTTAGATAAATATTAGTTATCATTTTTAGTTAAGCTCATTTATTCCTGTACTTTCCAGATTTAAAAAAAATAAGAATGGGTGCTGCATTTTGTCCAAGACTTTTTTTGCATTTATTTAGATAATCATCTGATTTCATTGGTTTTCTTATTGATAATGTCAACTGTGCTGATAGTTTTCCTAATATTAATTCAGCTTTGCATTCATAGTACAACTCCCACCTGGACATAAGGTAACCTTGTGATATATTGCTGGGGCTTTTGCTATTTTTTTATTTAAGTTCTCCTTAAAAAAATTTGATGCTATACCATTTGATACATATATGTTAAGTATTAATATGACTTCCTTAAAGTACCTTAAAGCATTTTGGTACCTTTCACCAAGATACAATTTCCTTCTTTATCTCTTTTAATTAGATCTAATTTTGTTTTTGCTTTGCCTGAAATCATGATTGCTACTCCTGCATTCTTTACTTCACCTGAAGCACAATAAATTCCACTCCAGCCCCTTACCTTTACTCTGTGTGTATCACTCTGCTTCCAAGATGTTTCTTGTAAATAACATATTGTAGGATTCAGGTTTTAATACAATCTACTATCAGCTTCTGTTGTATGGGAAAGTTCATCTCATTCACATACATAGTTATAATTGCTAATTGTATATTTTCTTCCATCCTATTCTTCCTCTTGTTTGTCCTCTCTCTTCTTTCACCCTTCCTCTCCTCAACTGTGTTTTGCTTCTGTCTACCACCTCCCTTGATCTGCCCTCCTTTTTGTCAGTACCCCCTTTACTTAATCTCCTCCCTTTCTACTACCTTGTCATATAACTATATTCAATTATATATTGAATATATATATATATATAATATAGTGTATTATTCCTTCCTTTAGCCAATACAGATGAGAGTAAGATTCAAGTGATGCCCATCACTCAGCCTCCCATTTTCCCCTCCATTATTAGGTTTTTTGTGTCTCTTCATGTGAAATAATTTACACCATTCTACTTCTCCCTTCCTTCAGCACCCAGTGCACTCCTCTTTCTCATCCTTTATGTCATTCTCTCGTTTACCTTATATTCAGGTGATCCAATAATTCTCATATAATCTCTCCTGGATCTATTTTCTAGGTTAGTTGGGGGTTTTTTCCAATGAGAAACTTCACATTTTCTTTTATTTATTTTGTTTTACTTTTTTGAATTTTTAAATCATATCTTTATTTCTTATAAAGTCATTAGTTTCCATTTGTTCAATTCTAATTTTTAAGAAACTATTTTCTTCAATGAGCTTTTGTACTTCCTTTTCCCATTTGGTCAATTCTAATTTTTACAGAGTTATTATGCTTGGTAAATGTTTGTATACGTTTTCTCATGCTATTGGTTCTTTTTTTTCATGATTTTCTTGTATTACTATCATTTCTTTTCCTAATTTTTCTTCTACTCTTCTTTGCTTTTTGAAATCCTTTTACAATTCTTCCAGGAATTCTTTTGGGGCCTGAGACCACATTACATTTTTCTTTGAGGCTTCACATGTAGCCACTTTAATATATTATCTCTTTCTAAGTTTATGCCTTTATTCTTCCTATCACCAAAGTAACTTTATATAGTCAACTCCCCCCCCCTTTTTTTGGTTGTTGTTTTTTGTTTGTTTGTTTGTTTGTTCATTTTCCCTGCCTTTTTTGTGAATTGTGTTTTTATATGAGAATTGGGCTCTGCACTATCCCAAGCTTTTTGTTCTAGGACTCTGGGTCTTATTGATAGCTTTCATTGACCTTCAGGACTTAGCTGCTTACTTTGTCTGGAAGGTAGCTTTCCTTCTGACTTATACTGAGGAGTGAGACCCTGTCTGTTAGGCTCTCTTGGATGTGGGGATTTAGCTGGGGACCTACTTGAGGGATAGGTCCTTGCTTCTGGGTTGCTATGATGATAGAATCTTTTGGATATCTAGCTCTGGAGGGAGAACCTTATTGCTGTTCTGCCCTAGGAATGGGGTCCTGATGCTGCATTGCTATTGAAACAATAGCTTTCTGTTAGCAAGTTCCAGAGAAGTAATTTTGTTGCTGATCTGCCTGAGGGGTGGGGCACTGTTGCTGAGATTCCCTGGTGGTTTGTGCTAGGGGTTAGTACATGTTGAGTATTGGGCTAAGTACTGGGGATAGATAGATATAGATATAGATATAACTATCTTGCCCTTAAAGAATTGACATTCAAAAAGATGGTGACAATGCTTCTAAGACAATGGTGGCCATGGATTACTGAAGTCATAGGGATGAGGAATAAAACTAGAGGGCAATAAAGTGATTTGTCCTTCCCAAAACAATGGAAATATTGTTTTGATCACTGTAAGACAAGATGAGACTGGGTAGATGAAATGTCCTCTCACAAACAAACTTGATCTCATAACAAGAAGCATGAGATATAGTTGGAAGGTCACAGTGGCAGGGCAGCTTTGAAGAAAGGTGGTGGTGATACAAGTTTGATGGCTTATATACCATATATGTTAATAAGGCTATCTAGATGTAATTGGCTTTCAGCAGTCAACTTGAATCCCCAGACTAGCATCTGATGGGGATTCGTTGTGAGGTATGGATTGGACTGTTTGACATCTCATTTTTTCAGTCATGTCTAACTTTGTGTGACCTCATTTGGGATATTCTTGGCAAAGATAATGGAGGGGGTTGTCATTTCCTTTTCCAGCTCTTTTTACAAATAAGGAAACTGAGGCAAATAGGGTTAAATGACTTGTCCAGGGTCACACAGCTGGTAAGTTTCTGAGGACAATTTTGAACTCAGGGTAATGAGTCTTTCTGCCTCTGGGTCTGACATTCTATCCACTGTACCATGTTGCTGCCCCCATGGATTGGTCTAGCTGCCTACAAAATTCCCTTCCAAAGTAAAATCCTAAACTTCAATAAGGAAAAAAGAAACCTACATACTAAGGAGGTGATTCAAAGATTGACTCAAAGGAAACATTAAAAGGTCTCTGCAGAAACCCATAAAAACTCCCACTTCATAGAACCTCAGAGTTGGAATGTAGCTTCAAGGACATTTTGTCCATCCTATAGCTGTTCCCTTTATATCTCTGAGAAGTGGTCATTTGGTTTCTGCTTGAAGGAACACTCATTATTTTACAAGGCGGCTAATTCCACTTTGGGATTATTCTAATTGTTAAGAGGTTTTCTTAGTTGCCCAGAGTCACTGCTTCTGTCACAGTTGCTTATTGTTCCTATTTCTGTCTTCTGTGGCCAAGCAAAACGAGTCTGTTTCTTCTTCTACATGACAGGCCCTGTACCAAGACCCCACTTTAAAGATTCTTCTTTCTTTTAAGGAGCTAGGGAAGTCTCTTAGCTTCATAGAGTCTTGGTTTTTTTTTTCTTTGTGAAAGGAAGGGAGCATAACTGAGATACAACCTTCTTGTGTTCCCTGATTCTTGATTAGAAGTGGTGACTTACAAAATGGGAATGTTTAATACATTGTGGGTTTCTCTTTCATATAGCACAACATCTTCCAAAAGGCTATTCTTTCTCTCCCTCATCAGCTGCAGAAGGAGCATTTTGAAGATTTTTCCTCCTTTGCTTCTGTGGGATATCACCTTACATTCTCCCCTATTAAATGTCTTTTTATTATATTTGCCCATTGTTATAGCTTAGCTCTGTCATAGAAGGAATATCATGCTATTGTATAGGAACAAAAGTATAAATACATAACTATAACAATCAAATACCAATGCAATTTTCACAGAATTTAGGGCTGAAAGGATCATAGGAATCACAGATTTAAACTTAGAAGGGACATTAGACATCATTTAGTTCAATCCTCTCCTTTTATATATAAAGAAATTTGCCTAAGGTTAAAAAGATATTAAGCACAAGATCTGGGATTTCAAAACCATTTTCTGACTTCATATCTAGTGTTCTTACTACATCAAGCTGGTCCTCTATCCTTGGTGCTAAATAAAACACCCAGGAAACTGAAAATTTCCTTTCACATGATAAAGAACTTTGGCTGAGGTAACAGAGAACGGCCTGAAAGTGCCAAGTAGTAAGAATAAAAATATCCCCATTCTCAGTCAAGCAACATAATTGACTTTGCTTTTTCTTGTGGGCTAAGCTAAAACTTAAAAAATTTCTTGTTTTACCTCATTCTTCCTGGGCTACTTCTGTATCAAGAAAGCAAATATATTTCTTTCTTTATAGGAATTTCATCTGTAGATGACAATTTAATAGATTCAGAACTGGAAGAGACCTTGGTAGTAATCAAATCTAACAGTATCATTTTAAAGATCAAGAAACTGAGACTCAGTGTGGAACACTGACTTTTACATGATCACATACAATAGGGAGAGAATACAGAGCTAAGCTCTGAGCACAGATACCTTTAATTCTAAATCAAGAACTTTTTCCATTACTCTGGGACATTCTGCTTTGACTTCTATAAAGAGTAGATTATGAATAAATATGGTAACTACTCATTCCACATTTTGGAAGGACCGTGGTGGGGGAAAAAAAGGAGGAGGGGCTTCTGATTTCCAGAAAATAACGTTTAATGAGGTTTTCTCTCCTAGTTTTTGGTTTGGAAAATGTTGTTGCTACAATGATGATGCACAGAGGAGAATCTGATATTTTTCTTCTATTTTCAAAACAGTGGTGTTGAATGAACTAAAGTAATAATCACTCAATAAACAAACATGCATTAAGTACTTGTTATGCAATAAGTATTATGATAGGTAAGCATTCGAGGCACAAAAATAAAAGAATGAAGCAATACCCACTCTCAAGAAACCAATGTCTCTTGATTGGAGCCAAACATTCTAACATTGCTTGTCAGAGGATAAAGGTAAATGCATTAGTTTCATGATCCTTTACCCCAACCCCATCCACTCTATATAGTTTTGTAAATCACAGCTATATGCATCCCTGTACTAAATCTCTCCATCTACCACATGCTCACTAATGGAACACAATTAGAAACCACCTACTTATTTTATCCAGGTCAAATAAATATTCGTGGTGAGGCAAAAAAAAAGGTCCAAATGACCTGGATCCAGGGTAACATGTCTATACTATATGTGATATTAGAGCAGCTAAGCGGTGCCATAGTGCAAAGTGCCAGACCTGAAGTCAGGGGAAAAAAATCATCTTCCTGAGTTCAAATCCAGTCTCAGATACTTACTTAGCTATGTGATCCTAAGGAAGTAATTAACCCTTGTTTGCCTCAATTCCCTCATCAGAAATGAGCTGGAGAAGGAAATGGCAAACCAATATAAAAGGAAGGTCCAAATGGGATCACAAAGAGATGAATAAGAATGAAAAATACTGGATATGATATTAATGATTAATAAAGGAGATCACTAAAATCCTGATTTGTTCCTCCTTTAGGCTCAAAATCCCTAATTCTTAATTACCCATTTCAAAGCAGAAGGAACCTGTTCTTTCTGTAGTCTGTAGCTTGTACTCAGGGAACCATGACCACTTAATGTTTTCCCACTGTTTACAAAAAATTAAGCAGTGCTTACAAATACTAAGGAAGCTTCAAACACTGGTTTGTACCTATCTTTATAGATTGGAATAAATTAGGCATTTTGGTAGGTGGTTATTTTTCAATGGATAAGATTTGACTTGCAGTATATCCAAATCAGGGTAATAATGAGTCAGAATAATGAAAGTTTTATTGTATTTTTCAGCAGCAGGCACTAAGGTGATAATGAACCAGTACACATATTGACTGATAAAACTGTTCCTTTTGCAAAGAAAATCTGATAAATAATGCCATCAAAATTCACAATTTATAAATCTCTCTTGGAAACATTTGTTGCATTTAGGGACTCAGAAAACAGGCATCTTTTGTTCCTGGTTATATTAAAGCTGTGACATGATAGCATCTGATGGAATAAACTTTTTTAAAAATGAGAATATACTTTTTATATTTCTTCTTCCTCAACCAACTAAGAAGCATTTATCAAGTATTTACCATGAATGCATGAAAAAAGCATCTATTAAGACCTTAGTGTATGCCAGAAGCTGTACTAAGCGTTTTCTCCTAGCTGGATATTTCCTTTCCAGGTTGAAGAAGAGTAACCAACTGCTATTCCTTCTTTTTTGCTTTTCTAAATGGCAGTAGTTATAGTTTTCATGAATTTGTTTAAGAAGCATTTATTATCGGGGCAGCTAGGTGGTTCAGTGGATAGAGCACCAGCCCTGAAGTCAGGAGGACCTGAGTTCAAATTTGATCTCAAACACTTAACATTCCCTAGCTGTGGGACCCTGGGCAAGTCACTTAACCTCAATTGCCTCAGCAAAAAGCAAAAAAAAAAGAAGAAGAAGAAGAAGAAGCATTTATTATCATAGGATTTTGACCTAGAGAAGAACTTATCACATCTCCATCATTGTACAGATGAGGAAACTAAGACTCACATTAACAAAATGACTTGATTGAAGTCACAATTAGAAAATCACTGATAGAAGCAGGACTCGATACCACCTCCTCTGACTTCTAGATCCATTGCTCTTTCCACCAAAACAAATCACCTATGTGTTAATCAGCATTTATTAAGCACCTATTATGTGCCAGCCACTATGCTAATTACTGGGAATACAAGTGCATAAATGAAAGAGACCCTCCTTCAAGGGGCATGCATTCTAAAGGGAGAGACAAAATGTACATATACTGTAGTTTATATACAAAATAAATGTTATTTGTGGGGGAGAAACATCTGGGATGGAGGACCAAGAAAGGGATCATGTCATGTGGACTGAGCTTTGAAAAAATTTGAAATGCTAAGAGTGAAGATAAGGAAGGCCTACCTCTCTGGGACACAGCCCAAACAAAGGCATGGAGGTAGGAAATGAAGTGAGGAGCAACAAAAATGCCAGTTTGGCTAGACTGACAAAACAATACTTCATTAAGATGGAAATAATTTCTTAATTATTCTTAATTAATTCCATCTTAATGAAGATGGAAATAAACAACTAGGTGAGTGTGAAAGATTCCTATTCACAAGAGGATAATGCATGTCATCCCTACCTTCCCCTTCTTCCCTTAGAATTTTAGTGATAAATGAAAATGAGAAATCATCTAATCCACACTGTTGGTTGATTTAACAGAGGAGCAAACCAGGGCTTAGGATAGTAAAGTGCCTTGATCAATCTCACACTAACAATTAGTACAGAAGGAAGATAGAACAGGTCTCCTAACTGCTGGTCCAGTGTTTTTTCCACTCTAACACAACTCTCAAATAAGAGTTTTCATCACTGAAGTGCACCATATATATGAAGCTGCCATAATTCAGTTGTGTCTCCCATCAGAATGTAAAGATTGAACTGAAAAAGCGATTTATAACTCATTTCTTGTTAACTCAAAAGCTACAATGAACACCAAAGTTTTATGCAGGATCCTAGATGCTTTTAACCATTGGCTGTATTAGACATTATCTCCTACAGCTGTGAAAATTATTTTTACAATTGTCCACAACCACTTTATTATTGGCTTCTCATACAAAATGATTGACAATAGAATATGGAGGAGAATGCTACTCTGATAGAACTCTCAGCTGATACAGATCTCTACCCTATTTGATTGTCTACAATGTTCTTCCACCAGATTGCAAACTTCTTAAACAAAGGCACCAATGTCTTGTTTATCCCTATATTTCCCCTTGCTTCCAAAAGTACACTGCATACAGTAGGTGCTAAATAAAAGAAATCATTTTCAATCTTTTTTGGTAGTACTCAGAGCATGGTGTGACAGAAAATTTGCTGAATTTAAAGTCAGAGCATGGTTCAAATCCAGTGACCTGCTGTCCACTACTTGTTTGCTTTTGGACCAGTCACGACTTTTAACCTCAGTTTTCTCATCTGTGAAATGAGGTAGTTGAACTAATTTAAGTATAAATTTCAAACAATTCTAATTTCTATTACACTTATGATGATACCCAATTTAATTTTAACTTATCCTAAACATCACCCCACAATCCCTCCTTATTTTTTTGGATGAAAAGGTTAGCTCCTCTACTTATGTTCTTGATCCTATGCCCTTTCATCTCCTCCAGCAGATTGCTGGATCTCTTATCTTCAGTCTGTTCTCATGTATTGATGCCTACAAATACAATCAAGTCTTCCCCATTTTCTATAAACTTACACTTGACTCAATATCCTTTCAAACTATCATTCTATATGTTTCCTCCCTTTCAGAGTCAAACTCCTAAAATAAAGTTGTCTACCATCATTACTTTCATTTTCTATCTGTTCATTCACTTATTAAACCCTTATTCTCTGGTTTCTGACCTCATTACTCAACTCAAAGGTTAACAATGATCTTTTAATGACTAAATTCAGTGAATCATTTCATATTCTTCCTCACCATTTTGCAACATTTGATATTACTGACCATTTTATTTTTTTGAATCTCTCACCCTTATCAGTTTTGTGATCAGCTCTCTCTTGGAGTTCCATCTACCTAAATGATCATTCTTTTTTAGTCTCCTTTGTTGGACCATCATTGATGTCCCATCTTCTAGTTGTGTGTGCTGCTAAAGAGATCCAAGGCTACTTTCTTTTCTTTCCCTACGCAATCTTCCTCACTGACACAATTAGTTTAATTTTGATATTTTGAAAATGACTTCCATATCTAAATATCCAACCCATGTCTTTCCCTTGAACTCCACTCATGCATTTCTAACCATCAATTGATGTCCTACAGATATCTCAAACTGTGTCCAACAGAATTCACTATTGTTCCTTCCAAAGGTCCTTATTTCTGTTAAGGATACTATAATTCTTCTACTTGTCATCCAAATTAGCAGTTTCTGAAATTCCATGTTCTTCATTCTCATTCTTTCTCAACTTCAATTGTTACCAACTCTTTAGTTATCAAGCAAGTCTTTTAAACTGTAACTGAAAAACATCCCTATCTAGGACGCCTTTTCTCTACTTATAAGGCCTCCATTCTAGCTCAGTCCCTTGGTATTGCTTACTCGGACTACTCAATAACCTTCTCATTGATGTCTCTGCCTCAGATGTTTCCCCTCTCCTGTCCTTCTCCATGTCCCATAAATCTGACAAAGTAATTATTCCTCAAAAAAAAAAAGTTTGACTGTCACTCCTTTGCTCAAAGAACTCCCATTATCTTTTTGTTGCCTCTTCTGTTTAGCATTTAAAGTTGTTCCCACTATGGCTCCAGTCTATCTTTCTGGGTATATTATGTACTGTTCTCCTTCACAAACTTTATATTCTAACAAAATTAGACTTCTTGTTTTTTTTTTCTTCTCCATCTTTATACCATGCCTTTTCACATACTGCCCCTCAAACCTAGAATTAATTCCTTACCTCTTTTGTTGTTGTTCAGTCATGTCTTATGTGATTCTTCATGACCCCACATGGAGTTTTAATGGCAAAGCTATTGGAGTGGTTTGTCATTTTCTTCTTCCAATCATTTTGCAGATGAAGAAACTGAGGCAGTGTTAAGTGACTTGTTCAGTGTTACCAAGTTATCTAGTGCCTGAGGAGAGTTTTGAATTCAGGTCCTCCTGACTGCAGGCCTGGCCCTTTATCCAGTGATCCACCTAGTTGTCCTTCCTCACTTCTGAGATTTCCTAATTTCTTTCAAAGTAAGGGCTACCGAGGCAGCCAGGTGGTGTAGTGGATAGAGCACCAGCCCTGAAGTCAGGAGGACCTGAGCTCAAATATGGCCTCAGACACTTAACACTTCCTAGCTGTGTGACCCTAGGCAAGTCACTTAACTCCAATTACTCCAGCAAAAAAAAAATTAAAAAAAAAAAAAGTAAGGGATACTTCTTACAGGAAGCCCAATTCCATTTGCTGGTACATTCAATGTACTAGCTGCTAAAAAGGGGAAGGTGATTAAGTGGGGAAAAATTTACTTTTTACATTTGTATATATTTTGTATTTACATATATACATATACATATATACACACACATATATATATATATGTTTTCCCATTAGAAAATAAACTCTTTAGGGCCTAGATTTTCTTTTTTTTTCTGAGTGTTTGGTATATAGTAAGTATGCAATACGTGCTTATTGAAAAAATAACACTAGATTGTATAATGTCTTGTGTGATCCTTAAATTATTTCAAATGTATGTCTTACTTTCCAAAGGGAACCAGAGGTGATGCAATGGATAGGACACCGTGGAGCCCTGGGCCTGGAATCAGGAAAACCTTGATTCAAATTTAACCTCAGACACTTACTAGCTGTTTCTTCCTGGGAAAGCCACTTCACCTCTGTTTGTTTCATTTTCCTAATCTGTAAAATGAGCTGGAAAAAAGAAATGGTAAAGAGAACCAGTATTTCTGCCAAGAAAGAAGTCATGAAGAATCAGACATAATTGAAATGACTGAAGAACAATAATAATAATCATTTCCCCAAACAGATTGTAAGGTGCTTGAGGATAGAAATCCTATCTATACACAACCAATACTTTGAATTTAAAATAGAATCATTGTAGAAGAGTTTTTTCAGAATTTCTACCATCCTTCATATCTATAATATGAAAATAGTTACAAAATAGTTATCTCATCTTTAAATGACATTGAACCAATTTAATAAGCCCAAAGAAAAACACTTCTCTCAATTATAATCATTCAGTAGATGTTGATCTTAAATTGTGTCATTACTAATTTGTCTCTATTCTGCGATTTTAGTAAAATCTAAATGATTTAGAGCAATTATGGAAATTAGTATCAATAACCGACTTGAATCATATTTATTTCAAAATTGAGTTTTCTTATTTTTAAACATGCACTGCAATTCAAACTAGATTAATAAAATATTCCCCAGTAATTTTTAGAAGGATTAATGAATGACTTGTAATTAATTTAACAGATCTATATAGGTAAATAGTTACAGCAAAGTGCTTGAAAACAAAGTGTTCCTTTAAAACAATGTTGGATAGATGAATGAAATTTTATTTGCATGATTAATTTGTACTATCTATGAATAATAATAATCATTAAAAGTATCAACATTAACGTGTACAAAGAATATCATAAATAACATCTGATTTGATCCTCACAATATTCTTGGGGTGTTAGTATTATCCCCATTTTATAGATGAGGAAATTAAGACCGAGAAAGTTTAAGTGACTTTGGGTTACCCAGGTAATATCTGAAAGAAAGAGAAGGGTTTTGGATTTTGGCTCATTTTCCCCCAACCCTATTTCCAATAAGAAGAGTCCTGTATGAGTTTCTGAGACTCCAAAGGATTCTGTGTTTCCCATTATATCCCTAGTAGCATTCCTGGAACACCTGACAGCAGGTGTTGAAAGTGAAGAACAGGTTGGAGAGGATGAGGAAAGACAGTATCAAGACCCCAAAAAGCCTGACAGAAAAACTGTATCATGCTTAAGGTGTACTTCTTAAGCACTTTCACAAAGAGAAGAAAAAAAAATTAGCAACCTTGAACTATTAGTTACCCCTTTGCTACAATTCTATCCAATGTGAAATCACCTCTCTCTAGACTCTAAAAACATTGATGAAATAGTGTCACCATCTTTGTGGGGAATATTTTATACCAATTGTTCTTACTCTATCATCTTAGTAAATATGCCTTTCTAAAAACTAATTAAATTTTGCTGGCTAATGGATATTAATTAATAGTTGGAGAGGAAAGCACACCGATGGGGGCCCATGAGCTATTACTCCAGAAAATATATTTCTCAGGGTTAATACTAGAGAAAATAGAGAAAGTAGTGGCTGTCCTCTGGGAATCCGACCTGCCAGTGTGAGCAGTGGTTGAGCCTTACAAAACAGGAAAACCATTAGAAGAATGTTTGTAATATTGTTTTTGGGTAGGAGAGGGGTTTCATTTCAGAAATTTCTGA
The DNA here is from genome assembly GCA_023553655.1 of Myrmecobius fasciatus. Lineage (NCBI taxonomy): Eukaryota > Metazoa > Chordata > Mammalia > Dasyuromorphia > Myrmecobiidae > Myrmecobius > Myrmecobius fasciatus. The sequence continues at coordinate 200,530 of JAJPUD010003367.1, read as the reverse complement.
AGGTAATGGTGACATAGTTTCACAACTGAAAATTCAAGCTTGAAACTGAAAAGAGATATTAGGAATAGAAATAAAAATTTGGGAGTCTCACAAATAGACATGATAAAGAAGGTATTAATGGCAGATATTTCAGAGAAAAGACTGGGGAGAAAAGGACACAAATATTAGAAAGCATTCTGTTTTGTGAATATGAGAAGGTAAAGGAAAAGTCACAAGCTGTCAGAAATGTAAAAAGGGAAACATTTCTATTAATATAACATTTAATAGATTGTAATATATAATGGTTAGCATTTATATAGTACTTTAAATTTTATAAAGTAATTTTCAAATATGATTTTATTCTCACTCCAAGGGAAGAGAGCTACTATTATTAAACTTTTTTTTTGCTTTTGAGGAAACTGAAACAGAGGTAAAATGACTTACACAGAGTCATAAAGTAGTTAAGTATCTAAGACCAGATTTAAACTCAGAGGTCTTCCTGGCTCTGGGTCCAGCAATTATCCACTGTTTCTTTTCAACGAATCTTATATGAGCTGAACATATGTGTAGGAGACCCCATGTTGGAAGAGAACGTTTTATGTTACACTTATGCTTTTAATCCAAATGCTATTTTTATAAAATAGCTAATAAACAACAAGCATAGTTGGATCATGAATTCTCTGCACCTTTCAGTCAATGATATGACTATTAAGATATAGTTTTAGAATATTGTTTAGAAAAGTCTGAAAAATCTCTTTGTTACATTTTTATCAAGGATTATATATATATATATAATGTATACATATATATGTATGTATGTTTGTGTGTGTGTGTTTCTAATAAAATTTTGGAGAGATGAAAAAGTAGGAAGATTGGTTGGGAACTATGTATGTTTTTTGTTACCTTTTCCATTATTAATACATAATAGAGGTGATATAAGATAATATTTGTAAAGCACTGAACATAGTACCTGGTACTTAATAAATGTATATTCCCTTCCCTCTTTGTATCCCCAGTACTTAGCATAGTGCCTAATACAAAGCAGGTGCTTATTAAATGTTGATTGATTATTCATTGCATAATATTTTCCAAGAATTTGGTACCTTCCACTAGAGCTGTAACTAAGGCAGGATGATTGGGTCTTTGACCTAGATTTACATCCCTTTAGCAGGAGTGTTGCTGAAATAACTGATGAATTGGGTAGTTGTCTATGATAACAGATGTACTTCCTCCTTTTCCCTCTGACCTCAAATCATGATCCATATTTCTGGTACAACCACTCTCTCTCCCTTATGCAAGGCCAGGTCAGCCCCCACTAATACTTGCCGTCAACATTACACCATCTTCCAAGGGCCTCCTAGCTCATCTGCTGTTTTCATATGCATAAGAATCAAGAAAAATAACTACCCTTGTGCTTTCCATCACCATAGCACTCATCTGTCTGCTGCATCCCCTCCACTTCATCTCAAGGGATAGAGGCTCGTACTATGATATTGGAGATATAGGTTGAACTGACTGCCTCTCACTAAGAATAACTACATTCAAAGAGTATGGACTATAAATATTGCATCTTAATGGCATCACACTACTATAATGAGAACTGTTCTGTGACTGCAAGGAAAGAGAGAACTGGGGTCAGCAATAATGATAGATTTTTTATTCATACAGACAAAAACCATGTGAAGAGGCAGCTTGAAGTAATGGGTAAAGTACTAGAATTGTAGTAAAAATATGTTCATGTACTTTATTTGAAATTCATTCAAGTACCATATGCAATACCCAATTTACCCAGAGAATGGAAAAAGGAGTTTTAGAAGCATCAACTAATATTTTAAAAAATAATCTTTTAAAAATAACATCAAAACAATTTTTAAGATATTAAGTAATTAGACCAAAAATCACTTTAGCCTGTAGGTATGTGCATTTGAGGACTAATTTTTGGCATCCTCTGGGGTATCCAGAAGCACAAGAGATTTTGTCTCAGTGGGAATGCTACGGTAGATTACATTTGCTGTAAATAAGTTACATTTTTAGAAAGCAATGAGTTCCAGTGAATTTATCCTGGAAAATTAAAAAAAATGGATATTTTGAAAAACTGAAACAAAAACTCACAACTACTGAAAAATTTCAATCTTGTGACCTAAGTGAAATTTCTGTCGAGATTGGCAATAAAATATAAGCATGTAGCCAAGGGAAGAAGTTCATACACATTATCCCAGGGTGTCACCCAATTATGATTCTTTCATGATGAAATGGGATCCTTGGTTGAAATAGGAATAAAAATTAGCCAGCATAATTAGGAGGTTTGAAGTGGTAATAAACCACTAATGGGTGCTGTCAATATAGAACCACAGATGGGACAAAGACTTGGAAGCAGTCTTCTAGAAGAATTAACTAGTGTTATGATGGTCCAGGAATCCTAGAGTTCTTTGCTTCTGAGACAGTTCTCTATTGCTCATTTGGGTCATCTTGGTTAGAGAAGAAACCTTGGATTGTCCTGCTCAGCTGTTAACCTGTAGTTTGTATTGTCATTATAAGGACACTTAAGCAAACACATTGGAAAATAATGTTGCACAAATTCTGGTGCGATTTTAAGCTTTAATAACTTACTGAAGAATAGAACCATAACATCATAAAGTTAAAGCTAGGATAGACTTTAGAGGTCAACTTATCTAACCCGCTCTATTTAAGGAAACTGAACTCAAAGAGATTAAGTGGCTTGCCTAAAGCCAAGCAAATAGCAATGTCAGCACATGAACCCACTAATTTTAAAGCCAATGATCTCTCTACTATACCACACCATAACTTCAGAATGCATGGTCTTTGAAAAATGCTCATAAATGTTCTTATCCTCTTTGAGGAAAAAAAAGAAAGAAAAATAGAAAGAAAAAGCTTTTGGAATCAATAACCAAGAGAACAAAACTAAAAGAAGTAAAAGAAGTAATGCTAATTATTTTCTCTTCCTTTTACTGCCCCCTGAAACTCATTAATATTTGAGAAAAACAAAGCTTCCTCCACTCTTTATGTGGTGAGAAGCAACCCCGAGTAATATAAATATCTCTTCCCTGTTGTGCCAAGAAAGCCTTGAAACAACTTGAGAGAATCTGGGGGGAAAGGGATAGAAAAGGAAAAAAAAAGGAAAGAGGGGGAAGAGGAAAGAGATGGACAGACAGAAATAGAAACAGAGAGAAACAGACAGAGAGATGCATATTCAAACAAGAAACACATTTACTAGATAGTAATCAATGGATGTAAAAGTATTTTAGTGCCTACTTTATGCTAGGTATTGTTCTAAGAACTGGGGATGAAATACAAAAATGACACGATACTTTCAAGAAGTTTACATTCTAATTAGAGGATGCTAATTTTAGCTATCATTTATTTAGAAAAATGATTTACATATGTTATCTCATTTGATTCATACAACAACTCTGTGAGGTACATGTAATTATTTTATCCATTTTACAAATAAGGAAAATGAAGCTAATAAATGTTGTGAGTTGTCCAGAGTCTTAAAGTTACTTGAACTCAAGTCCTATGTTATCTAGTGACTATATAAGTGGGTGGAAGCCAAAGTAGAAATTTTGATCCATAAAATTTGATTGTGATTGGTGTCAAAGGGCAGTTGAAAGTTATGCCCTTTCTAAAGAATTGTAGCACTGATTTAATTATTGTACCCAGAGCAATAACAAGAGATATAAAGAGGATACGTGTTGAAAAGAAAAGTCATATAGAATAGATGGCAAAATGCCTTCAGTGGATGTCTTGATTTTCTGGTAGAACACCTAGATATAGAGTGAGCTCAACTCCAGAATTAAGTCCCAAAGTTTAGCAGAGTAATTTCCTTTTACTATTTGTGTGTGTAAGGTATGGGGAGATACATGGTCTCTGGAAGGCTAATAAAATATATTATTCATATACATATATATATACATATATATAGTATAATACATAAAACCATCATAATATATGAAATAATAATATGCAATATTATATAATATAAAATAATATATAACATAATATAATAATGTATTATAGTATATAATACAAAATAATATATAATATAAGGTATAATTATTCTATGTGGGAAGAACAAATGTCGCTTTAGGACAGAGGGCAAGATGCCTTCATTTGGCATTCCTTAGTTTCCTGATGGGTGATTGGATGGAATGTCAACCATGTCTTGAGGTGATAAATGCATCAGTCTTTGATTTTACCATATTTCAACCTTATATCTACCAGTGAAGAAGATCAATTCAGGAATGAGAGAGTTGAGTTATATTCATTACTCTTGGGCAAATTAGTATGGGTCCAGCAGTCAATGAAAACTAGAGCAGAAAGGAAGAATATCAAGAAGACTCTCTTTTCCAACCCTGCAATTGGATAGAAATTACTACTCCCACTAAGTAATTTTGGAGTGTTCCTTCTACTGTACTGGGACAAGATCAACAGACAAATATTTACACTGGCAAAGGGCTAATGCTAACATGGAATGGTGCCAGTGCTGCATGATGGGTACTGTAGAGAGCTGCAGAAAAAATAATAATAATATCAAAATCACACTCAAAAAGCTGTGTAGACCTACAGGAGACTCATAACTATAAGAGATGATATCCACTAGAAACTCTACTTAGTTAACTGAATTTATTCAGATCTTTGGAGAAAGGTTATTCATTCATAGGTGTTATCATTTGCCACAAGTTCTATAATGAGTTTGATCAATCCAGAAACACTATATATGCCAAGTTCTGTGCTAAACATCAGAAATACAAGAAGAAAAACAGTCCCCATTCTCAAGGATTTCACATCAATAACGTGACCTTCTACAGAACCATTTTTTCAATATTTCAATTCTAATGCCTTCCTCCATTGATTTATTGCCTACAGAACTTATTTGTACAGTTGTTTGCAATGTTATCTATCCCATTAGACTAGGAAGCCTTTGAGAGCAAGAACTTTGTAGCCTCAGCATTTGTGCCAGTCACTTTTGTTGCTATTATTGTTGTTTAGTCTCTTTCAGTAATGTCCGATTCTTTATGATACCATTTGGAGTTTTCTTGGCAAGATACTGAAGTGGTTTGCCATTTTCTTCTCTAATTCATTTTACAAATAAGGGAACAGAGGCAAAACTGGATTATGTGACTTTCCAGAGTCACAGTTAGCAAGTTTCTGAGGCCAGATTTGAATGGCCTTCCTGACTTCAAATCCAATGTTCTATCCACTGCATCAGCTACTGCCCACAATTACATAATAGATACTTGTTAAATGTTCATGGGCTGCTGGATAGCACAGTAGACAGAGTGCTGGACCTTAAGTCAGGAAAACTCATCTTGCTTACTAGCTGGTTGGTTTTGGGCAAGTCACTTAGCCCTGTCTGCCTAGTTTCCTCACTTGTAAAGTGAGCTAGAGAAATCAATGGCAAACTACTCTAGTATCTTTGTCAAGAAAACCTCAAATGAGATCACAAGGAGTTGAAACAACTGAAATGATTCAATACACAATAAATGTTCATTGCCTGAGAAGAAATAACATGTAAATAACTAGGTATATACAAGATAAATACAAAGGAGAGGGTAGCTTTATTTTTTCTTAAGCTTAAAATTAAACTTTCTCCTTTAATTTTATAAGTTTTGTGTTTGCAAAGAGAGCAGTGAATAATAAGTGTGATAGTGAAACTTACAGATTTTCTGAGTGAGAGCAAAAAAATAAAAATAGACAGGTCAGGAATTCCTGGGAGTATACCTGAACCCTTTATGTCGTGTGAGGAACTTTTAACCCAAAGAGTACACACACGAAATGAGAAAGTGAAAGACAGAGGAACAGAATGAGAACCAGGGAGAAAGCAGCAAAAAAAAAAAAAAGAAAAAGTAAAAAGAGGGTATATAAAAACACATTATCTCAGAGCCTGCAGGTGCCAGCAATCTGAATAAACGTATAGCAATTAACAGAATTAACACAGCTTTAAATAGCTTGACTCACCAGATGTGGACTCCTATCAGGGTTCTATAAAATATAAAGTTATTACAGATTAAACCATTAATCATCTGTTCAGAGACTATCTCTGGATGCAAAATCTCATTCAATTTTAAATGGCTAATAATCACGAAGGGATGTAAGGATTTAATGTGCACAATTATACAGGTCCCAATCTTTTTTCTTTTAAATATGCATTCTCCCTTCTCTAGCACTCCTGGTTTTTCATTATTCTTTTTAGTGACATTACAACAAAAGGGTAGATGATGAAAGATGAAAATCTTGCTTGGATAGGATTACAACAACAGTCACAGGTGGGCTTTCTTACCAGATAGTAAAAGGACCTACCAAAAAAGACTGGGGGAAGGGGCCGGTGATAGGGAAGGGGAGGAGTAGAAGATTGGCAGGAGAGAAATGTGTAAGGAAATGGCAAACTTCTCCACTATCTCTGCTAAGAAAATCCCAAATGGGGTCACAAAGAATCAGAGATGATGTAAGGAAAAGTTAAAAAAAATGGAGATACCTAAACTGTATCTTCTTGGGGTTGAGGTGGCCATTTTACAAATCCTTCAGTTTAATCAAGAGAAATGCATTCTGCTATGTTACCATGTAGCAAAATAGCTTGAAAGGTAGAGCATTAGAAGATCTGAATTCAAATTCTGATTCAGACATAATATTACTATGTGGCTCTAGACAAAATCATTAAATGTACTGTAGAAGCCTCCATTTTCTCATTTGTAAAATAAAAACATTGAATATGATGATCTTTAAAATTACTTCCAATGGACAGTTAAATGGTACAATGGTTAGAGTGCCAGGCAGAGAATCAAGAAGACCTGAGTTCAAATTTGACCTCAGACAATTACTAGCTATGTCACCCTGGGCGACTCACTTAACCCTGTTCCTCATCTATAAAATAAACTGGAAAAGGAAATGGCAAATCATTCCAATATCTTTGCCAAGAAAATCCCAAAATGGGATCACAGAGAGTTGGATATGGGCTAAAACCATATCAACTTTAAATCTGTTTGTCTACTTTTACAAACAAGGTACTAGGCTAAATGCCACAAATTTAAATTTTTAAAAGTTTACCCTTATAAGGGTAGCTTTTAGTCCACAAGAGTGGAAGTGGACATAGGGCTAGGGATTACAATACATACAAAGATAATACAAAGTAGTTCAAGTCTATTTTCATCATTTCCTTTGCTGACTATCTCCAATTAATCCTGTATATACCTTGCTTGCCCTTAATTGTTTGCATGTTGTCCCTTCCATTAGACTATAAGCTTGAGTACAGGGATTGTTTATGCCTCTCTTTGTAATCCCAGTGCTTACCACAGAGTAAACTGACACACAGTAGGCACTTCATAAATGTTTGTCAACTATTGACTGAGAGCATTACTACTTGGGGTATTCAGAAAATGTTTCATATATAGTATTAGGTAATGAATTATGCTTTGAATGAAGCTTGGGATTCTTTGAGATAGAGATGAGAAGGAAACATTCTAGACATGAAGGACCATCTGTGCAAAGGCATATAGCCAGGAGATAGAATGATATGTAAAAGAAACAGCTGGTAGGCCAGATTTGGAAGAAAGATCATAGGGAAGAAATATGAAATAAGATTGAAAAGGCAAGTGGTAAACATGTCATGGAAGGCTTTAGATAACAAAAAAAGGATTTTTTATTTTATCCTAGAGGTAAAAGGGAGCTAGTGAAGATATCTGAGCAAGGGAGTAACATAGTTTAATGGCGATCTCATCTAAGAAAATGGTATAACAATACCACAAATAAAGAAGAGGAATAATTTTCTCAATATGGGGGTTAGTAAGAGCTGAAACACGATAATACAGTCATATAATTCCTTTCTTTTAAAGTTCTGTCCCCATCTATTTGGGACATTCTCTCTGTATTTTTGTTAAAATTACTCTAGCATGGATCTCTTCCCTGCTGATCTGAGCCATCATTCTCAATCCTCTAGAGGCCTATTTTCCTTTCCACACCCTTACATAAGAGTGTACTTTAGAACTTTGAGCACCAGGGTCCTATCCTTTTATAATCTTTCAGTGACTTCAACAGCTCTCAGAATTCACTTATTATCTTTATAAAGATGGCTTTCAAATCTAAACCCTAAACTCTAGTCCTAGATCTCCAACTACCTACTAGAAATCTGCCCCTAAATATTTTATAGACATCTCAAACTCACAAGTCCCAGACTGAAGTGATTATCGTTTTTCCTACCCCCATCACTCCTTCCAAGCATCCTGTTTCTGTTAAGGCATTCATAAAAGTAATTTTTTTCATCACTCTCATTCACATCACATAATCAATCATCACTTTGTTGATTCTGCCTCTTCAACATCTCTCATTCATCATCTCTCTAAAGTGACATCTCCCTGATTATCAACTGATGCCATTTTACAATACTTATCCATTTACAAATTGCATCTTCAGAATATAATGTAAGCTATTTGAAGACAGCAACTACTATACTATATATAACATATATATAATATATTATTATATATATATATATAATATATGCATTATATATTATATGTATATATACATGTGTGTGTATGTGTGCATAGATATATATGTGTGGGGATATACATGTGTGTGGGTATACATGCATATGTATGTATGTATATGTATATTCTACTCCCAGCATCAAACACAGCATTAGGCACATGTACATACCTAAGAGATGCTTATTGATTGACTAACTGATGTAACTGAGAATTGTGTTTCATGGAAACTTTTGCCTAGATTGATGTCTACATTTCCTTCCAACTCAGTTTGCAGATTTGGCTAGACTGAAGATACCTAGATTGGAGGGCAGAGTAGCCAATCTTCACTTCAATCCCTTCATACTCTTTTTTTTTTTGCCTTTTTGCTGAGGCAATTGAGGTTAAGTGACTTGCCCGGGGTCACACAGCTAGGGAATGTTAAGTGTCTGAGACCTGATTTGAACCCAGGTCCTCCTGACTTCAGGGCTGGTACTCTATCCACTGCGCCAGCTAGCTGCCCCAATTCCTTCATACTCTTAATCCCATCCAGTCCTTATTTTACCAGAAAGCCATTGGCTACCCCCATAAAAGTACAATGCCATTTTCCCTTCCTTTGTGTTCCCCAACTTTACTTTATTCTGAATTGTATGTCTAGCTTAAGGAAGAGTAATGAATCAAATGCTACTGACAAAGAGATGTTAAAGAACAACCCTGTTGGGGCAGCTAGGTGGCGCAGTGGATAGAGCACCAGCCCTGAAGTCAGGAGGACCTGAGTTCAAATCTGGTCTCAGACACGTAACAGCTGTGTGACCCTGGGCAAGTCACTTAACCCCAATTGCCTCAGCAAAAAAAAAAAAAAAAAAGAACAACCCTGTAGCTCCAATCCCTGCAATCTGTAGGTCTGTGAACCAAAGCTCCCCCCCATTACTATTATTCCCCAGTTTATCCCTGCAGAAGAATTCTTAAGAACAGGCACTGATTGTCTTTCATATTTGTGCAAACGCCCAACACAGCACACATGGTACATATTAGTAATTGTTGTTCTTATGCTCAAACAAGATCAACATGACATCAATACATTGGGGACAAGGTATAATGTGTCCAACTGTGGCTAACCAGACCAATACAAGCTCAGAAGGCTCTATCACTGATTGGATATAAAAAGTCCATATGAACATTTGCAGTGGAGATGTCTCTAAATATGTGCATCTCCAGAGAAATGCAAATTAAGACAACCCTGAGGTACCACTACATACCTGTCAGATTGGCTAAAATGACAGGAAAAGTTAATGATGAATGTTGGAGGGGATGTGGGAGGGCTAGGAAACTGATGCATTGTTGGTGGAGCTGTGAATGGATACAGCCATTCTGGAGAGCAATTTGGAGCTATGCTCAAAAAGTTATCAAACTGTGCATACCCTTTGACCCAGCAGTGTTTCTACTGGGCCTATATCCCAAAGAGATCTTAGAGGAGGGAAAGGGACCCATATGTGCAAGAATGTTTGTGGCAGCCCTTTTTGTAGTGGCTAGAAGCTGGAAACTGAATGGATGCCCAACAATTGGAGAGTGGCTGAATAAATTATGGTATATGAATGTTATGGAATGTTATTGTTCTGTAAGAAACGACCAGCAGGATGATTGCAGAGAGGCCTGGAGAGACTTGCATGAATTGATGCTGAGTGAAATGAGCAGAACCAGGAGATCATTACACACAGCAACAACAATACTATATGGCGATCAATTTTGATGGACATGGCTCCTTTCAACAATGAAATGTTTCAAACCACTTCCAATTGTTCAGTGAAGAAAGCCATATGCACCCAGAGAGAGGGATGTGAAATGTGGACCACAACATAACATTTTCATGCTCTTGATTGATGTTTGCTTACATTGTGTTTCCTTTATCTGATATGTCTTTTGTGTAGATATGATTTTTCTTGCACAACAATGATAAGTGTGGAAATATGTATACATGTATTCGATTTGCCAAGTATTTTAACATAATTAACATGTAGTGGATATCCTGCCATCTAGGGGAGGGGTGGGGAGTTGGGGGGAAAAATTTGCAACAGAAAACTATGTAAGGGTTAATGTTGAAGAATTACCCACACATGTTATGCAAATAAAATAAAATTTTCCAAAAAAAATAAATAAATATATTTGTGCATCTCACATTTGTTTTGAGTCACTGCAATTTGACTTTGCTCATGGAGCACAGCCCCTACTTTGATGTGAGCACACCATGCTGACCAATGTCCTGTGCCAGTGTCTCCCATGTTTCACAATAAATTCCAAAGTTCTTCAGAGAGATCTTGAGAGTATCTTTCTATCACTTCCTCTGACCTTGTATGAATATTCTATAAAACAGTCATTTAGGCAAATATATGTGTATCTAGCATAGAACACCTGAAACATAGGAAATGTTTATTAATGGATTGATTGTCTGAATTCTGAAATTCAAAGAGAGCCTTTTTCCACTCTTAAAAAGTTAATACTGCCATGTTTACATTATATACAAAAGACTTACATCTATTACACTAAGCCACCAAGTCAATATCAAGATTCTAAATCCATAAATTTCAAGGAGTTCACACAGCAGGATCTGAAATAGGAATACTCGTGAACTTAGCATGACTTAGCATGAATTATTATCCATCCATACAGATTGTATATGAATAGATATTCCAATATCATATGGCTGACAAAAATACCAGTTTTCCTTGTTGCTCCTGGGAAATAAAGTGTTTGGACTTTCTTCATTACTGTCAAGGGAAAATTTACCCACATTTTAAAGTCAAATCAATATCATGAATAAGATAAACAAGCCTAGACACAAACTGAAAGATCCTGTTAGTTTATAAGCTCTTAAAGAAAAGGGACTGACATTTTTTCATCATGTATTCCCAAACATATTCTCCAACATGACAAACATTTGCTGAATTGAACAACTTTCATATCACTAGTGTAAGCAAAACAAGAGCCTGCTTCCAAATCTTTTTTTTTTTTTGCTTTCTTAAAAGGTTCAGTGTGCTTTCTAATGATAATAGCTGGTTTCCTTAAGCTATAGAAATCACTCTATATATTATCTCCTTTATTCTTCATACCATTCCTTGGAAGTTAGTATTTCAAGCATTAGCATTCCCATTTTACAGATAAGGAAATTGACCTTGCTTCTTCCATCAGTCTGTGAACCTTTTGAAAATAAGGATTTGTGTGTGTGTGTATGTATATGTTGTTATTGTAGTTGTTGTTTTGCTTTGGCTTAGTATTGTGGAGGTTTTTTTGCCTTTCTTTGTATCTCCAGTAGTTTCCACAGTCCCTAATACAAAGTAGGCACTTCACAAATGCTTATTTATTGTCTAACTGAAGTAGACAAAGTTTAAATGACTTGCCTAAAAATACAGTTAATAGGTTTCAGAGGCAAGATTTGAACACAGGACTTATAACTTTAAGTCCAAAATGCTTTTCACTATATCATGGTGGGGTGACTAGGTGACACAGTGATAGAATTCTAGACCTAGAATCAGGAACACCAGAGTTCAAATATGATTTTAAACATATATTAGCTGTGTGACTCAGGGCAATTCACTTAACCCTGTTTTCCTCAGTTTCTGCAGCAATAAAATGATCTGCACAATCACAAACTACTCTATTATCTTTGCCAAGAAAATCTCAAATGGGTTCACAAAGAGTTAGATACAACTGAAAAGACTGAATAACAAATACCATGCTAACATTCTTTATTTTAAAAATTGGCCTTGAACTGGAAACTGAAAGGATATCTATCAATTGGGAAATGGCTAAATAAGTTATGGTATATGAATGTTATGGAATATTATTGTTCTATAAGAAACAATAAGCAGGATGATTTCAGAAAGGCCTGGAGAGACTTATATGGACTTAGGCTAAGTGAAGTGACTAGAGCCAAGAAAACATTGTACACAACAACAACAAGAATATGCAATGATCAATTCTAATGAACATGGTTCTTTTTTAAGCTTATTTATTTTTAATACACATTGAATGTTGGGAAAGAAAAATCAGAGTAAAAGGGAAATATCATGGGAGAGATTTATTTTAAAAAAACAGAAAAAGGAAGTGAAAATAGCATGTGTTGATTTATATTCAGTCTCCTTAGATCTTTTTTTTGGATGCAGATGGCATTTTCTGTCCAGAGTCTATTGGGATTACTTAGGATCTCTGAATCACTAAGAAGAACCAACCTTTTCATAGTTGATTATTACACATTCTTGCTGTTATTGTGTACAATGTATTCCTGGTTCTGCTCATTTCACTCAGCATCACTTCATGTAAATCTTTCCAGGTCTTTCTATAATCAGCTTGTTTATTATTTTTATAGAACAATAATATTCCATTACCTTCTTGTACCACAGTTTATCCAACCATTCCCCAATTGATGGGCATCCATTCCTCTTTCCAATTCTTGACTACCATAAAAACAGATGCTACAAACATTTTTGTACACGTGGATGGATTCTTTTTCCTCCTTTATGATTTCCTTGGTATACAGACCCATTAATAATACTGCTAACAGATTTATTCTGGGCATAGTTCTAGATTGCTCTACAGAATGGTTGGATCATTTCACAACTCTACCAACAATACATTAATGTACCAGTTTTCCCACGTCTCCCTCAACATTTGACATTATCTTTTCCTATCATCTTAGTCAATCTGAAAGGTGTAAGGTGATATCTCAGAGTTGTTTTCATTTGCATTATTAATAATGCATTTAGAGTTTTTTTCATAAAATTATAAATGCCTTTAATTTTGTCATCTGAAAATTGTCTATTCATATCATTTGACCATTTTTCAATTTGAAAATGACTTGTATGCTTATAAATTTGACACAGTTCTTTATATATTTTTAAAATGAGACCTTTATCAGAAATGCTGGCTGTAAAGGTTTTTTTTTTCCCAGCTCTGTACTTCCCTTTTAATCTTGTTTCTGTTGGTTTTGTTTGTGCAAAAACTTTTTTAATTTCATGTAATCAAAGTTGTCCATTGTGCCTTTTATAATTTTCTCTAATTTTTCTTTGGTCCTAAATTTCTCTTATCCAAAGATCTGATAGGTAAATTATCCCTTGTTCTCCTAATTTGTTTATGGTATCATTCTTTTTTTTTTTCTGAGACAATTAGGGTTAAGTGACTTGCCCAGGGTCACACAGTTAGGGAATGTTAAATGTCTGAGACCAGATTTGAACTCAAGTTTTCCTGACTTCAGGGCTGGTGCTCTATCCACTGTGCCACTATGCCCCTATGCTATCATTCTTTATGCCCAAATCATGTATCCATTTTGACCTTATTTTGGTATAGAGTGTAAGATGTAGGTCTGTGCCAAGTTTCTGACATATTATTTTCCAGTTTTCCCATAAATTTTTGTCAAATAGTGTGTTCTTAATGCAGAAGCTGGAGTTTGAGAGTTTATCAAATACTAGATTGCTATAGTCCTTGATTATTGTGTTGTGTGTGTCTAATCTATTCCACTGTTCCACCACTCTATTTCTTAGCCAGTAACAAATGATTTTGATGACAGCTGCTTTATAATATAGTTTTAGATTTGCTTCTGCTAACCATGGCTCTTTTCAACAATGAGGTGATTTGGGCCAATTCTGATAGTCGTGTGATGGAGAGAAGCATCTGCACCCAGAGAGAGGAATATGGGAACTGAATGTGAGTCACAAGATAGTATTTTCACTTTTTTATTGTTGTTTGCTTGCTTTGTTTTTCTTTCTCATTTTTTCCCTTTTTGAACTGATTTTTATTATGCAGCATAATAATTATGGAAACAGGTATAGAAGAATTGCACATGTTTAAGTTATATTGTATTACTTGCTGTTTAAGGGATAGAGGTGGAGGGAAGGACAGAAAAACTTGGAACACAAGGTTTTGCAAGGTTGAATATTGAAGACTATTTTTGCATGTATTCTGAAAGTAAAAAGCTATTATTAAAAAAAAATAAAATAGGGGCAGCTAGGTGGCGCAGTGGTTAGAGCACCAGCCCTGAAGTCAGGAGGACCTGAGTTCAAATCTGGTCTCAGACACTTCCTAGCTGTGTGACCCTGGGCAAGTCACTTAACCCCAATTGCCTCAGCAAAAAAAAAAAGCAAAAAATAAAATAAAATAAAATAAAAATTGGTCTTTAAATAGGTAGTAGTATTCCTAAGTTATAAATGCTTAAACTGAGCATATAAAAAGTAAGTAATATAATAAAAAAGCACAAAGTTAGTAAGAAATGTATCAATGCTTGATCCTCATGGTGGTAGGGCAGAGCAGTGTTATTTAAACTCAAATAGAAACAGAAGTCACTAAAGAGTATATAAGTATCATTTCAAGCTACATTTTGATTTACAAAACCACATATCAACATTATCAATATTAAGACTGTAACAACTCTGAGGTACCACTACACACCTGTCAGATTGGCTAAGATGACAGGAAAAGATAATGACAAATGTTGGAGGGGATGTGGGAAAACTGGGACACTGATGCATTGTTGGTGGAACTGTGAACGGATCCAACCATTCTGGAGAGCAATTTGGAACTATGCTCAAAAAGTTATCAAACTGTACATACCCTTTGACCCAGCAATGTTTCTACTGGGCCAATATCCCAAAGATCTTAAATGAGGGAAAGAGACCCACTTGTGCAAAAATGTTTGTGGCAGCCCTTTTTATAGTGGCTAGAAACTGGAAACTGAATATATGCCCATCAATTGGAGAATGGCTGAATAAATTATGGTATATGAATGTTATGGAATATTATTGTTCTGTAAGAAACGACCAGCAGGATGATTTCAGAGAGGCCTGGAGAGACTTGCATGAACTGATGCTGAGTGAAATGAGCAGAACCAGGAGATCATTATACACAACAACAAGACTATATGATGATCAATTCTGATGGACATGGCTTTCTTCAACAATGAAATGTTTCAGACCAGTTCCAATTGTCCAATGAAGAAAGCCATATACACCTAGAGAGGGATATGAAATGTGGACCACAACATAACATTTTCATGCTCTCTATTGATGTTTGCTTGCATTGTGTTTCCTTTCTCAGATTTTTTTTTCTTATAGATACGATTTTTCTTGCACAGCAAGATAAGTGTGGAAATATATATATATATATATATATTCAATTTGTCAAGTATTTTAACATAATTAACATGTAGTGGACTTCCTGCCATCTAGGGGAGGGGTGGGCACTGGGGGGAAAAATTTGTAACAGAAAGCTTTGTCAGTGTCCATGTTGAAGAATTACTCATACATATGTTTTGCAAATAAATAACTTTAATAAAAAATTGTAACAATTATTTTTACTTATTTTGTTAATATTTCCCAATTTCACTTTAATCTGTTTTTGGCGATATTGAGAGTGTTGTGGGCTACACACAATCTGAAAGCCATGTATTTGACACCTCTAGATTAGAGGTTCTCAAAAGCTATGATAGTAAGGGGTAATTCTATCACACTCTATCCTAAGTTGGAAAAGTTTTGGGCAAAAGACTATTTTTGTTTTTATAAAATTCAGAGAAGCTCATTACTAGAAAATTGGCTATAGGGAAACAAATTTTTCCAACCCCCCCAAAAAAAACCAAAAAACTCCCCAAATCCATCTGCCAAGGACTAGCGTTAGTAGAGAGAATACCCATACCTTATCTTTGAAAGAATGAGGTTAGAGCATAGCATGCAGATCTGAAAAAGATCAAAAATCATCAAGGCCAAGATTCCCATTTTACAGGTGAGGAAAATGAGGTCAAAGCAGTATAAGAGTTTCCCAAAGTCACACTAGAAAGAAGTATCAGTCATGGAAATTTTACCCAGTTCTTCTTATTATAGTTGATGCTCTGTCCACTATACCAATATTACCTTAAGTAATAATAGTAATCCTCTAATATCAGTAATCTCTACTTCTTACCCAAGTTCATCCTTACATATTCATTCTGTTGTCAAATCTTGTCTTTTTTGCTTTACAATATCTATTTTATATTTCCTCTTTTCTCAATTCATACAGCCATCAGTCTACTAACAAGTCTCATCACTTCTTACCTGGACTATTTCAGTGGCATCCCAACTGGCATCCCTGCCTAAAGTGTCTTGCTACTCCAATCCATAATCCATTCAGCTGCCAAAATGATTTTCCTGAAGCATATCTCCCCACCCTCATCTCAATAAATTTCAATATCTCCCTATAATCTTCAGGATAAAATATAAAATTCTGTTTTGCATTTAAAACCCTTCACAACTTGGCCTCTTCCTACTTTTCCAGTTGTTCTGCCCTTGAGTATAGATTCTACATTATCTATAATCCAGTTACACAGGCTTCCTTGACATTTCTTACACATAATACTTCATCCTCTAACTTAGTGCATTGGTACCAACTGTCTGCCATGACTATAAGGTTTCTGACTCCTCATCTGAGTTTTCTATCCTTCCTTCAAGAACCAGTTTAAGTCTCACATTCTGCAGGATGCCTTTTCCATCCCTCGGCCCTTCCCTGTGGGAATAGCTTCTATTTATAATTTATTTATCTTATATAGTTATCCCTTTCACGTCATGACTTTCCCTATCATAATTTTAATTTATCAAGGATATGCATAAGAAATTAAATGGAAATTTTTGGAAGTTTTCTAGAAGCCACAAATGACACATAAAGTCCAGAAGATAACATAGAAAAACTTTAGAAACTCAGAAATGCATAAAATATATGTACAATATTATATAATATCAATATATTTTATCTTTTAATTCCATAAAAATTCAGAGTTCTTCTCTGATATAAAGGGATGGGTCAAAAATTTTTATTCAGATTTCCCAGATTGCAGGGGCACTGAATCTCTAACTTCTGTGCTTTATCTCCTCTAGTAGCATATGAATTCCTTACAGGAAGAGAACTGACTTTCCCGTGTATTCTCAGTGCTAAGAACAGTACCTGACTCTTAAGTGCTAAATGGATAAATAAATAAGAGAAATGAATGAATAAATAAATGGATAGATGATAGCTAAATGGATGGATAGATGGGTGGATGGATAAACAAAGGAATGAATAGATAGATGATAGAGAGATTCACCAATTAAGTTGCATCTAGGTTCAAATCCTGCTTCAGGCACTTACAAGTTGTATAACATAGAAAAGTTATTTAATCTCTCTCAGCCTTGGTTTCCTTATCTGTAAAATAGCAATAATTAACACCACTTACCTCACAGGGTTTTTGTGAGGATCCCATGGGATAATATAGATGTTTTGGAAAAACCACATAAATGTTAATTACCCTTAGGGTCCAAGAATATATTCTCTTTGGATCCACAGGTTGGGTGTGAAAGCAATAGGTGACTATGCCAGAGCAGAAAGGGGAAATGAGAGATAAGATGGAAATAATGACCCTTCATTCATTCCACAGTCTGACTAGAGACAGTCTTGTTTCTAAAAGAATAAGGAAAATAAACTGAGGATTGCTTAAAAAGCAGCTGCCACAAACTGGTCCAGCTTCTCATTCTGGCTGGAGGTTCATCCCATACCCCCAGGAGTAGTTTTCTTCTTGGTCATGCCTGTCGAGACTTTGTGTTCTACATGTCTCTTACCATATGGGTGGGGAATTAGTGGCAGATTTGACTACTGACAGAACAAGATGGAATGGAGCAGGTTACAAGAAAGCCATGTAGCTTGAGGCTTCATAATTACTATGCTCGCCTAAGAATATTTGTCTCAGAATGCCATGTGAAACAACTTCATCTGCTGCAAGATGAGGAAATGAAAAAGTCAAGGCTGGGAAACCCCTCAAGTGATCTCAAATTCTCTGATTATAACTAGGTCAATCATCATTTGGGGAACAAGAGAAAGGATGCCACAATATCTGTGTATTGTTGACTGATGACATGTGCAGGAGTATTTGCATGTAAAAAATACAAGTTGATTTGGATTGATACTGAATTATAGATGTGAATTTGGTGGAAGGAAGGAAGGAAGGAAGGAAGGAAGGAAGGAAGGAAGGAAGGA
>JAJPUD010003367.1:135354-159066 GCA_023553655.1 Myrmecobius fasciatus | reverse complement strand
AAGAAAGAAAGAAAGAAAGAAAGAAAGAAAGAAAGAAAGAAAGAAAGAAAGAAAGAAAGAAAGAAAGAAAGAAAGAAAAGGAAGAAAGGAAAAACTTTTTTTTTCTTCCTCCATGTTAGCTGAACCTGTGGTGGACATGTGATCAATATCATTGACATGATTGATTGACAACTGCATACACTTGAAGAGCTTGCTTTTTCCAAATATATCATTCGATGTGTCCTGACATAAAAGGAAAGAATGAGATACCCACTCTCTCCTCTGTACCTATAATATTTCATGTCTTCAGCCATTTATTCTTTTTGAAACTTGTCTCATAAGAAGCAGTATTCTTCTCCCTTAGAAAGGGATGAGGTTTAAAGTAAAGTAGTGTAAGGGGTCATGTAGGAAAAATTGATCCTGCTTTGGTATCAGTGATGGCCTGTAATAGTTATGGGGTAGTATATGGGTTGGATATAGATTGGGTATAAATTGGCCAGAGATGGATAATTAACTGAACCGACAAAGGACTCTTGAGCTGTAGGTACTGTTTATTGACTAATAACTAAAAATCAATTACCCTGAAAGATTTGGTTCTGATTTTCATTAGTCAATAATGCAAGTACAGTAAGTTTAGGTTCCCCAGTGGAGCCTTGAACCCAATGGAATGTGACCAGGTTGTTAAATAAGAAGTTGGGCCTGAGGTGGAAAAAGGATAGCAATCAAAAGTGTGAGAGATGGGAGTTCTGGTAGCATACTCCAACCAGAGATATGCTCACAGAAGAATCCATTTCACATCACTGCTGTGAAGAAGCCATCAGAGGCGCCTCATTAACCAAAAGAAGTTGCCAGCGATGCAACTTCATATGTGCCATTTCCTCCCTAGCAACATGAGGTAAACAAGGGGGAGGGTGTTTTACTCTCTGTCCAAGTTACATCCATGCACCTATTCTCTCCAGCTTATTAACCATAGCCAAGAACTGTTAAGCTCAGCTCCTTATCAGTCATCACAACCCTCATTGAAGCACTTAAGGAAAATAAATTATACTTCCTATCTTCAGGAAGTAGGACAAGTCATCCTTCCTTTTTTTTTTCTCTCTCTCTCTGCAATAGTAGCACCATTCTCCTAGTCACCCAGGTTCAAATGACAACATAATTCCTTCTCCCTTGCCTCCCACAACCAATAAATTGTCAAGTCCTGTTAAGCTGACCATAGCAATATTTCATGTCCTGTCCCTTTCCATTTCCATTGCCATTACTATCCTAAATTATGTTCCTCATGACCTCTGGCCCAGATTATTCAAACATCTTCTGACTTTTCTCCTTACCCCCTAATTTCTCCCTCTTTAAATCTACCCTATACACTGCTTCCAATTTAGTGTCTGTGTTACAAAGAAATTATCTCAGAAGTCACAGAACATAGATTTAGATTTATAAGGAATCTCAAATCCATCTGGTTGAAGTGCCTCATTTTATAGATGAGAAAACTGAAATTTAGGGAAGTTAAAGTAATAAACATCAGAGGTAGCATCTGAACCCTGGTCCTCTGACTCTAAAATAACTGTACTTCCCACTGTACCATATGCCCTGGTTTTAGTATTAAAGGTCTTAAGTGCAGATCCTGCCTCTTATACTGATTTCCATACAGGTATCCTAAATTTTTTTTAGAAGTCTGATCACAGATTCCCTTTGGTCAAAATATTTTGAGATCTCTCCTTGATCTAAAAAGTACAAATTCTTCTGCCTTCATTTCATTCTATTCAGAATTTGGTCTAGACTTATTCTAACCCAGTCTTTTTACCATTTTTTCCTTTCATACCAAACGATATTCTATACTCCCTTGGAAGATATAATGTAATCTCAGTCAGAAAGGAAGCTAGGGAAACCAGGAGGTGTGTGTGAAGAAGAGCATTCCAACCATGGGAGACATCCAGTGAAAAGAAACAGTGAAAAGCCAAAAATGGAGTGTCATGTTCAAGGTATTAGAAATAGCTCAGTATATATGAATCAAAGCATTTGTGAAATAGAAAAGTGCAAGTACATTGGAAAGTTAGGAAGGGGTCACTGTATGAAGAACATTAAAAATCAAGCAGAACATTTAATATGTGGTCCTAGAGATAAAATAGAAATGTTGGACTTTATTACATAAGAGCTAAGGAGTGATATGGTCAGATGTGCACTTTAGAAAAAAATTTTTGGCCGCTAAATGAAAGACAGATTGGAGAGGGAAGAAATTTGAAGCAGGAAGACCAGGTAGCCAGTGGTTAGTGATATTCAGGTGTGAAGTGAAGAGGTCTACACCTAAGAGTGTATGAGTAGAAAGAAGGGGATGTAGAAAAGAGAGTTGTGAGGGTAGGAACAAGACTGATATTTGAGAGGACATGCAGAGTGAGTGCAAGTGAAAAATCAAGGATGGCACCAAGATTATAAGCCTGGGTAACCTGGGGAATGGCAGTGCTTCAACAGTATACAAAAGAAGCTGAAAAGAGGCAAGTGTTTATAGGGGGAAGACAATCTGATCCTGAAACATTCTGTAATCCCATCATCCAGAAGTGATCCTTTTTACTAAATTAACCATAGCACTTTGTACCTTTCATTATATTTTTCAAGTCTGACCTCATTTGTAGTTTATTTCTTTCAAGCCATATTTTCCCCAACTAGAATGTCAATTTCATGAAAGCAGAGACCATATCTTATATCTCACTCTTTTTTCCATCCCTCCCAGTGTTAAGCATGGTTCCTTGAACATAAAATTTGCTGAATGGAGACCTGAAGGTGTCTAATCAAATGCAATCATTATTGCTAAGCATTTTCTCACAGCCCCAGATTTCCAAAGAACTGCATACATGATCATCAGCCACCTCCGTGATTATGTGTGTGGTCCTTGGCTCAACATATGGTATATTATTGGGCATATTCTATAAACATGCAAATCAAACCTTGTAGGCCCACTCAATTAAGATAACTGGGGAAATAGCACTTTTAAAGATAAGTCTAAATTAATCACAGAGTACACTTCTAAAGGAGAAATGTTTGACACAGGGTAATAAGATAAGCAGCAGCTACTTAGCATGCTAACGAGTGCTTAATGTTTTATGCTTGAATATTAATTTACCTAGAGGCCACAATGGTATAGCGAATAGAATATGAGGATTGAAGTCAGAAAGACCTGGATTCAAATGTAGTTTCCTTTACTTAATAGTTGTGTGGCCATGGACCACTGTATTTCCTTAGACTTATCTGTTAAGTTAGAGCTGAATGGTAATCTATATTCATGGAGGGATTTCTCATACCCAGAGTCCCCCATTGAGGTAAAATCAGAGTCTTTTACATAGTTCTGGACATTCATTCACTTCGAAGAATCCCACAGTATGCTCAAAAATAGGTATTAATCCCATTTTATAGATTTTCTGAGGTAACCTTCTGTATCAGGATTCAAGCTAGAAACAGAACTCATCTCAGTTTGAAACTGTTTCTTTCTTAGAGTGCATCATAATCATACAATGTTAGAGACAGAAGGAAACATTGAAGATTGTCTAGCCTAATGTTTCCATTGTAGCAGCAAATGAACTAACAAATAAGAAGGTTAAATCACTTGTCCAAGGACAAACAGCTTGTCAGTGGCAGGAACTGAAGGAAGTTGAGCCGTTCTTAAATTATGTCCTCATCCACTTTGAAGAAGAGCAGTACTCTTTCCAGTTCCTCTCATTTCATGCATACCTTATGCTGATGATGTAATATTCACTACTATACTACCCAAAAGTCCTGTGGAGCTCTGGAGAACTTTTGAGGTCAGCTACAGCACATTTAGATCTCAAAGGAGCTGAAGAGGTAATAAATACATTGTTCTCATATGAATCTTATTTATTGATTTTCACTGTTGACCTCCCCTTTGGAATCTCTCTCTGTTCCCTCCTCCCCTCTTGCTCAGAGAATGTATAGCTTGCTCTTTTTGAATGAAAGAATCATGATTATGACATTGATATGAAGGATAAAATGCAGCAAAGAATAAAACAAGAAATAAAAGGGAAGTGAGAAGATGCTTATGTAAATCATATGCATATTTATGCTAATCTTGATGCAATTAGACCAGGGATGATTCTATATAGCCAAGTGTTAGCCTATGCAAATATCTAGTGAAGACTGTTTCCCTAGTTCTGACATTCCCAACTTCCCAAGCTCTCAGTTCAATAATGAATTTGCTTCCTTATCTCAGAACTGGTTGACAAAAATACCACTTCTCCATCTGTCCTACCCTTCCCTTATGTCAAAGGCCAATAAATTGTTGAAAGCCTCAGTCTGAATCATGTTTAAGATAATAAGAATAATTTCAAAGATAGCTTAGAGTACTTTTCAAGGGAAAAGAATTATGACCTATGTTAAGAGGAGAAAATCTAGTAGGGGAAAATAAATCCTTGTGCCTACCCAGAGAATTGCATTGAATTGTCCAAACTCTGAAAGAGGAAAGCAGACAGGGACTTGCCATAGTTCTGTCCTTTGCTAGAGTGGACCTAGAAGTATACAAGCTGTTTATTGGCTTTGGAGAACCTACTGAAGACAATAGGGATGGGATTGGGGAATCCAATACTAGGAGCAGTAGATGCTCTACTTAAGGTTACACTCAGAAAACTCTAGATCAAGTTCTAGACTGAGAGGAGAGGAACCCAGAAAGTTGATTCTTTAAAAAAATGCTGATATCACAGAGCTAGGGAAAGGTGAATTCATCCCCAAGAGGCTACAAAAATCTCCATGCAAATTGTGACTATTATTTATGTGAATTGTTAACAGGGAGATGGTTACTGTTTTAATTTCTTTTGTGTAGTACTTTGCTATTTTGTCTTAATTAGTTGTTCTTTTTGACCTAGACTTGTGGTTTCGTTAGTGTGAGAAACTCCCAGCAAGGAAATTCTCTTTACCAATACAGATCATTCTGCAACTTATTTTAAAGGAATTGCTTAGGAACACCAAAAGATTAAATGACTTGGCCAGAGTAATACAGATAGTGTGTATCAGAAACTGGACAGAAACCCAGGTCTTCTGGACTCTGAGATTGGCTTTCCATCCACCATGTCTCTCAAATTAAACAATTAGTTTTTGAAGTGAAGCCTCATTCCATACATGTAACGTGCACATTGGAAGCACTCTCTACATCTGTAGCTTCTCCTTCTGATTGGTTGTTCTCTTAGATCCTCCTCCTTAAGGAGTTGGGCTAGGCCAGTTGGGTTTCCTTCCTTCCTCTTCAGGCTACAATCCAGACCTCCTCTACCATGTCTCTGCCACAGGTACCTTTTTTCCCCAACACCTTTTATGTGTGGTCTTCCTCCATTAGAATGTAAACTCCTTGAGGATGGGGACTATCTTGCTACTTGCATTTGTATTCCCCCTTGCTTAGCACAGTGCCCAGCACATATAAAAGATTTAATAAATTCTTGTTCACTGACTGAAGAAAAAATAAACAAAGAAATATGCGATTTAGAAAAGGAAAATAAAATACAGATCATCTTTTTTTCAGAACAGCCAATTTTATAGAGGACAAAACTAAGATTTATGGGAGTTGTGATTTGCCCAAGGTCATACAGGTTAAAATTGGAACTCAAATTAGATGACAAATGCATCGTCCAATTCATATCCTGCAGCTGTTCTTGTAACCCACAGCTAAAAGAGGTTGAACTAATTGATCTACTGGCCTATCACAATTAACTGCCCTTCCTCTCTTTCTCTGCTAAAGCCCCTGATATTTTCTTATCACCTTGGAAGTGACTCAGTCTAGGCTGTCAGTAGGCCTAGGCTATCAGTATCAAATGCAGCAGGCCAAATAGTTGCAGCAATGCATTTTCAAGGCCAATAAAAATCTCAAAGCTATTTAAAATCATGCAAAATCTGTTTCTGATACTCTGGCTATGTGTAAGCCTCAAAAGAAGAGGGAGACAATGCAGTCACCTTGTATGGATACCAGCTAAATAGATGAAGAAAATGAATGCAGAGAATTATATAACAGCATAAAGAAGCTTAGCATTCTGTTAGCAGTTGGCAACCCAGAAGCATCGACTTAGCTAATGGCCTGTTTAGATACATATAAATTATATCACCCTGAAGTTTACAATCAATTCCATGTGTTAAAATAAAACATTATTCTCCCTGCATGATAAACATAGCTAAACTATATGTACACTAGTCATTTAATATTATTTGTGTCTAATGGATTAAATAGTACATGTTACATGGACTTACAAAAAGCAGTATATTAAATTCAGTTTACATAGATATGTAAAATAGTGGCCTTTCAAATGACTAGCTAATGTAAATACTGATGTATTCATAATACTAAGGAGGATTTATTTAATTCCATATTAAAAAAAACTAGCTATTTATACAATAGAGTACTGTATTTTCAGTTAGTGAAACTGGGTTCAAATTCTGGCTTTATCAAACAATACCTGTGTGACCTTGAGCAAGTTAATCTTTCTGAACCTCATGCCTAAAAAATGACAAAATTGTATCCAATGTCCTATAAGGCCCATTTGACCTTTCACTCACTGACCTCTCTTTTTATGAGAAACTTCAAAACATGTAAAAGCATTACCATTAATTAATGTTTACCATTACTCTTCCCTCAAAGAGGTATAGAAAAGAAGTCATCAATCAGCTTCCTGGATGTTTTAATGATTTAATAGTAATGAAGGTAATACAGTATTCCATGGTGACCTACGGATCTCTAATTTAGTTGACACTACCAAGTCCCCTTTTTCTGTTATTGTGGAAGACGTTGTCCATGCTACACAATTATTTATCAAGCACTTATTAAGTACCTGCTCTGTGCTAAAAATATCCATTCTGGGTTTGGGAATACCAAGAATGAAACAATCCTTACTTATAACAATCACATGTGCAATATGTATAAATTCACTGAGATCATAAATATAAAGTGAATAAAAACAAATATATCTTCTTTTTTTCTTTTCTTTTTTTTTGAGATGCAATTGGGGTTAAGTGACTTACCTAGGATCACACAGTTAGTAAGTGGTAAGTATTTGAGGCCAAATAAGAACTAAGATCTTCCTGATTTCAGAGTCAGTGCTCTATACACCGGCTCAAGCTGCCTCTAATACAAATATATCAAAAGTAGTTGAATACAATGTAGTTTGGGAAGAAGGGCACTAGTAGTTAGGGAGATCATGAAAAGCTTTATTAAGAAAGTAGCATAAGCACTCCAGAAAGAAAATTCTAGCCTCACTTCATGGGCTTATTAATTAGCACACTGAGTATCATGCAAATATAAGATATCATTTGTGTTCTTATTGAATAGCTTCAGTTGTGTCTGATTCTTTGTCAAAAATAATTGAGTATTTTGCCATTTCCTTCTCTAGCTCATTTTATATATCAAGGAACTTAAAGCAAATAGGATTATGTGATTAACCCAGAGCATACACCTAAAAAGTGGCTGAGGCTGAATTTGAACTCAGGTCCTCCCCCATACATACATACATACACACACATATACACATACACATACACACACACACACACACATACATGCACCTTCAGCCCATCCATAATGTCCAGGAGAATGCCAAGTACATACTTGTGACTCCTTGATCTTGCTAGTTAAAGAGTTTTTGGAGTAAAAAAAACATACAAATACTCATTTTCTCCTCCAAGTTCCTGCTTTTAGTATCACATCACTGGAGAGGATCCTGAGTTTTCATACACTATGCCCAAAGAGAAAAAACTTTTGTAAGTCTTACCTAGCTAAAAAAAAAAACTTGTATTTTAACCTAGTAGAAATAAGAAATCTCTGGAACTTATTAAACTAGAGAACATCATAATCAGACATGAGGTTTGGGAATATTATTTATTCAGTTAAAGGATAGACTTAGAGAGGGAAAAGATAGAAGAAAGTGAGAGGCTTTTATAATAGTTCAGGAAAGATGTTGTGAGGACTCATGCTAGTGGGGAGAAAAGGGGAAAGATGTGAGAGCTATCACAAAGGTAGGATCAATAAGGATGGCAATTGATTGGATATGAGCAAGGATGACTCCAAGATTGCAAACCTGAGTATCTAGAAGGATGGAGGTGCCCTCAATAGAAATAGGAAAGTTATAAATAGTGGAATGATTTAGGGGTAAGATAATGAGTTCTAATTTAGATATGTTGAGTTTGTGATGACTAAAGATTATCTACTTGGAGATGTTCAACAGATAATTGGTAATAAAGAGCTCAAACTCACTATAGAGCCTAGGGCTGGAGGAATACATTTTGTGATAATCAGCATAAATCCATGGGAACTGGTGACATTTCCAAAATTGTAAAGAGTACTGGACCTGATATTTTGCATCAATATGAGTTTCAGTGTGATAATATTGGTGAGACAACGGATTGGAGCTAAAAGCAAAGAAGTAAGCATTTAGATCACAAATCATGGATGGTAGGATTGTGGGGTTGGGGATGAGAAATTGAGGTTTAGAGAAAACTCATAGTAGCAGCTGGGAAAAAGTCAAACCCAGGACATCATACTAATTACATTCACTATAGTATTGCTGCATTTGAAAGAAAAACATTGCAATATGCTTATTAAAACACTCACATCTATAATATGGAAGTGACCTCCCTACAACATGCATCATAAAGCAGAACAGGACACTCCAGAGCTGAGAAAGTAAGCCAGGTTCCGGATGTATTTAAAATATGCTGACCAAATTCCCAAAATGCTGACAGTCATATATTTTGTCTTCATTTATGTCTTTTGTCCTTCAAATCAGCCTATAATGCAACTGTGCACTCCTTTCACAGAGAGATAACCTTGGCTATCCATAGGACTTGTCTGGTCCAAACATAGCCCTTCCTGCCAAGCAAAGGGATTACTAGTGACACCATTTCCTACTGTTTGCCTTTCCCAAATACTACCAGTTTCAAAAGAGAAACTAGCAAAAATGGGCAGTACAAAATATAAAAATGCTTAGATGGAATTTTGCCAAACCATCTTTACTACTCAAAGTGGAAAAATCTCAAGCTATATATTGGCAAAACCCTCCCTTATTCTGATTTTCAAAATACACAGTGAGTGTACTCAGATGCCCTGCTCCTTCTTTATCTGAAAAGACTAGCTGCCAACAGAAGCAGTGAGCTCAGAGCAGGTGGCATTGAGCTCTGAACAGGACTTCCAGAAAGGCACTCCAGCAATTTCTAAATTTATATCACAGAATTTTTGATCTGGAAGGAATCTTCAGTGTCTATCTGCTTCATTTGACATATGTGTAAATTCAGGCATTGGGAAGTTATATGGTGCCCAGGATCACACAAATGAGTAGGACACAGAGTTGGGACTAGAAAGCAACTCTCCAAAGTGTCGCCTTTGAAAAAAAAATGGACCTGCAAAGCAAAGAAATGTGTACATTTCAGTCCAATGCTCTTTCTTTCACCATTATTGTGTATATTTTTGCTATATCCTGAAGGGTCATATATTTGGTCTTCTTAAGAGAATGTTGAATGGAATCTAAGTATATCACACACACTCCAAAAAAAGATAGTAGCAGTATCTCTTCCTCCTGTTTCTGACACTGATCATATAATCTATTAAATCAGTCAATAAACATTTACTGCTATGTGCCAGGTATTGGACACACACACACATATATACACACACACAAATGAAACGGTTTCTGTCTTCAGAGAATTAACAATGGAAACATGTGTGTATACATGTGCATGCACACATGCGCACACACATACAATCATTAAAGAAAAGTAATGAGGAAATTAGGGAAAGGCCTCCTCTAGGAAACTACACTTAAGCTGAACTATTTTTAAAAAATAAAAAAATTGGTTAGTCATGCCCCGGGGCTCACCTACCAGAACAACAACTATAAATAGAAAGCCCCAAGGCAAACAACCACACTCTACCTGTAGACACCTGAGTTACTGCTGATCTCCCACAGACTCTACAGGTTCTGCTCCACCTA
This sequence comes from Myrmecobius fasciatus, assembly GCA_023553655.1. Taxonomy (NCBI): domain Eukaryota; kingdom Metazoa; phylum Chordata; class Mammalia; order Dasyuromorphia; family Myrmecobiidae; genus Myrmecobius; species Myrmecobius fasciatus. Next base: position 149,128 of record JAJPUD010003367.1, on the reverse strand, counting down.
CATAAAACAAGGTATATAGCAAGCCTTCTTGCCAGACAGTGCAGAAACTCAGCTCCCAGGTCTCTACCCAAACATCTTTAGGCTCAACTTACAACCTGCTCCCCTCTCTATGGACGTTTTTCTCTCTCCTTTACCTACTGGTATGGGAAACCTTACTCCAGATGATAAATTAGAAAACTTTGCCTTAAGTCATCAGATACTGCATGAAGTGATCCTAACCTTCTGAAAACATCTTTGAGAAAGTATAAAAAAAGGGCTAGAAAACTGCTAATCGTGACCCAACAATCAGATCTTGCTCTTCCACCTAACAGCAGAGTTGAGGCTAAAGTTCTCTCTCCTAATCCTTTTAGACATTAGGCTTTTTCCCACAAATACACAACACAACAGTTATGACAAAAACCAAGCAAAGAGGCAAGACATGGAGAAGTGGACTTCAGGTAGCGGGAACAGCATTTACTAAAGTATGAAGACAGGAGATGTAATGTTGTATACTTGAAGCAGCAAGGAAGTCATTATGACAATGGAAATTTATCAGAGAAATTGTTAATTCCTTAAGATGATCAGATTTGTAAAAGGTGAGGAGAGAAAAAAGGCAATGTGATAATATTACTGGGGCAAATTTTTTGGATATAAAGTAGCATATAATTTTGTTAGAATTTAGGTAAGAAGTTTTTAAGTGAACATGTGTTATTATGTGTTAAGTTATTATGTGTTGAGTTGCAGATGTGATTGTGCTCTTGGAATCTTTCATTACCTATCTCCTCATAATGTCTTTTGAGAGTTAGGAAATAATTCAGTTTAACTTCTGGACATAGTTGGTTATAGAGAACTCCCTGGAGGAGAAATGGTTAAATTATCTACCTGCCTCCCAATAACACACCAATTATTCAAAACAAACTATAACTGAACACTAAACATAGCATACTGGTCTGCACCATTCTTCACTGTGAGCAAAGAAATATATCGACAATATTTCTCAGGGCCATTTCCACTTCTAATCCTCAGACCCTCAGTATGAAGGATACTGTAGAAAATAAATGGCCCTTTCTCTACTGGTTGGGCTGCTCAATAGCCTGTGGATGCTTCCTGAAAGTGACGAGGAAGAAAATGGTAAATCAAGCTGCCACTGGAAAAGTAAACAGCTGCCATCCTGGAGAGGGAAGTGGCCTTAGTCCAAGAAAGGACAGCCCAGAAAATGAAAGCTCCCTGAAATCCCACAGCAAAGCTGACAACCTCATTGTGATCAATGTCATAGCAATAAAGACTAAATTATTAAATGATAATAGGTAACATATAGCACTTGAGATTTGCAGAACTATATACATACATATGTACACACACTTTTATATTCTACTTTATATATCATATCTCTATATTACTATATTTATATCTATACTTCTCTGTCATCAATTATGTGCTAATGCTTAGCTGGTATTCTTTCTTATTGATGTTATTTTTTGTCTCACAAAAGACATTACAAAAAAAAAAGACATTGCAAGGAGACAGTAACGAAAGACTCCAAAGCCTGATCACATGTGCAATCCTTAGCATTGTCATCACATGTTCACCCCAAACATGTCTCCCTTAAATCCTAACAGAATTATACTATGTATCGAACAAATCCGCCCCTGTAATAGTAATATTACCCTGCATTTTTTTGTCCTCATCACCTATTAAAAAAGAAAGTCCATCCACAAAACTTCAATAAGTGGTCATCCAACTGTGAGAGAATCCATTTCCTCTTAGGACAAGGCATCCCACTTTGTAGCAATTTTGATTGCTAGAGCATCCTTAGTCTTTATATGAAAGTGAAATGTATATCGTGGCAACTTTACGTCATTGCTCCTAATTTGGCCTTCTGAGATCAAATAGAACAAGTTGGATTCCTCTTTCCTATGTGTCAGAATCTTCAAAACGAGGAGACCTCTATCATGTTCTCCCTAGTCTTCATTTATCAAGATATTCCCCTTTCCTTTAACTAATTCTAATTTGACATAGCCTCCAATTGGTTTATCATCCTAGGTACTCCGCCTTTAACTTGTTCCAGTCTGCTAATATTGCTTCTAACATGCAGTGTCTAGAACCAAATACAATATTCCAAATGTGATCTGACAACTACAGTGGAATAATAGCTTTTCTTACTCTGGCTACTAATCTTCTATTAATGAATTCTGAAACCAAATTATATAAATGCACAAGGAAACAAGTAAAAACTGTGTTAACCCTTCCAAAGGAGCAGCACACTTCCTTCAGACACACAAACACACACACACACACACACACACATACACACTTGATACCTGTTCATCTTCATAATGGGTTAGACAGTTAAAGAAATATTTTCAGTATATATTTGATGTTGAACACTGTTAGCTACTACCTTAATGGTAACCAAATAAACATAATATAGATGGTCCTATTCTTTTACAGAAAAGAACACTGAGGAACAGAAAGATAAAATGACTTTGAAAGTGTAGGTTAGCCAACATTACACCCCTGCTCCATGAGCTACTTATCACCTTCATGATCAACTATCAAGTACTTTGTTTGGCATTTAAAAATCTTCATAACCTTATCCCTTGTTATCTTTATAGTCTTCTTCTTCCTTACTTCCCTCCACATACTATACCATCTGGCTACACTGGCTTTTATATATTTATATATATATATACACACACACACATATATATGTGTGTGTATGTATGTACATTGTGTGTATATGTATATGTAGCTATATGTATGTATACACTGGCTATACCATCTGGTTATACAAGCTTATGCTGTACTCCCAGAGTACAGTTTCAAAACAATGCTTCAGTAAATTCAACATCATATGTCATACTTTAATATAAATCAGTTATCTAAGTTTGAGGCCACAAAAAAAAGAAACTTATATTGGAAAATCATTCATCATAGAAGGCTTTCAAGAGGTAACTATGGATCTGAGTCTTGATTGTGATGGCTATAAATTGATCAAAAGGCATGCACATACCAATACACATATACAAATATATACATACACGTACACCCTTTTATCCTGGGATCCATATGTCAATGATCATTTCATTTCTGTCTAGTTTTCCTTTTGAAACTGTCTCCTTTAGTGAAGCTAATAAAAACATTATGGAAGTCACATTTGAATCCTAAATGCAGATTGTGACAGTATCTAAGACATTCTGAAGGCTTAACAAGTATTGGATAATAATGACAAGAATTATAATAATGGTAATAATAGAATAATGATGACTCTACAAAAGCTAATAATTGTCAAAAATAATCACAATGAATCCAGAGGCAAATTAGAATTTCAGAATCCTAGAAAAAGCACTAGCTCTATAGTGAGGTGATCCAAGTTCAAATATAAACTGTGCTTTTTATAACCTGCATGACCTTCAAAAAGTCACTTAATTTCTTTAAGCTTTAGTCTGTACATCAAGAAAACTGGCAGGTTGAAATAGATGATCTGAAGATATATTCTAACTCTGAATTTATCCTCATCCTCATTAAAGAGCTGGATCTTAGAAGTTATCCAGTATATCCCCTTAATTAAATCAATTAAAGGCCCAGAGAGGTTCAACTAGTGCAAAATTACAAAGGCAGTAAGTGGCAGAGGTGGAATACAAATCTAGATTTTCTAACTTGGAAAAAAAAAAACCTAGTCCTTATTCCACTATACCATTTGAGCCTTTGAAAGCAGAGGGATTATTCAGAATATGGCAGACTGTCATCCAACTGAGATGGTTTCATTGTGCTCTGGATCACATATTTAGAGCTCCAAAGGTCCTGAGACATTATTATTATCTTTATTTATTTATTTTTGGCACTGACACCCACAGACCAAAATTGCTACCAAATGTGCCACACCTTGTGTTTATGGCCTCAAATGGGCATGTCACTTCAAAAACAGGGAACCTCCTGATGGATAGAATGGAAAAGATTACTGACAAAATCTACCTCCATTTCACTCGATACAATGAATAGAAATGCAAAAATTACCTAATATGTATTATATATAAGCCATTGTTCTCTGTAGAAGGACAATATATATATATATATATATACACACCTATATGTTTGTGTGTAAAGATATATATAGTGTGTGTATATGTATGTATGCATATATATACATACACACACACATACACATATATATACACCATAGTTGCTGTATTTAATAAACATGCAAAGTTTAAAATAGAGTGAACATTACTAAAAGTTAACTGTAGAATTCACCACTTTGGCCGTGGCAAAGACATTTGTAAACTCCTTCACCTCTTTCAACACTGGACAGCCCAGCAGTTAAAATTGGTGGTAAGACACAGCAGGGGAGAAAGCATAATGACAAAAATTGTCTCATCCTCCATAAACCACAAAGTTATCACTTATCAAGAGAATAGGAGAGAAAGAATCATGATATTTCTCTTTAAAAAAATTCCAACTGAGAAATCTGAATTTCTCTTCACCACACTAATCCTCCCAGTCCCCTTCACTCATTGTGGTCTATCTACTCTTTTGTTAATTCTTCTGGGGACTGGTCTTCAAGTCTAGACATGGTGGTAGCCTATTAAAAAGCCCTCCAGTCAATACCTGGACAAGATCAATAAGACTTTTTACGACACAATGAAAATTTGCTATTTTGTTAAATGGGGCTAATCTTCTATTTCTGCAGCTCTCTTAAAGCTTTCAGTGGAGGGCACTAGAATCAAGGTGATTAAAAACCTGTTCAGCGATAAGAACAGGACATTGTGGTCAACTCAAAGGTACAAATCCCAAATGCGTGTGCCAAATCTTTTATAACTAATGTGCATTTGCTTCTCTTCAAAATAAAATAAATATTTCAGAGGCTCAGATGTACTGGAGAGGATAAAACTGCCTTGTTCCAACGTGACCAAGAATAGAATGATTTTTACTAGACTCTAGATTAGTGAAAGTATAGAAAACCAAGCAATAAATGAGAAGAAATGAAAAGTTAATATTAGGGTCCACAGAAAGAAAAGAGAAATCTTAATAGGATAGAGTTTTACATTTTTAAAATACACTAATTTGATTTGAGTTGTGAGAAAGGAAAATCTATATGCATCACAAGTTCAATGACAATAATAAAGAATACTTTATTATTCTTTACTGGGAAGATACTGGAAAAGGTGGGTATTATAATTATTCCCTCATCCCAGACAGCTTCCATATCTTTTTCCAGGGGCAGATCATCCTTGGATGTCTTAAACGGTTTTAAGCATTATCCCTACCTATACAGTTATTACAGTAGTTGAAGGATGCATCTCTGAGGACTGATTAGAATACCTAACAATACTTTGCATTTTTTAACACTTTATAGCTCATAGAATACTTTAGCTCAGAAAATATTGAATCCATCACCAACATGTATTGAAATCTGCTCTAGGCTTAGATTTACTGCAAATATTTGCAGGTATTTACAAAACACTTTCAGTGAATTACAGAGCAAATTGTGGGAACTCTGAGCATTAGGAATATGAAGCATATAAATCATATAACCAGGAACTCATGATTTATCGTGATATACATAAGGCATTTCATTGTGGGTACTTTAGTTAAATGCTTTTTGATAAAGGAAAAATATGTATGACAGTGGATATAGAACTGGATCTGGATCTACAAAAATCTGACGTCAAATCCTGCCTTGGACACATATGGGCTATGGAGTAGTGGATATAGTGCTGGCCTTGGATCCAAAAAGACCTGAGTTCAAAACCTGTCTACACACATACTGGTTATATAACCATGGGTGAGCCATTCAATTTCTCAGTGATCTAGGTTATTCTCTAAGATTATAAAATGCAAACAAGATGCCAAATAGCTTGGTACACAGAGTTTCAGCATCTAGGAGCTGTCTCTACCAGTAAAATCACAGGTTTAATCCCTGTCCCCAAGAGTTTGATAGTAATATTGGTGACAAATCTCCACCTGAATAAAAATTATCCACAAAACCTTTACAGAAATCTTCACATGATTCTCATCCCTGCATAGCTTAAGGAGATAAAACCACATCCTAAATTTGAGCTACCATCACTGAAATTGGTTAATAAAAGGAATATATCTTTCTCACAGAAGATAACCACTAAAGGTACTAATATATTTATTAAAAAGAGCACAGAATCTGGAGCTGAGTTGATTTACTTGGCTTGGTTTGGTAGGCTGCATGGCCTTTCATGATGGATATTTTCTGTGACTATGATTACTCAAAAAGTAAGATACTAAATCTTTCCAGGGACACCAGGTGAGTTCCATCAATGAAATCCTTTAATCTTATTTTAGATAAAGGACCATTCCAGCATGAAAAAGAATATTTTCCAGCTGATCCCAACATCATAACATTTTAATTATCCTCTTTAATAAAAGAAATTGAAATGGGCCATTAACTGATAGATCAAAATTGTCAATGGCATTTTTGACATGGTGGAACAAAAGTTGAAAAAATGTACCCAGAGTCATATGGAGCTTTAATGATGAGTCAGTACTATTAATAGATTTCTTTGATCTATTGACTTTGGGGCAATTATTATCCCAAACTTGATAATCACTAAGTCATCATGATTAAAAAGCAATGACAACAAACTTCTGTTTATCCAAATTTGCCTGGGAATTAGTGGATAAGCTAATGGATTATTCTGAGCAGTTGACAGTTGTTCAATATACTAGCCAAAAATGACTACATTTTGAACTCATCAAAATAATTATGATAATATTAATAACACTGTATGTTCATTTGCCTAATATGATATACTTTTAAAAGTATTTTCATACATTTTTAATTCAATAAAATACAGTTCACATAAAACTGTACTAAGCAAGATTTAATTTGCTTATGATCACTAAAGACTTCTGAGTCTTGTGGCCCTCAGGGTCATTATTATGAACATCAATCATTGTACAGTACTATGAAAAGAATTGTTTAAACTTTACATTTGTTTGGATTTAGGATAAACTGAAGTTCACTTTATTAAGTGTACCCAAATTTATACAAACAGAGTCAAGACAGAGGTCTCCAGTGACTCAGTAGAAGAATACTATACACAAAGAATTATTTTACAAATGCTTCTTAATTATATTGATGACCTTTATGAGCTACTGGGATCTTATATCTTACTAAATGTATTCAAGCCGTCTGTTGTCATGATATTTATGAGCAAACTTCATCCAGAAATAAGAGTCTAACAGGACTCAATTACTTCCATTTCATTTGGCTCTAAATTTCTTTACTTTCAACACATTATCCCCTTCCAAAGGGCACAAGGCACAAGTAGGAAACATTGGTAAAGGAATATGCTTCTAACTTAATCCATCAACAAAATCCTGTCATTCATTTACTATCAGGCAACGCCAACCTTAGGAACTGAGGTTACTTCAGTATTTGAGGGCTGAATTTCATGTTAAATCAAAGGGAAGAGGTTTTACAGAATCCAAGCATTTGGAAAAGTTATATATAAATATGGTCAAGAGAGCCTCTAATAAAAAATTTTAAAAGGGAAAAAAGACCCTCTGACAAAATGTCCAATTCACATATACAAACACACACACACAAAAATTCTTGCCCTATTCTGATTTCCACAAACTTAAGTGGAAATTTTAGATATTACCTCCTTTATACTCATCCACAACCCTAACATAATCTTTCCAAACCACAAGAGAGCAAGTTCATGCCTTGCTGTAACTGTTTTTTTCATTTTTTATTTGCTATATTTTTTCTTTATATCAAATCCATCTATAATATAAGTAAAGAGTACAGTTACTTGATCATAATGGAATAAAGACAAACAAGTCAACAGCTCTGCTTATCCCCTTCAATAATGCTAAATGTGTACTTGTGACTTCTAGAAGTTTCAGGGTATTTTTCCATCTTCCTAGTATTAGCTGCCAGGAACATAATGAGAGTTGAATGGTATTTACACAACAAAATCTAAACATCCATTGACCCTGGGAAACTGTCATGAGGAAAGGTGAGAGAAATTGTTCAGTGGGTGGGGGGGGGAGAGAGGAAGAAAAAAAACAACTTGACCTGAGAGGCTCTTTGCTGAATGAGGTAACGAGGCTGTCTCACTAAAGAATAATAATAATATTCTTTTTGAAGAAAAGACCAGTAGCAGATGAGAACTGCTCTTCAGAAAGCAATAGCAGTTGTGGAAGTAGAGTCAAGAAGCAATTATGTATAGTTGGTTTTTAAGAGAATCATCAGAGGTGCATCAGCTAAGACTCAATCCTAGAGTTGTGATTTACCTGGGAGTGTTTCCTCTCCCACCACTGAAAAAGGAATGTATGGGAATCTTATAACCTTCTGAGTTTGGGGAAAATGTCCCTTTGTCATTTATTTTGCTATTCTGTCTTAATAAAATATGTGTTATTTCATGTATAGTTCCTCATCATACCTTTTGATGTTTGCTACCAACTTATTTTGATCTCATAGTATTTATCTCATCTATTACACTCCAGCTTATGATTTTTGCTCCAAACTGATCTATTTATCCCTAGTATACAAATTATCACTAAGCAATTGGACATACCATCTTCCTATAAGCCACCCACCTCCTTAAAGAAATTTCCAAGGGGCAGCTAGGTGGCACAGTGGATAGAGCACCAGCCCTGAAGTTAGGAGGACCTGAGTTCAAATCTGACCTCAGACACTTAACATTCCCTAGCTGTGTGACCCTGGGCAAGTCACTTAACCTCAATTGCCTCAGCAAAAAGAAAAAAGAAAAAAAAAAGAAAAGAAAAGAAATTTCCAAGCATAATATCACCTGGCCCATTCCTGGATACAAAGATAAATACACATGCACATATGTATGTTTATGTGCATATATGTGTGTGAGTGTATATATATATATATGTGTGTGTGTGTGTGTTTATGTTTTATTGTGTATATTGTACATGTGAATGGATGTGCATGTATATGTGTACGTGTATTAATCTGTGTGTCTGAGTGTGTATATATGCGTAGATGTATATTTAGGTGGTATGTGTATGTGTTTGAATGTGTGCATGTAAGTATATGTATTCTAAATTCAGAGTCAACAACACACACATACACACACACCTGACTACACAAATATAAATATGGAGTAAATATAGATATGTTGGATTATATCATCATTATTAATAGTAAACATTTACTCAAAAATCTAAACATAGATAAGCAAGACAGTTTTGGAAATGCACTGCTGAATTTTGGGTTTTTTTTTTACCAAACTGTGTGAGAGAGAGATTGATGATTTTAACTTCTCTTTTTTGAATTTGGAAATAATCATGTTTGCTGATAACTATCATGTTCATAATAATAATATAGACAAAATGAAGAAAATTAAAACATAATACAAAAGAAAAAACCTAGATTAATGTCTCTATTCTTCTCACACACACAGTATATATATTTGATATTGTTCAGTCATTTTGCAGTCATATCCAAATTTTCATAACCCCATTTGGGATTTTCTTTAAAAAGATACTGGAACTAGTTTGCCATTTCTCTAGCTCATTTTACATATGAGGAAACTGAGGCAAACAAAGTTAAGACTGTGACTAGCCCACGGTCACACAGCTAGGAAGTGTCTACGACCAGATTTAAACCCATGGAGATTAGTCTTCTTAACTTCAGACCTGACATTCTATCCACTGTACCACTTTGCTTACCCCTTAGTTTATACTTATATACATATATATTTGTCTAAACATATAACATTGCTATTGTAAGCACTCAGTTTGAAAATATTCCATCCATACAAATGGAGGACATTTGGAGTCTCTAGGATATTTTGAAGAGCAAAAAGTATTCCTCAAGATACAACCTTTTCTTATTAGAAAGATGGAATAGGGTGGAAGAGAGAGAATTCCATTTTTGCATAATAGCCAGAGACTGTTACAGCTACCATGAAAAGAAAGATATGTTTCTTGTCTTCCAAGTTATAAAGTGAAAATAGAATTATCTTTTCCCCACAGCATTTTGCTTGCATTCCTCCTTTAACACTCATATCTTTCTACCTTGTATTAAATTTCTTTCTCTCCACCTTTTCTCCCCTGTTATACTGAAAACTTTTTGAAAGTAAGGATCATTTCATGTTCATCTTGCTATGGCTCACAGCACCTTGCATTTAACAAATGTTGACTGGACTAAACATTATGTAATTTTTAGGTTTCTAGTCTAGGCCACAAATGCCTGTATAACTCATAATATAACTGAAATACTGCAGTAGGCAGAGTTTCCAACAATGTAATTTTTTTTCATTGCAAATTACACTAATATTTGTAGGATAAAATAGTTGTGTCTTCCCAGCAGTTGACATGGTATTGCATCTCTGCCCCAGCTGGGAACCTTGAGGACTACCTGTTATTCTTGGAGCTAGGTGGAGCTGAAAGCCAGGATATTATCTGAAGACTCAATGAACACAACGGAATTGTTACAAACAAAGACAAAAGAAATGTCATAATAATCACCAGAAGTCTGGAACCAGGGTTTAAAAATACAAAGGAATTAGTGTGAACTGAAGCATGATATTAGAGCACACGAGAGCACATGTGATATACACCATATACATTTGGTATTTGTTCACTCTTTGAATGACAGTATGTAAACTGTATGCAGAAGGGCTTATGGGAACTTAGCAATTTTCCCCTTTTAAAAAATGTATTGCTGAGTTCCAAACAATTGATTTGTAACTTTTGGAACACAATTTGCTTATGAGTTAGAAATTTCTATAATATGTATTTTTAAGTGCTTACCTCATTCGCTATTAAATTTTAAACCCCCCAATGTCAAAAATTATCTGTTATAATTCCTCACACTTCCCAACAGAGAGTTCTCTGCACTGTGGGATTGCAATACACACTGTTAGTGGAATAACTTTGCCTTTACCAGAGCTTTGGGTTCATATTTTAGGATACTAGAATGTTTAATGAAGAAAGACAGCAAATGAAATACTTTATAGGAAAGGGCTTTGAGAAACAATACATTGTATTTATTCTAAGCCAGAGGTTCTTAATCAGAAGTCTGTATATTTGAAGGAGGGAAAAATATTTCTTTATGGATGGTTTCCTTTGTAATATTATATATCTTATTCTATGAATTTAAAAACATCATTCTGCAAAGGGGTTTATATATATATCACCAGACTGCCAAAGAGGTCAGAAAAAATGTTAAGAATCCCTATCCTAAACCATTCCAGAAAATGATTTGCCAAAATTTTCATTTAAAAAGTCTTTTGTCACATTTTGCTGGTGGATAGGCTTTTCAATCTATGAGAACCAAGAAAGATGATTTTGAGCTTAGCTCTAATAAGCTATTTAGTTTTGAAAGCTATTCTTACTTTAGATTGTGGGGGGTATGAAAAAGGGAAAAGATATGCACATATGTGTGTTTAAGTGCATATATATATGTGTGTGTATATATATATATGCTTTATTATGTATATGTGTATATTGTGCATGTGAATGGGTATGTATGTGTGTATTAATCGGTGAGTCTGCATATATGTATATTTATGTGTGCATTATGTATACATGTTCTAAATCCAGGGTCAACAACTTGCTCAACTCTACAGAACTAATTCAAGGCAGCTATGTAGTGCCATAATGGACAGAGTGCTGGAGCTGAAGTCAGGAAGACTCATTTTCCTGAGTTCAAATCTAGCCTCAGACACTTACTGGCTGTATAATCCTGGGCAAGTCACTTAACCCTATTTGCCTCAATGTCTCAATCTGTAAAATGAGCTGGAGAAGGAAAGGGCAAACCACTTCAGTATTTCTGCCAAGAAAACATCAAACGGAGCCAAAAAAGCATTATATGTGACTAAAAATGACTGAATAACAAAACAATTAGTTAATGGCAGAGCTGAGTCTGGAATTCACATTGCTTGACTCCTAGCCCATGCATTCTCCCACTATAGTTGCTTTGTCTTTGAGATAATGCCAAACATTTCACAAGGGAGAGAGAGGTCCAGAAACTGAACACTTCTATCATTCTTAGAGATGCTCCAATTGATTCATTTAGGTGTACTCCCTTAAATACTAAGTCATTTCTGCTTATCACAGAAGTATTTATATATTATTACATATAATATCACATATAAACATGTTATATATATATATATATATATAAATATTAAATATAAACAAATATATATGAATATATAAAATTAATATTATATATATATATCATGGGTGCTTACATTGGGCAGAGTCTAAGCAAAGTGAAGACCTACAGATTAATGGTATTTAATAGATGTCTAATTATGCTCCCTTGCTCATTTTATTCAATTTAAATTATTTTTCCTGTGAGTGTATGGGTGGCTATCTGTCTCTATATATTATATATTCTTATAAATATACACATAGATATCACATACATACACATATGTGTATATTATGCACATATGTATATGCACATATACACATATGTTAAACACATGTATGTGTGAGTGTATATTTGCATTTTTCAATTTCCTGGAGGTACAACAGACTTTATCTATGGGGAAGGAAGGCTGTATAATGACTCCAATCCAAACTTTTAAAGACCTTATCAGTGTCAATTAGCCCCTCTTTTGATAGCTGACCCTTCTCACCACATTCAAAATGAGAAATACACAAAACAACAAAAACAATTAAAAGTAATTTTTAAAAAATAGGAGAGAAAGAGAAAAGAGATTCTAGAGTGTTGCAGAACAACAACACAGAATGAAGGGTGGAGCAAGGAAAAGATGAACCAAGATAGAGAATAACATGCAGAAGATGGAATCCAACTATTTCTTTTCATCTCCCCTCCTTATGGCTTTAGATGGCATGAAATGGCTGTTAACAAATCTGAGAGTCGTGCTGGTTGGGGAATATAAAAAGGATAAGAATGGAAGGAGAAGCTATGTCATGCAGGGGCCTGTGACATATAAAATGCTATTCTACTGTCTCTAAAAGCCCTGAATGACATCCTGAGCTGCATAAACATCCTCTTCCAAAATACACTTCTAAAATTGTACTTCTTCCACCAAAAAATAGGTACTTCAAGAACCAGGATGAAGCCTCCTACTGTTCCCTTCCTACATTTTGTTGCAGGGATTGTCCTCAATAATCTCCTATGCAGATACTCTTAGTATTCTATACTGGCTGTCATCATTCATTTGGTGGATTGTATATTTTTTTTTTATTTCTTCCTCAAAACACAGATAACTTTCATATAACATTGCCTCTCGCCAGATTTAGGATTTTTCTATGTGAAAAATAAGAACTCCTAAAGTATCAATAATGTTTCCAGGCAGGTAGGTGGCACAGTAGAAAGAACACCAGGACTGAAATTAGGAAAACCTCGATCAAATCTGGCTTCAAAAACTTACTATGTGATGAAAAGGTACTCCAAGTCACTATTGATCAGAGAAATGCAAATTAAGACAACTCTGAGATACCACTACACACCTGTCAGATTGGCTAAAATGACAGGAAATGATAATGATAGCTGTTGGAGGGGATGTGGGAAAACTGGGACACTGATACATTGTTGGTGGAACTGTGAACGGATCCAACCATTCTGGAGAGCAATTTGGAGCTATGCTCAAAGAGTTATCAAACAGTGCATACCCTTTGACCCAGCAGTGTTTCTACTGGGCCTATATCCCAAAGAGATTTTTAAGGAGGGAAAGGGACCCACATGTGCAAAAATGTTTGTGGCAGCCCTTTTTGTAGTGGCAAGAAACTGGAAATTGAAAAGATGCCCATCAATTGGAGAATGGCTGAATAAATTATGGTATATGAATGTTATGGAATA
>JAJPUD010003367.1:108024-134954 GCA_023553655.1 Myrmecobius fasciatus | reverse complement strand
TTTTTACATATAAAAGGTGGAAAATAATAGTACCTGTTTTTCAGAATTATTGTGAGAACCCAATGAGATTACTGTAAAACACTTAACCCCAGTGCCTGATACATGAAAAGTGCTATGTAAATGATAGCATTATTATTATCTTTAACATTACTTATGATTAACCTATACTCCATCAGGCCAAGACAATACATGATATAACATTGTTTGGGAAGAAAGTGAAAATGATTCTACCCTCTGTCTCTCTGGGACACTCCAATGAAGAGGTTCTTGTGATAATAGTTCTCCATGGAACTGTAAAAGATGTGTCTCATTTTCCTGTCTATTTTTCTTTAAATACAAAAACTACCTAGACATGGTTGTTTCACCAGGCACAGTAAGATGGAGGCAAGAAGAGGCCTATCAATCCATTATGGAAGTTAGGCAAGAGACTGCAGTATCTTCAGTGATATTCAGTGATCTTTGACGTTCTCCCTGAGGAATTATTCCTGCCACTTACATGAATTTTGGCACATGTTCATACTCTGTCACATGAAGCATATGGCACATACACATATGTGTGTATACACATTAGATATGTATATATACACATTATACGTGTATATATATATATATATATATATACATATATATACACTGCATTGTAAGGCTTGATCTTGCAGCAAAATAAAAGAGTAGAAAGAGAAGAAAGAAGAGGATGAGAATATCAACATCTCCAGAGGTCAAAACCAATATGAATGCAACACAGGAGGAGACCATGATCATAAGGGAAGGAAGCTCTTTCTTTTAGGAAATCTCTTTGACTTCAGGGAATTGCTCCAGTGCCATCAGTTTCATAAGATTATAATTCTAGTGAGTCCTAAATTGTCTACTAAGTGTCATTCACCATGTCAAGTAGTAGGGCTACAAAGAAACATACTTCTTGGAAATTTCCTCATCTCCTAGTCCTGCCTTATGGCATCAAAAGAATGTCTTATCCGTCTTCCATTTGGCAACTTTTAAACTTCTTGAAGACAGCTATCTTATCTCCAACGGATATTTTTTAGTTCTTTCTTCAGGCTCAACATAACCCTTCTATTTCCTTCAGACAAACTCTTAGCTAAAATAAATAAACTGTTATTACTGTTATTCATAGAATTCCCATTAAAGAAGGGATAATTTTTTTCTAAAGGAAAAGGCAATGTTCTACCCATTTCCTAACTGGGGAGAAACTAACATCAATTCATTCGTCCATAGAATATAGTTTCATAGATTTAGATCCAGAAGAGATCTTGGCAGTCATCTAATTCAAACATCAATCGTTCTATGCAGATGATAAAATTGAGGCCAGAGAGGTTAAGGGGATTACCTAAAATTTTTCAAGTGCCAAGTGATAGAGCCAGCACCTGAAACCAGAAAATCTTGCTCCAAATTGAGTACTCTCTTCTGTTCTGTTATGCTACCTAGCTTCCAGATAAACGTATCAAGGTAAGTAATAATTTTTCACTTTGGACAAAATACTAACTGGCTGACAAAAATTAAGAACAGAGTCACCTCTTTTATAGAAAACATATACCATCCTAGGGAAGAAAGTTCCAAGGAGGACATTTGAAGTAAAGTAAGAAAATCTTTAAGGGGAAATGGAACAAGATTATAAAAAATCACACCTTTTTAGAGCTAAAAAGGAACAAAGAGATCACCTAGTATAACCCAATCCTTTTTCAGGTGAAAATATGGAGGCATTTATTTATCTATACAAACAATTGTTCTCATTTCTCTCATATCACTAATCTAGAAAATCATGCAAGCAGTACAGATTTATGGATCACTATAACCAAGGATTTGTCAGCACTAACTGCCTATGTAAAGTGGTATGCCTTTCTTATTTGGATGATTTTCTTAACAGAAAAGAAGGACAATTTATAGGAAAAACACTAAGAAAGCATCCCAGAAAATGTTAACTGTTTCTTGGCAATTTGCATGTGATTGGAACAAGGATTTTTAGTTTGCTAGCTAGGAAATCCTGATACTTAAAACTGTTTGTTAACTGTAAATAAAATACTAGCTGCATGAACTTGAGCAAGCCACTTAACTCAATATGCCTCAGTTTCCTCATCTATAAAATGAGCTGGAGAAGCAAATGGCACACCATCAATATCTCTGCCAAAAAAAACCCTCCAAATGAGATTGTGATTAATTGGATATGACTGAAATGACTTAAAAAAACCAAATGGATATTGCTTAGTTATAGTTTTGGTTTCTCACCATAACCTAAAAGTGACTCTGTCTGTGGACATTTTTTGATCAAGAACAAATTTCTAAGTGGATCAGAATAAAACTTAAAGCTGAATCTGAAAAACATACTCAAGGCTGAGGCAAGGAAAGACCTCTCGTCAGGTTTGTGAACAGACCTCAGAATGTGCACATTTATCTGTTACTGGAATTGCTGTTTGAAGAAATAAAAATGCTTGTCAGCTGCTACTAAGAGCTGATCTTAGTATACAGATCAGAAAAGAGCTAAGACTGGAATAGGATTTGATGATCACAGTTGAACTCAGGACTCAGAGAAGAGTTGAGCAGAAAGTAGACCTAAACTGAGCTGAGTGCTGAATCTCAAGAAAGACTTCCAGCTGGCTCTTAGAACAATCTGCCTGAGATCAACCAAGGGAACAGATATGAAAAACAACCCAGGCTTAGGGTTTCTGTCTTTTCCAAAGAGTTTAACACTATTTTCACAGTCCAGAAGAGCCATCAGCAGAAAAACGACCTTGCCTAACAAGAGAGAAGCTGCCCATAATTAATTTGTTATTATATATATATACATATATATAATTAAATTATTGTACTGACCACAATTCAGAGAGAACAATGATATTGAAACACATAATGTAGAATCTAAAGTTACCCATAAACAGATGCTTCCTATACCTATGCCTTCCTGATATGACTCTAAATTTGTGCTTACTTGGCCCCCATGTTCTGTCTGGCCCCAAAGAGAAGGCTAGATAAAAGTTGCAAAGAAAGGCAATTTTGGTTTGATGTCAGGAAAACTTTCTAGCAAATTGTGCTGTTCAAATGTGAAATGAACTGCCTCTGGAAGTGATGCTCCTTTCCTCCTCCTATGCCCTTCTTGGAGGGCTTTGAGAAGAGGCTGAATGAACACTTATGTCAAAGTAAAGATTTCTTCAGGATATATACTGGACCAGAAGGCCACTGATATCCACTCCAACTCTTAGGTTCTGAGATTCTGTGACTATCTAGCCTAAACCAACCATTTTATAGATAGAGAGATAATGTGACTTGCCCAAGTTCATTTAGCTAACTAGGAATAAAGCTAGGTCTAGTAGAAGATAGGTCTTCAGACTTGCTACAAGGTTCTTTCCTGATGTATCAGTTTGCTGCTCTGGAATCATGTCTCATAAACTTAGCCCTAATCATTTTTCCATTCCCATCCCTTCAGGGCTGGTATGCGTGAGCAGTAGCATTTCTGTTCCCATTTAGACATTTTTATGAAATCTCACTTATCATGCTCAAGGGCCATCTCCTCATCTCCAAATTTCAGCTGTCAGAGCAGTTGTCTACCCATTGCTAGTTAACTGTATCCTTTCAGCTGTGTGGAAACACAGGAAGCCCCTGATGCCCAGTGCCCTTCTCAGGTGACTTTTCATCAGGACCACAAAAGAATTAAGTTATGTTATATACTAAAAATACAAAGACAAATACCAAAAACCCTAAACAGTTCTCAAAGCCCATAAAGCGTATTAAAAAACAAAAACTATAGGGAAGGGAGTAATCAAGGTCCTAGATTACTAGCAAGGTAACTGTAGCTGAAATGACTTAATATGGGTTCATTTTACACTAGAAGTACCACACTTTGCCACTTATGGCCTATTCTGAACTTAGAATCACGAAAAACTTAGTTAAAATCCTACTACATATTTTAACATAATTAACATGTAGTGGATATCCTGCCATCTAGGGAAGGGGTAGAGAGTAGGGGGGGAAAATCTGCAACAGAAAGCTTTGTAAGGGTTAATGTTGAAGAATTACCCATGCATATGTTTTGCAAATAAAAAATAAATTTTAAAAAATAAAAAAAAATCTTACTACAGACATTAACTGCCACCAGTTACTTACTCTCTCTCAGTCTTAGTTCTCTCATCTGTAAAATGTGGATAATCAGTTCCTGCTTTAAAGGGTAGTTGTAAGGATCAAATGAACTAATACATGTAAAGCAATTTGCCAACCTCAATGTATATATAAATGCTAGTAATGAAGATTGATGATGATGATGATGATGGTGAAATCATGTCCAACCAAGTGCACCCCACATATTGCTAGTGTGTACTGCTAAAAAAAAAATTCTGTTGTTTTTAATCGCATCCATATCACCTCCAAACTTTATTTCTAGGAGGCACAGAATTTGATTAACCACAAGACTTTGAAACACTGTATCATGCATTCTAAGTATTAGGATTAAAAGCCATGTGATAGGGTTTGGATAGTGTTGAATTGGGATGAAACTGAAAGATTGATATTTCTCTCTCCTTTAAAAAAAATACCCTTTAAGTTCAGATTAAAGAAATCACACAAAAGGACAAAGTTCAAAATCACAGCAAACCCTAGACCATGCCTCATACCATGGCAGATTTACAAAATTAAACCATGTAAAGGTCAAGAAATTCAAGGAACAAACCCATTCTCTTATAAGTCTCTCGGCAACTTGTTCTAACTTAAATAAGAACTCTTACCCATACAAAGTAGCTTCCACAAAATCAAAACCATAGCTTCAAAGTTGGATAGGAAAGTGTCGCTCTAACAATCCATTTGTGCCTATATAAGCCAAGATTTTTAATATCAACAAAAGCATTTTCTTTCTAACTGTGTTTCATTTTGAAGCCAAAAGCTTGGAGTCATTGGATGGCTGGATTTTTTAATTTTCATTAAAGGAAGAAAAAAGTTCCATCATCTTCCCCAAGCTCTCCCTCTAAACAGCAATTCAATATCATCAGAAAATCTCAACATTAACCATCCAAATTTGACTTAAGTTCCATAATCTCACAAACCATCACCAGACAAAACATTTATGAAATGATGTGAGGCATGCGAAAGCATCTTTTCAATGAATCCTAATATGGCCATTTGAAGCATGTTTACTTTCCAAATTATGCATGTGATTTGGCTGGAATAAGAATATAGAGAAAGTTGAAGCTTTTAAAAGCTGTTCATGCTGGGACCTACAGAGACAAAATTCTAAAATTTCTCACAAATTCAGTGGGGCCAAATAAGCTTAATTTTAATTGGAGAGGAAATGTAGTGTGATGGAATGAGCATTGGGTAGTTTAAAAAAAAGTAGGACCAATACAAATAAGCCTTTAATCATTTCTAACACAATAAAGGCAGAAATATTTTGTTCCACTAACAAATTTAAGGAGGGATAGTGCATTAGCAACTGAGACAACTAAGAAAGTTTTGTCTTAAGGAAAGGTATTCAAATTTAGTTTTGCAGATTGCCACAGATTGTAAGAACTTGATAAAATATGCCATGACCCCTGATCCCAGGCTTCAGAACAATTTGGTAAGGAATAGAAAAGAATACATAAATGAATGAAATAAAAATTATATTATCTTGTCTTAATGCAAATGTCTTAGCTTTTCATCTTAAATATAATAGGTACTTAATACATGCTTATTGGATTTAATTGAATAATGATAGTAGGTAGGAGAAGTAATAAAGCAATTTCCCAAGTGATAGTTAGCTAATAATTTATAAGTGATTTTAAATTATTTTTCTGAAACTAGACATAGTATCATCCTTTGATTTTGTGATATATTCCTAAAAGAGTTATATGTCATATTTCTATTTTACAATTCAAATGAATTTAAATAAATGTTATTTTAAAGATTTTGGGGAAATATTATAAAATTCTATAAATTGATTGATGATCCCCTTGGAAATTCAAAATCAGGGTGAAGACTCACTAAATTATACAATGATAATAAGAGTAGTCTCACCAAAAGATACAAATATGATCAACCTTTTGAAAAATAAGACCTACAAACAAAGCTTAAAAGGTATGGCATCATTCAACCTTGACAAAGAAAAGGGTAAGGGATGGTTTTGAAATAATAGGATAACTGTCTATATACTATTTCTCATCTTTGCTGAGGCTAAAAGAAGGTACTTTTAAAAAAAAGGGAGATAGCATCAGAGTAATTAGAACTAGAAAACTCTTTGGACATCATCTTATTCAATCCACTCATTTACAAATGAGGAAACAAACTCCCAGATGCTAACTGACAGTATTTAAATTCCAGTCCTTTATCTTACTCCAAATCTCATGTGAGTTTTTTTTCTGTTAAAAGGGGTCATTCATAAAATGCCAAATTATTTAAATCTAAGCTCTTCTCCACCCAGCATTGTCAATGATCACAGTACCAATAATATATGTTTACATATACGTATCTCTTTAATTTTTATAAAACATTTCATAACCATCACCTCACTTGGTCTTTACAACAATCTTGTGATATAATAGAACAAGCACTATCATTATTTCCATTTTATGGAAAATCAAGTCTCAAAGACAGTATTTCTTTCCACCAAAGTCACACAGATAATAAGAAGTAGAACTGGGATTTGAACTTAGGTCTTCTGCCAATAAATTTAATATTTTATGTATATTTCTTTGCCTTCCAAAAAGCAGGTAGGAAAATATGATAATTGTTTTCCATTAATGACTTCAGAAAATTAAAATTGCTGAACTCAAAGAGAACAAAGAGGAAAAAGACTCATGAATACAAAAATATTTAGAATAATTCTTTTTGTGGTAGCAAAGAATTAAAAAGTAAGGTAATGCCCACAAATTATGATACACAAATGTAGTAGCATACTATTGTTCTTTAAGAAATGATGAAATGGAAGGTTTCAGAGAAACCTGAGAAAACTTGTCTGAACTGATGCAGAGTAAAGTGAACAGAACCAGAAGAATAATTTACATAACAGCAATGCAAAGATGACTAACTTTAATTGTCACCTATAATATCAGAGCACTGATGTTGAAGCATGCTGTTAACCTTCTGACAGAAAAGCAATAAATTCAGGATACAGAATTAGGCATTATTTGTAAATAGTGGGAGATTTTTTTTGCTTGATTATATATATTTGTTACAATAATTTTTCTTTTCTTTTTTTCTATTGGTGGAAAAGAGGGAGAAGGAAGAAAAGATAAATTTTTGTTAATTTTTTAAAAATAAATTAAAATTTTAAAAACGAATAGGGTTATACTATTAACATGCTTAATTTCTCCCTAATACTATTAGGCTTTTCTCATTCAAAGCTTCATGCTAGTTGGTTTTTTTTTTCAATTTAGTCATATTTTCAATCTTTAATAGGCTTAAACTAAAGTAGGAAATGTCTACTGTAAGTTAGATATGAAGAGCTTTTCTCTACAATAGAGGTAATTAGACACTTCAGTTGTAGAATTCCTTTTTCTAGAGGTTTAAAAAAATAGAAAGGAGTCATCTCTCTGGGATTTTCATAATTTGTACCTGAATTACTTTTACAAGTAAAGGAAAAAACCCATGCTAAAATGAAAAGTATTTATAAAGCAGGGGCAGGATCTGAACAGCAAAATAATTTATTCCCCAAATAACTGTATCTATGAACGTATCACCATTCCTAATATCACTAGAAAAAGAAAAACCTAACATATTAAAAGAATATCTGGATTTGAAATACTGTGGGATCTTAGCTGATAAAGCTCCTTTTTTTTCAGAGGTGTTAGGGTCTTACATACATTTATACTTCTGAAGTAATTCCATATGTCCACATCATTACACCACTAGGAGCACTCATCTCAGAACTGCTAGTCCATAGTGTTTACATTTTCATTCCCTTTCTAAGATAGACTCACTACAATGGCACTGTTGTTACCCACACAGAGAAGACAGTTAACAAAGGTCAGATTTCATGTATATAGGAAAGTCAGTTCAAGGACAATGCGCTATCTGTCCTAAAAATATATCTGGGTACCTATTCTTCTGAAAAACTATGAATACAAAATGTGAGCTTTTAGATCTTCTAACATTATTGGTAGTTACTCCCTCTTCTGATCACATAGCACTTTAAACATAAAGTGCTTCTTAGAGACCTATATTTGATTTTTATTATAGTTATCAATACATATAGCACTTTTCCCACACTTAATAAATGCATGTTGAATGTTGTTGATTTCTATCATAAGGAAATGAAGAGAGGCAGTTAACTCTCTTAGATAGTTGTTGTAGTAGTACTTCAGGACTAAAGAAGATGAACAATTCATTCCTATGAATAGAACATAAAATATAAAGATAATTTTGCTATTAAAACAAAGAATTTTCTTCCTTAATTTCCCTCCTCATACCATGTTGCTTATTGAAGGATATCCAAATCACCAGCTGTTACCCATGTATCTCAGAGATTAACCTGATTTATGCCAATTCCAATAGTCCTCATTTGGCTGTAAAGGAGTCACAGTGGAAATAGGGGTGCAACTGAGAAGCTATTCTGTGATTTTTTTGTCTTACTTCCAACTATTGCCCAAGCCCTATGACTAAACAACACTTTAGGAGATTGAAAAGTAATTCCTTCCCAGAAAAAGTTTTCCAGAAAGGGATTTTACAGCTTATTAATTCAACATCCTATCATATGCAAAATAGTGCTTTGGAAATGGTACTTTGAAATCTCTATGTCTATTTACCTGGGAATTAACTAGGATTACTAATGAATGTATAAATATGTCATTGGATTTCATTAACTTTGAGTTTGGGTTGGTAGTCTAACTACAGGAATCATAGCATTGTCTATTTAAACCTTAGAAATGGCCAAAATTCAATATAGAGGAGGTGGAAAATGCCATCATTTGCCCAAGGTCACCCAGACAATAAAGGCAGAACCACACCTTGATCCCAGTTCTTCTGACTCCAAAGCTGCTGTCCCTTTCACAGCAATATTGTTAAGGAGGAAAACATTAAGTGAACTGAAAGAAATTCCACAAATCCATGACATTGCAGAAGAATGTAAATAAAATGTTTTCCAAATTGTAATTTAGACCCTTTGGATAATATTTGTGCAGCATAATCTTGGTCGTATGCAAATTACAACTAGGACAACTGAGGAGTGTAGAGAATAGAATGTGTCAGAAAGACCTGAATGCAAATCAGCCTTAGATACTTACTAGCTATGTGGCCCTAGACAAGTCACTTAACCCTATTTTTCTCATTTGCAATATAAGCTGCAGAAGGAAATAGCAACCCATTTTTAAATTTTGTTTGAACCCTTTCAAGGACAATGAAAAGTCTACTTATTGCTAAAAATGGACCTACATGGACTTCTGATTCATGAAAGGGTACAAACTCAATATATTTCAGTATCTTTGACAAGAAAACCCCAAATGGGGTCACAGGGAGTCTGATGCAACTTAAAAATAATTTAATAACAACACACCAATTTTGAGTTATTTCAGATTTACTGCCCTTTTCTTTCTCTCTCCTTCCTATTCTTATGTTCACAGTAAACACATTGGCATAAAGCAGCCCAGCAAACAAATTCTTTTTCATGAATGATACACATGCAACCCAATGGATGCTAAATAGCTCAGAAAAACAGATAAATAATGTATGGGAAAAATCATCATTCAAGTAAAGCATCCTGTAGAGTGGATTACTTTCATTAGGAGCCAAAAAGTCAAGGAAGTCATTTATAGACTAATGAAAAAAATTAATTCAGTGAGTTAGAAATTTAAAATGAGAGTAAACAGAGCCTGAACTAATTGTTTTTGTAAACAATTGTTTTGTAAAAATTATTTTGTAATTGTTTTGAAGGGGCAAGAAGGCCTGAATGTAGAAAACAGGGAGAAGAGATATGCCCATGGCAAAGACTGACTAAAGAGTTGGTGGTCAAGAGAAGTATATCTGAGAGTGGTGTTGTTCACACCTTCTATATTACCAGCCCTAGAACAATGCCCTGATGACTACATCCTAGTTATAACTCAAAAAAAAGTAAATAGAAGCTTTCTTTAAAGGTTCAATGGGAGTTTCAAAACATAATTTTGAAAATAAATATAATCAAATAGCTCAAGAATAAGCTCTCATATACTACAAAAGATCTATAATGTACTAGCTCCCATAGTAACTTTGAAGGTGAGGAGGGAAAGGACTTGAAGCTTAATTCAACTGATCAATTAGATCATATCACATACAGCCAAAGTGGACATGGGGTAAGGGAAGTTCCTTGCTGTAGAATGAATGTATATTGTTTCAGCAAATCTTAATATTGAGGCCCAAAAAGTTTTAATAGATTAAAAATTTCCATATACTGAGAACTTTTTTTCAAAAAGCCTCAATCCTTGTAAAGCATAAACACCAAGAGAATATCAGGGGAAGATTATGAGATGTGCAGATATTTACAATCTTGAAGGATAAGAAGATAGAGAAATATTGATTATTGGTGGTGCCTTGGTTTGCACCTTTTCATGAATCTGGAAAAGTCCATGTAGCCCAGTCCCTTTTTCTTTTTTTTGTTGAGGCAGTTGGAGCTAAGTGACTTGCCCAGGTCACACAGCTAGGAAGTGTTAAGTGCTTAAGGTCAAATTTGAACTGGTCCTCTTGACTTCAGGGCTGGTACTCCATACACTGTGCCATCTAGCTGCCCCACCCAGTCCCATTTTTTTATAATAAGTGGAGTTTTCAAGGTACAAAAAAGAGTATAAACCGAGCAAAAATAGCCACAGCTAAAATGTCTTTTTCTTGCCTAAAAAGTAACCATGCATTTTTTTCCTTTTCAGTAACACTTTTCTTAAATAATGACTCCATTTATTAAAAATACTAGTAATTCAGACACCTTGAGCAAAAATTTGCCCTGCTTATCAAGAGGGGTGTCGGGATTCAAGAAATATCATTTCATCAGCATTCTTTGTATTCATATTTTTAAAATGTGCTAATTGCAAATAATTATAAGACTATGCTGGCTGAATTGCAAGCTTTTCCCAAGCTGGAAAGATTTGAATCAAGGTCTAGTTCCAGACTAAATATCTTCTGTCTGGAGAGAACAAGCTGAGCTGAATAAAGAAAAGCATATCACCAGAAAGCTAGCCTCTAAATGATGGCTTTTTTTGTTCTGGCAAGTCACAAAATGAACAAATATATTGTAACAGAGTTATAGAGGGATGGGCAGGGGGAAAGACGGAAGGGTTCTTTAGCTGTATCCCAAACTGGTTCTTGTGCTCTAGAATGCACACTTCCTCATCTCTCTGCTTCTCAGAATCCTAGGATTCTTTAAAGGCTAAGTTCAAGGGCCACCTCTTTTGCAAAGTCTTTCTTGATTAATTCCATTATTTTTCTCTCCAGCTCAATTTTCATCATATCATAATTTAATGCAATGTAGCCTTTTCTCTGGAAGAATTCAAGTTCCTTAAGGTATTTCATTTTCAAATCTAGCACCTAGCATAGTGCCTTGCAATAGTAATTGCTTAATAAGTGTTTATTTAATTGAACTGAGGGTTTCTTTGGTGAAAAGATTGGAGGGAACTGAAAGGATTTCACAGATGGTTTTCTATAGCAGTCCACATCTTTGTGGTAGCACATTGGATTGAGTCGGGTAAAGAATATAAAATGCGGCTAACTCCTGAACTTCAGGCTGCACTGCTGAATTTCACCCATCATAACGTCTTTTGGAATCTAATCATTTGCAAAGATTGCATCAACACTGAATTTCATACTTCCTCCATACTGTCAGTCCCTATGGTCTCTCTAATTGGAGAGGGTGGAGAGTAAACCATGGAAAGCTCCTTCCAGAATTTCCATTTAACAAGTGGGTACAAAGCAATCTATCTCATCTCTCCCCCATGACTGCACTTCTGGACTTTATCATGCCTCTATAACAGATACCTCATTTTCCATTCTGCCCTTTCAGGGCTTTTTATTTTATTTGTTACCTTCTCCCATTAGACTAAGAGCTCCTTAACAGTAGAAATTGTCTTTTACTCTTCTTTGTGTCCTCAGAACTTAGCAAAGTGCTTGACACGTAACAGAAACTTAATGTTTATTGAGAGCTTTTCCTTAAAATGATTAGTAGCATCTATTTAAAACCATCAGCAAGCATCATATGTAATGGGGAGAAACTAGAACCATTCCCATTAAGATCAGGAGTGAAACAAGGCTGCTCACTGTCACCATAATATTGTCTTAGAAATGTTAGCTTTGGCAGTAAGAGAAGAAAAAGAGATTAAAGGAATTAAAGTAAGTAATGAGGAAACCAAATTATCACTCTTTGCAGATGACATGATGGTATACTTAGAGAACCCTAGAGACTCAACTAAAAAACTATTAGAAACAATTCACAACTTTAGCAAAGTTGCAGGATACAAAATAAATCCACATAAATAATCAGCGTTTTTATATATTACCAACAAAGTTCAGCAGCAAGAGATACAAAAAGGAATTCCATTCAAAATAATGGGTGATAGTATAAAATATTTGGGAATCTATCTGCCAAGGAAAAGTCAGGAAGTATATGAACTAAAGTTACAAAACATTTGCCACACAAATAAAATCAGACCTAATCAGTTGGAAAAATATCAAGTGCTCATGGGTAGGCAGAGCAAATATAATAAAAATGACAATACTACCCAAACTAATTTACTTATTTAGATGTTTCAAACCAGTTCCTATTGTTCAGTGATGAAGAAAGCCATATACACCCAGGGAGAGGCCTGTGGGATCTGAGTATGGATCACAACATAGCATTTTCATGCTCTCTATTGATGTTTGCTTGCATTATGTTTTTCTTCTCAGATGTTTTTTCTTGTAGATCCAATTTTCCTTGTATAGCAAGATAATTGCATAAACATATATATTTGATTTGTTGAGTATTTTAACATAATTAACATGTATTAGATTTCTTGCCATCTAGAGGAGGGGGTGGGAGGAAGGAGGGGAAAATTGGTAACAGAAAGCTTTGCAAGGGTCAATGTTGAAAAACTACCCATGCATATGTTTTGTAAATAAAAAGCTTTAATAAAAAAAATAAATAAATAAAAATGTTTATTGACTAATTGACAGATAACTATTATTTGTTATTTTATAAAGGAAATAAAAATCAGCTTAGCAAAGCATCTAGAGAGTTAGCTTTGAAGCCAGGAAGATCTAAGTTTAAGGCCTATTATATATACTGTTTGTGTGACCCTGGGCAAGTCACTTAAATTCTCAATAATTAGATAAGTCTCTAAGATTATAAATTGCATAGAAGGTCCAGTCCTGCATTGATAACTGGAGTTTCCATATCCCAAAATTCCCTGTCCCAGTAAAATTACATGTCTAATCCGATGCTTGTCTGAATCAGGAGAACAAGTGGGAAACTGCTACCTAAATAGACATTAAAGTTATAAGACCATATATTTAGAGATAGAAGGTACCTAGAGACCACTTAGTTCAATCTCTTCATGATGCAGATAAGGAAATTGAGGCCCAATGAGGCTAACTTATCTGCTCAGACATGGGGTGTTAGGTTCTAGCCTTCAAAAGCCATACTCTTTCAACTGTACAATTTATTGCTTGGTTGTTTTCAGTCATGTCTCGTTATTTGAGTTTTCATGGAAAACATACTAGAGTGGTTTGCCATTTCCTTCTCCAGCTCATTTTACAGATGAGGAAACTGAGACAAATAGGATAAAGTGACTTGCCCAAGGTCACACAGCTAGTAAGTATCTGAGGTTAGATTTGAACTCATATAGATGAGTCATCCAGACTCCAAGCTGACACTCAATCCACTGTGCCACCTAGTACCCAACTATACAATACTGCCTTTTCATATTTAATATGATAACAGATGTTATTATGGAGATATTTGTATTCAATGATCTATTGAAGATGAAAAATCACTATTTCTAGACATATGAAAAGATGGTCCAAATCACTATTGATCAGAGAAATGCAAATTAAGACAACTCTGAGGTACCACTACACACCTGTCAGATTGGCTAAAATCACAGGAAAAGATAACGATGAATGTTGGAGGGGATGTGGGAAAACTGGGACACTAATACATTGTTGGTGGAGCTGTGAACGGATCCAACTATTCTGGAGAGCAATTTGGAACTATGCTCAAAAAGTTATCAAACTGTGCATGCCCTTTGACCCAGCAGTGTTTCTATTGGGCTTATATCCCAAAGAGATCTTAAAGGAGGGAAAGGGACCCACATGTGAAAGAATGTTTGTGGCAGCCCTTTTTGTAGT
The DNA here is from genome assembly GCA_023553655.1 of Myrmecobius fasciatus. Lineage (NCBI taxonomy): Eukaryota > Metazoa > Chordata > Mammalia > Dasyuromorphia > Myrmecobiidae > Myrmecobius > Myrmecobius fasciatus. The sequence goes on along the minus strand of JAJPUD010003367.1, from coordinate 120,704 downwards.
GGCTAGAAACTGAAAACTGAATGGATGCCCATGAATTGGAGAGTGGCTGAATAAATTATGGTATATGAATGTTATGGAATATTATTGTTCTGTAATAAACGACCAGCAGGACGATTTCAGAGAGGCCTAGAGAGACTTGTAGGAACTGATGCTGAGTGAAATGAGCAGAATCAGATCACTGTATATGGCAACAGCAAGATCATACGATAATCAATTTTGATGGACGTAACTCTTTCCATGAGATGATTGAGGCCAGTTCCAATGATCTCGTGATGAAGAGAGCCAGACTGTGGGAACTGAGTATGGATCATAACATAACATTCTTACTCTTTTTGTTGTTCATTTGCATTTTGTTTTCTTATTCATTTTCTTTCCTTTTTGATCTGTTCTTTCTTGTATAGCAAGATGATTGTTTAATCCAATACATATATTGGATTTAACATATATTTTAACATATATAACATATATTGGATTACTTGCCATCTAGGGGAGGGTGGGGGGAAGGAGGAGAAAATGTGGAACACAAGGCTATGCAAGGATCAATGTTGAAAAATTTTCCATGCGTATGTCTTGAAAATACAAAGCTTTAATTAAAAAAAAAAGATGAGCACAAATCAAAGAAAAAGAAAGCTTTTGCCAGTCAAAGAAGTTAACTTGCATATTATTAAATAAAAGGCCAATTCCTTATTTATGCCCTCATTCATCATGACCTTGATAATTGCCTCTATCTATAGAATACTATAAAGTTTCATCAGTAAAATTCTAGCTGTGCAAAAGGAATTATGTCTAATTATTTAAATCAAAAAAGGAAAAATATGCAACAGATAAGCTATAAAATACAATTAGACACATATCCTACCAGTTTAGTTCACCTTTGTATATTTTAGTCAGACAATGAAGAAGAGAGTCTACTGCAAACTTTTTGTTAATTACAAATAACATATAAAAATAAAATATAAATAAAATATAAAAATCTATTTTATTTTAAACATAAGATTCTCAAATATATAGCACAATTCTATCTGTGCCTACTACTGATATGAATGAAGTTTAAAAAAATAAAACTTGATTTGCTTAAAAGAGTACTTGTCTGAGAAATAAGGAACTTCTGTTGTAGTTCCAGCTTTACAATTAATTTACTTTAAATTTAGGAAAATTACTATATTTCTGGGAATTCTAGAGCCCCAGGGAAAGATTGGGCAAATTCCATCATTTTTGTAAGAAGAAAAAGGAGAACATCCTTTCCACAGTTCCTTTGAAAGAAGGATAGCATCCATTCTCTAGAAAATTTGCCCTTGACCCCTTAGCATGGCTGACAATTCTCAACCACCCAATCTCTGAGAAGAGGCACTGAATGGGGAATAATAGCTGGGGAAGATGGACCCTACAGAAGGAATGCCACAGTGATGAGTCCCTTTGAGGTAGTAGCACAGGGCCAACAAATACATGACTGTGTGGTGACACTACAGACCAAAAGTACTATGAGTGCAAGGAATATGGAAAGAGACCACCTATGCCAAAAATGAATCTCTTAGATGTTAGCTAGCTTTAATACTCTGGCACAAAACCTCAATTGCTATGGCCTAGATATGTCTCTTTCTGTATTTCCATTTCTTCATCTATAAAATAATAATATAATCTCTAAAATTCTTTTCTATTCCTAATTTTAGTAATTTTGCTTCTTTAAAATATATTTTAATAATAATAATTTTAATTTAATCTGGCTGATATTCTTTTCTATTATGAGGATTTAGTGTGGCATCATGGGACAGTATCTCTGAAACCAATGTGTGCATGTCCCATTTTAAAAATATTTGAAGACAATTAAGAGTAATAAACTTTTCAAGAGTTAGATAAAAGTTGAGTGTTTTAAATTTCTTCCTGAAATAGTAATTTCCTAAGATGAAATATAGTTTCAATATTATGATAAAGATGATTTATCTCAATTTAGTTTAGGAGCACAGATGAGTTTATTGCTTAGGGTGGGAGGTAGTTAAATAATCTATTTGAACACCTTCATTTTAGAGATGAGAACATGGAAGTACCAAGAAATTAAATGATTATATAGCTACTTTAAATTGGAAGAGATTTGATGACCTCCCTCATTTTAGAGAGATAAGTAACTGAGATACCAAGAGGTTAAGGGAGCTGTCCAAGGTTTCATAGATGATATTTGAACTTGGGTCCTCTAACTTCAAATACATTGTTTTGTTTATTTTCTCCTATATCATGATGCCCCACTTTTCTGGTTCCTAGTCTAGGCCTCTTTTTTTCATGGCAGTCAACTATGTTTCAAGTCCCCTTCAACTTTATTCCATTTAAATCTGCAAAGGATGTATATAGAAGTGATGAAAGAAAAGAAAGAAAGCTAAGACTCAAAAACCATTCAGTCTCTTTGCATTAAAAATTAATCTAGAATTTAGAATTGATAGGGGTTACAATGTTTGGAAGAGACAGATCTTAATTCCCCATCCTTTTGGACAAGATTCCATGAAAAACCATGCCTAGTGCTACCTAGTCTATAAATTCTAAGGAGACACATATGCACACATATATGTATGTATGTGCACACACATTTAAGACATACAATCATAATAGGAAATGATCCTTTTTATTCCTGAAATGCCCTATAATAATGGTATTGTGTATGATGAGGAAGATTTCTCCTTCCTCTTTCACTTGTTCCTTCTTCATTGCTCTACATTGAATGAGTAGAGGCTGTCAGCAATTTTCTTCTGTCCACAGCTGGGAAATGATAGTTTTCTGCAGTTGGCTGCCACTTGTTTTAATTATGGATATTAATCATGGCCATCTCCTGATGGCATTCTCAAAAAAAATTAAGACTTTGTTTTGTTTTTTTAAACCACTTCCTCCCTCACAGTAAGATTGATGGTTTGCTAGAAAGGAGTGGAGGGACTATTGTAGCCATAATAATAATTTGACAAAAATTACTTACTCAGGTAGGTGGTACAGAGAATTGTTGACTTGTCATCAGGAAGACCTGAGTTTAAGACCAGGCTTAGACTCAATCTGAACATGGGTGAATCACATAAACTCTGTCTACCTTAGTTTTCTCATTTGTAAGATGGAGCTAATTATAGTACCTACTTCCCATGGTTGACATCAGGATAAAAAACATAATATTTGTAAAGTGCTTTACAAAATTTGAGAGATTATATGAATACTGTCTATTGCTATTAAAAATCTTAGGCTCAGAGTTTTAATATAGCCCATCCTCGGAGGATTGGTGACAAAGGTGTTTGAATATGTCCACTCTTTAGAAATGCAAAGATTGCTTCAGAGGTTACTTTCAGTCTAAGAAAATCATGCAGCTCTATTGAAGTGCATGACAAAGCATATAGGAAGCCCATTGTTATCCAGCTATGCCAGTGAAACGGTGCCTTTATTCTACATAGGGATAGGGAATAGATCTGTGACTGTTAGTAAGGGAACTCTCTGGTAAGGATATTCCCTCTTCCAAACAAGTTGACACCTTCTCTGAAATTTACAGTCTTAGAAAGTTAACTAGGGAGTTGATTAACCCAGTGTTTTTTTTTCCTTTTTTTCTTAAAGATTTTTATTTTTCAAAACATATGCATAGATAATTTTTTGACATTAACCCTTGCAAAACTTTGTGTTCCAATTTCCTCTCCCCTTTCCCCACACCCTCCCTTAGATGGCAAGTAGTCCAATATATATTAAACATGGTAGAAATATATGTTAAATCTAATACATGCATAATTTATGCAATTATCTTGCGCAAGAAAAATCAAATCAAACCGGAAAAAAATAAGAAAAAAAAATAAAATGCAAGCAAAAAACAACAAAAAAGAGTGAAAATGCTATGTTGTGAACCACACTCAGTTTCCACAGTCCTCTCTCTGGGTGTAGATGGCTCTCTTCATTACAAGATCATTGGAACTGGTTTGAATCATCTCATTGTTGAAGAGAGCCACGTCCATTAGAATTGATCATCATATAGTCTTGTTGTTGCCATGTACAATGATCTCCTGGTTCCGCTCATTTCATTTAGCATCAGTTCATGTAAATCTCTCCAGGCCTCTCTGAAATCATCCTGCTGGTTGTTTCTTACAGAACAATAACATTCCATGACATTCATGTACCATAATTTATTCAGACATTCTCCAATTGATGGGCACCCATTCAGTTTCCAGTTTCTAGCCACTACAAAAAGGGCTGCCACAAACATTTTTGCACATGTGGGTCCCTTTCCCTCCTTTAAGATCTCTTTAGGATATGGACCCAGTAGAAACACTGCTGGATCAAAGGGGGTTAACCCAGTGTTACACAGCCAGTAGGGGTCAGTTAAGCTTAAAGCTAGGTATTCTAAGCTTAGTGCCAATATTTTCTTAATTTTACCAAGCAACCTCTTTTATTTTAGTTAACTCAGAATCCTACATTCATTCATGAGACATTTCAGATAAAAGCTGTATTTTTGCTTCAATGATCAATTGTTATATGTTCATTAAAAGCCTAATGTCTTCCAGGCTTAGAATGTGTGTTAGGCACTGGAAATATGATAGATACAAAGCTATAGAGAGATAGATAGAGAGATAAAGATAGAGAGATAGATATAGGTATATAGATAAGTAGAAAATGAATGAATTAATATATAAATTAATAAGCAAATGAATAGATGAATGAATAAATCAATAAATGAATTAATAGTTCCTTTCCTTAACTATTTCATGTTCTCTCAGGGAAGACAATATAAATAAGTAAATATATAAACAAAATAAATATGTGGTCAGTTTATTTTTTGTGGAATTTTTTTAGGGTAAGGGTTAACTCATTATCAGTCTAGTTGCCTAAGTAACTTCCACAAGACCTGATCAATCAAGACATCATACTGAATGGCTTTTTCTTTCTTCTGAAACTTGTTTCATGTACCACTGATATTGAACACCTACATAATAACCACCTCTTCTTGTTAAATAGTAATGATTAGCTTTAGTACTAAATACTGAGGAGACTAGCTTGAAAATAAACCAGATGGAGATGTCAATCTATTCAGAGGCAGTAGTGGATAAATGAGGAACGGACTTTGAAGTTAAAAGGTCTTGGTTCAGGTCCTAGGGCTAACACTAGATATGACTGATTAAGTCACTTAATATGTCTGAATTGTCTTTATCTATAAAACTGAGATAATAAGACTTATAATGACTATGTCACAGGGTTGTCATGAAAAAAGTGCTTGGTAAAGTAATATATAAATATGTGAAGGCAGTGTAGTATAATGAATAGAGTGTTAGACTAAATAGAGGTAGGAGAAGGGGGATCAAGTCCTTTCTTTGATACTACTTGATCATAGATGAGCCTCAACTTTTCTGAGATTTAAATAACTCTCTAAGGTTTTAATTTATAGACAGATAACAATCTATCTCAGTGGAAGGACTTACCACACTGTTAAACTCATACTATTGACATACTATTAATATGAGAAATGGGTTCTAGCTCTGCCACTAAATATTTTTGTACTACTTGATATGCCACTTGATCACTTTCAACCTTCGTTTTCTCATCTGTAGAATGCGGTCATAATTCCTGCTTTGTCTGTTTTACAGGGGTTTGTTAACATCTGCAGAGAAAACATATATGAAAATTGATAGTAATCATATTAATAGATAACAATAGGTTTTATATAGAATTTTAAGGTTTCCAAAGCACTTTACATGTTTTATCTGATTTTATCCTCACAAAACATCTGGGAGATAGTTGCTATTATCATACCAATTTACAGGTGAAGAAAATGAAACAGAGATTTAAGTAATTGGTTCAGATTCACATCAGTAGTAAGAGTCAAAAGCAGATTTCAATTCGGGTTTCAATTCAGTTTAGAGCCAGTATTCTATTGACTGTGACATCTAGTTGTTCCTGACATCTACAGAAAGATTTTTTTTAAAGAATGCTGTGCTGAGAGAGGGATGCGAAATGTGGACCACAACATAACATTCTCATACTCCTTGATTGATGTTTGCTTACATTGTGTTTCCTTTATCGGATATATCGTTTGTGTAGATAAGATTTTTCTTGCACAACAATGATAAGTTTGGAAATATGTATACATATATTCGATTTGCCAATATTTTAACATAATTAACATGTAGTAGATATCCTGCCATCTAGGGGAGGGGTGGGGAAGTTGGGGGGAAAATTTGTAACGGAAAGCTATGTAAGGGTTATTGTTGAAGAATTACCCACACATATGTTATGCAAATAAAATAAAATAAAAAAAAGAATGCTGTGCTATCCAACTTTATGGTATTATTATATGGAATACCTAAGAATAATATTGTTTTATAGGTTCTCTTCACTTAGGGCTTCCAAGTGATTTTCCTTCTTCTTATTTGGTACCTCAGTTCTTAAAAGGTCATTCCAATGTAGACAATGAGAGAAAGTTTCTAATCAGTGCTTCTATATATCAGTTGTCCTTTGTTTGAACAATCTCTTGATGAAAAGCTTCATCATAGCACCCTAGGCTCTCTTCTCCCCAGTGCCCAAATCACTTCATGGTAGTAAAGTAGGCACTCAGGGAGACAAATCAATGCTTTCAGGTCCCTAGAGTTATACTTAGCAAGTTATTTTGGTAATGCTTCATTTATTCTAGTACTGGGCAATGCACTCAATTGCACCCCAAAGACTTAAGATAGATCCCATACTTCCTTCACTGCCTAACTTACAAATGAGAAGTTGTATGGGCACTAAAAACCAAATCATATCCAGAAAACTGCATCATAGTATACAGTATTCTCTATTCTTCGGTACTCTTGAGGACTAAATATATATATATAAATAATGAACAAACTTATGGTGGGAATTATTTGTATAGTTAAGAAATTTCTACTGTTAGTCACATTTCATTGATCTGGCATTTGGGGATAAAGACATAAATTGCCCCTTAAGTTCTCAGACTGACCTTTTAAAAATTTTAACATTTAAGCCATTTTAATAGAGGCCTTTCTAAAATATATTATTCATTTCCTTGCCTTAGTAAATAGATTATATTGAGCAATATTGAATCTTTTTTAAAGGCTCATTGTTATGAACATTAGTTGCAATAATGAGAGGGTAGAATAAATTCTCTTTTACTTGTAAATCTGAACCTTAATCTGTCAATATATTGATGGATGCAGGGTCTCCTGAAGCATATTTAGCTTGCCATTTCACTGAATGCCCCCCAGGAATTTACCTGAATTCTCATTCCAGTCAGTAATTCAACTGCTTTCTCCTTTCAGTTATGTCTCCAAGGACTACAGACTACTTAATCCACAGTGGTCAAAATTATGTAAATGGTCTTAAATTCCTGGGCTCCACTTAGTATTTATTCCCTTTTTTTCACTTGTGGGCACTTCTCTTCACCATTCTCATGTCTTACTGCTTCCAACAACATTCATTTCTAACCTGCTGCCCACACCTTTTAATGCTTGATCTTTCCATTCCCTGACAGGAAATGGAAGCGGAACTCAAGCAAGGAAGGGAAATCAGATAATTTGACCCACAAAACTTAATTACAGCAAATATGTTCCCAGGCTGAAGTCATGACTGGCTTTACCATTTTCTAGTAAAGTACAAGGGTTTTATGAGCTATTTTTTGTTGGGTTTAAAGTATTTTTTACTACATCTGGCTCACTTCCAGTTTCACAGCTGTTCAAGAAAATCGAAGTTACTAGAAATATAGCCACCAGATAAGTGGGGCATTACTGTTTACAAATGTCTATTCATCAGTTAGAACAAATCATAGCAATATAATTCCTGAACAATGTATTCCAAATAATAAAATGCATTTCAAATACTCATTAAAATGGATGACTCTCTGGATGACTATAGTAGCTCTTAGATCATTTCATCAATGAGAAAATGCCAGGGTCATGAAATGACAGATCCATTGTATATTTCCAGACAGATAATTTTCTAAAAAGTCTAAATTCCTTATTTTATAGATGAGCAAAAATTAATTTAATTAATCAACCAATGGCATTTAATTAATTATTAATGTTAATTTATTAACTAAGTGACCAGGGTGAGGCAACATGAAGTGGTAGATAGAAGACTAGATTTGAGATCAGGTAGACATATAAGTTCAAGTTGCATTTCTGATATTTACTAACAGTGTGACTGTGAGCAAGTCATTTGTCCTTTCTGATCCTTCTCATGTGTAAGGGACCTTAAAGGTCACTGAATCCTTCACCATACACATGATTAAATGGATATTGAGGGAATCTAAATGGCTTCTAACCATTCATTTACTTAATAAGTGTCTAGGGCAGGATTTAAACTCAGATCTTTCCTGGCTCTGAGCCCAGAATTTTATCCATTCCATGAAGCTGGGATGAGACTGGAGTCATCTTTGTAAATGTTATAACATTATAGGGATACTAGTTATTAGTAGTAGTGAGCCACGGAGCCATATTTGAGCCCAAATTCATTGATTCCATATAACCTCATTGCAGCTCATTCCAGGACATCTAAATTTTCACTTTTCTCTTCAGTGATAGTGGTGCCAGACATTCTATCATTTATTAACAATGGAATCTTGCCAAAGTTGCCCTAATTCTCCGAGTTTTAATTTCTTTAGCCATAAAATATCTCTATTAATATTTAGAATATTTATCTGAGTCTTTATCAGGATCAAAGATAATGTATATAAAGCCTTTTGAAAACAAAGTACTGTATAAATGTAGGCTTTTTTTTTTAAAGAAAAACATTTGGTATGTTTGTTGCTACTCTAATCTGTAAGGCACACCTTATCTTACAGATGCAGTAACTTAGTGGATAAAGCACTAGCCCTAGAGTCAGAAAGAACCTGAATTCAAATTTGATCACAAACACTACTATGTGACTCTGGGCAAATCATTTTAAAAAAATATCTCTGCCTCAGTTTCCCTACTTGTAAAATGTGCATCATAATAGCACCTATTTGCTTATAGTCATTAGGGGAATAAAATTAGGTAATATTTGTATTTTGTAAACCTTAAAGAGTTATATAAATGTTGTTCAATCATATCCAACTCTTTGTGATCCTATTTGGTATCATCTTGAGAAAGACACTGGAGTGATTTGCCATTTCCTTCTTCATCTCATTGTATAGATGAGGAAACTGAGGTAAATAGGGTTAAGTGACTTCCCCAGAACCTCATAGCTAGTAAATGTCTGAGGCCAAATTGAAGTCAGGAAGACAAGCCTCTGTGCACAATGGCATCACCTAGCTGCCTGTACAAAAGTTAGTTATTAAAATTACTAATGCCCTTCTAAGGCACTACATGCCTTAGGGATGTGATCTGTGATATTCCTAGGATGTTGGAAACAGTGTAGATACAAGAGGCTGATTTTTGCATAATTGTGGTATGACATATGGCCAAAGTCAATTTTTTTTATTTTAAAGATTTGCTTGTAGATAATCTAAGAATTCAGTCTCATCTTCAGTTGCTTTTTCTGATATTCTGATATCACTATGAAGGGAGCTGCATAGAACTGAAGGCTGCTTTATACTGGACTCAGGAACACCTGGGTTGAAATCTTCCTTCAAACATTTACCAGCTGTATGATATGAGCAAACTATTAAACACCTTTGTGTCTCAGTTTCTTAATTTTCAAAATGAAGGGTTTGAACTCAATGGCCTCTAAAGTCACTTCCAGCTCAAAAATCTATAATTCTATGACACAATTATCCTATTTCTTTTTATGGTTTGTAGATCAATCTCATCAATTGAAAAAAAAATCTAATGGTTATCCTTCTAGAGATGAGAATACCTATACTTAGCTAATAGGTTAGCTTCCAGACACTATTGCTTTTCCAGCTTTGTAGTCTGTGTTGAATTGACAAAATTTTAGAGATTCAAGAAATACCAATGTTATCCCAAAGCATAAGAATGGATAAAATTTTATGGATAAAAATGGCTGCTAAAATATTAACATAAATTCTGATTAAACACCATACAACAGTGACCAGACACAGTCTGCAATTTTATAGGCCTGTTATTCAAATATTACTCTGATACTCTAGCTGTTTGACAATAAGCAAGTCATCTCATTTCTTTGCATTTCAAGTTCCTCACCATAAAAAAGGGGGAGAGAGAACAATAATACCCATAGCATCTACCTTAAAGGATTATTCTGAGGGTCAAATGAGAAAATAAAGCCCTCTGAAATTTTAAAGTACTATGTAAATGTCAGTTATTTTTATTGCTTTTTAGCATTTGTCTCACCAGAAAAGGGTCTTGCTCTTGTTTAAAGGGAGATTCAGGATATGAGATCAGAACTATAGGATTCAAGGTTGAAAAAGACCTTATCGATCTTCACTTTATAGATGAGGCTTAGAAAGATTGAGTGATTTGACCAAAATCATTCAGCCAGTGTTTGTTAAAACTGCAATGTATACCAGGTCTCCTCACATCATTCCTGTACATTTCTTTCTACTACTCTACAATATATAGGGATAGAAGAAGAATAAAAGAAACCATCAACCATGTTTCAAACAAACCATTCTTTTTATGACTAAAAAAATCATTGATTCAATTACTCATCCTGTACCCAGCAAATGCTGTCATTATTCAGTCCTTTCCTGATTCAGAATATGACAAGAATAGCATCATATAACGGCACTATAGCCCCTGCAGCATTCAGAAGTCTGGAAAATTATCATCATTGAGTTCTGAATTTTGGAAATGGTTCGGTGACATGCATAACCAAATTTTCAGACAAATAGCAGCAGAGTCTTCCAGAACTCATGAGATCATAGATTTAGAGTTGGGAGGGAATTCTAGAGCTTAGCATGACAGATCTAGAAGTCATCTAGTTCATTCCCTTTGTTTTATAGATAAGGAAACTAAAGCCCAGAGGAGATGGCAAGACTAAAGTGGTTGTAAACAAGTCCAGAATTTTAACCTGGGCCCTCTCACTGCAAATGAATGCTTTTCTGCTATACTGGTAATTTTCCAGCCATAGGTCTCTAGACCATTTCAAGGTCTCCATAAGATCAAAACTATTTTCATATTGATGCAAAGATATTTTAACTTCTAATAAAGTAAATGCATATAAATAAAACCTACATAATTAAATGTTCTTTGAAAGATGGGCATCCTCAATCATTTTTAAGAGTATAAAGCAGTCCTAAGAGGGGACTTGCAAAAGCCAGTTGTTAAATTTTCAATGTGAACATTTGCACCTGGAAAATTGGTAAATTCTGCAAATCAGGGCTTCATTTATGGTTTTTATGGTTGTTTAGACTTAAGAAAATAATAAACAAAATGTTAATAATGCAGGATAAACCTGAAAGTGTGTCTTGTCTATATTCCTCCAGAGAGCCAGTTGTTAAATATTTATCAGTATATCTCCCTCCCAAAACACAAAAATTTGAGAACTGCTGCATTATGTCATTCCACTCCCCATTTCCACCTTCAAATAACATAATGGCGTACTTAACAGGATCCAAAAAGGCAACCTGAAGTGATGATAGATGAGAGGGATGGAGCAGTAGCAAAACAGAACCTTCCTCTCATTGTAGTACGTTGGGCATTTATTATTCTGACTAATCCCTGTATGTAAAGATCTTCTGGCAAAAGGAGAAGCTTTGATCTACCAAAATGTCCGAGGTTTCAATATAAAAGGAGCAGAGATAATATGATAACATAATGATAAAGTAGGAGCTAATGAGCCGAAATATTGGGTTATCACACACACACACACACACACACACACACACACACACACACACACACCAATAACCAAAGAACCAGACAGCTGGGAGAGTCTATTAGAGCAATCAATGACAAGACAGAGTCCCCACTCATAACACCAAAGCAAAAGCAAACTCCTAGTCTCAGGGATTTTTCAGAGAAACAGTGGAAACAGGAAAAGGCAGAAGAATTATCAGGCTAGGGAAATGTAGATATGGGAGGAAGACATGAAAGAGAAGGAAAATGGGAACACAAAAGAGAAAATGAGGCTGAGAATCAGAATGGGGGAAATAGTCTTTCAAAAGTCAAGTAGAAAAAAAGATAAAGTCTCAAAGAAATGACAGAGTCAACTTGTGAATCAAGAAAGGGAGAGGGGAGTGAAAAAGAGTGGAGAGGAGAGAGAAGACAGAGACAGAAAGAGAAGAGAGACAGAGAGACAGAGAGAGAGAAGAGAGAAAGAGACAGAGACAGACAGACAGACAGACAGACAGACAGAGAAAGAGACAGGAAAGAAAAGAGACTGAGACATATAGAGAAAGAGAGACACAACACAGAGATAGAGAGACACACAGAAAGAGACATACAGGCAAAGACAGAGACGAGGGGTAGGAGAGAGGGAGGGAGGGAGGGAGAGAGAGAGAGGAGAGAGGAGGAAGGGAGGAGAAGGAGGAGAGGAGAGAGAGAGAGAGAGAGAGAGAGAGAGAGAGAGAGAGAGAGAAGAGGGAAGAGAGAGGGGAGGGGGAAAGAGAAAGGGAAGGGAAGAGAGAGGGGAGAGAGAAGGGGGTAAGAGAGAAAGAGAGAGAGAGAGAGAGAGAGAGAGAGAGGAGGGGGGAAAGAGAAGGGGAAGGGAAAAGGGGGGGAGAGAGAGAGAAGAGGAGAGAGAGAGAAAAGGAGAGAGAGAGAAGAGGAGAGAGAGAGAAGAAGAAGAAGAAGAAGAAGAAGAAGAAGAAGAAGAAGAAGAAGAAGAAGAAGAAGAAGAAGAAG
>JAJPUD010003367.1:64109-97839 GCA_023553655.1 Myrmecobius fasciatus | reverse complement strand
CACACACACACACACACACACACACACACACACACACACACACACACGACTAGTGTATAACTAAAAGACCACAGGGTACCATCAGGATGCCTTGTCACCCTGTGCTGAGTGTGGAACAAGCCTTCTGGCTCCTGCAGCCTCTTTGACCCCAACTCTCCAGTTGAATGACGATATTATCAAGTTAAACAACCATCCAATTCCTTTCCTAGTCCAAGGTCAAGTGGAGTTCTGGTTGAATTCCATGGCCCTGATATTCCCAAACAATCTGGGTCCAAACTCAAAGGGATTACTCAGTCTCAAGAACCCCAGAGACAACAGCCATCACCCACAGCTTTCAATTCCCAGTGGTTTAAAATTCCAAAGTTGCCTTAAGATTTGACTCTTTGGGAGTATTATGACTCAAAACCAATAACTGGGACCACAAATTGATTTCCTAATATTTGAAATGGTCCAACTTTGGGCCAGACAAGTATACTCCTAACTTTATTCCTCACTTTAGGTGAAAAAGTCCAGGACTACGCTAATCTCAATGATAGAGTCACATTAATATGGGCAAAAATGATTTCCTTTTGTTTTTTGTACCTTTGGTTCCTTGCATAGTACATTTAGTAGGTATTTATTATGTGTTTGTTTTATTGAAATTAATCTTATTCACTACCATCTATGATTCCTCCTTTACTCACAAGAATAGACTTGATGCCATTGTGTTACATTGGTAATAGGAAAGGAAACCCCAGGACCTCCATGTAAGACCAGGAGAAAGAGAATAATAGAAGATATGAGAGATTAAGATACAATAATAAAATCCAGAGAACATAACAGAAAGAAAAATCTATTGCCTAACCCCTTAAAATAAAAGTAAAAGACTAATTTTAAAAAAATCAAATATTGAACTAGTAAGGAATCTATTTTGCCTTTATGGATTCAGAAAAATGAAATTTTTTTCTAAGATCAATGGCACCATGAAGGGATTCCATAAAGTCAATAATAATGAATGCATTAGATTGTAAGCTCCTTGAAGATAAGAACTGTCTTTTGCTTTTTTGTATTCTCAGCACTTAGCTCAATGCCTGGCACATATTAGGTACTTAATAAATGTTTATTGAGAAGAAGAATAAAAGAGAAAACAATATTCTTCATAAGTCATATCTCAAGTAGCACTTATCTAATAACTTTCTTCTGATTCAATCAGAAAAATGCATTTCATTTTTCTGTATCTTCATAGAGAAATCTACTGTCGAACTAAAAGCAAAAAAGCCTGATAGATCAATTCAGAAGTACTTGAATAACTGAGAATCCACAATTGGTTGCATTACTAAAAACAAAGGATAATCTTTAATAGGTTATATCAGTTTGGATGGGATTTGTCCTAGATTCTGTTTAACACTGTTATCAATAAGTTCTATGCTTATTAAATCCTCAAATGGACCAAATCTGGGAGGATAGTTAATTGGTTAGATGACAAGAAGTCAGAAAGATCTTAATTACCTAGAACACTGAACTGAATCAAATAAGATGAAATTTGATGAGGATAGATGTAAAGTCTTATACATGAGTTCAAAAATCAACTCTCCAAGCACAAAATGAGGAGTAGGGAAAGTTAGCAAGCATTTTGACTGAAAAAAATCTGGAAATCTTGGCAGACTATAAACTCAATTTGATTCATTAGTATAATGTAACAAATAACAAAATTAATGCAGACTCAGGAACCAGTAAGAGACCTTGTTTCCAAGAATAAGGAAATGATAATTCCTTTGCACTCTGCTGGGGGTCAGACTATATCTACATTATGTGTTTGATTATGAGCACTATGATGTCCTTGTGAACATTCCAGTCATATTCTCAGAAGATGCATAGCCAAATGCAAATATTTTCTGTAACTTCTATTTTCCCAACCCTCTCAGAGCAGCCTTCTAACCAGAACATTCATTCTTTCTATCATTTTATCAATCCTCTGGGACTGGGCTGTTTCTTAGCAATCTACTCATTATTTCAGAGACTAATAAGTTTCTATCTACTTATCAGTGGATGAACAGCTTACAATCAAGTGGTTCACTGTAGGCTGTCCACAGTGAAGACCTCTTGAGCTGAAAAAAAAGATGAATAAGGGTTTATTATGGAAGGCATCTTTTTTCACTCCTCTTTCAAAGATCCTTCCTTCCTTTCTGGTTCATTATAACAGCAAAATAAGCCATTCAGGCTTTAGTAAATTTACTAATAAGGTATAGTAGAGGTTCTGAGGAGAAGAGTACAGTGTCAAAAAGGGGAGAAAACCAAAATAAAGGGGTAAGATAGACACTTGATGATTTCTTGTAAGGCCATTCCAGAAAAGCAGAAAGGGCTCAAAGTAAATCTCAGAGAGTTTTCGGTCCTGGTCCCAAATTCATATCCAACATTTCTAGTCAAATAAATTATAGTAAGCTGAACAAGGAAAGTAATTTCAGGAAGGGGATGTCAGAAAATTTAATGTACAGCTGGAGAGATGAGTATAGAAGAGGGATGGGCAGATTCATCAATGGCTCTAGTGTTGGTGGGAAAGTTGTGGGCTAACCATTATGCATAGAGGACCATAGATTTATTTCTGAAAAGAATCTCAGAAACTATCCAATTCAGTTCTTGATTTGAAGTGTCTCTGAATTAATTTAATATATGAAAGTAAGAAGCAGGAATGGGATAGGAGAAATAGGCAAAGGGTAGACAAATTATGGCATTAGTTTCATTGGTCCCAAGAAGCCAGAGCTGTCTTAAGCTTGTCATCAGCTTTCACCACTTCTCCAAACCTCTTCCTTTTTACCATGAAAAGATCTTTTTCTATCCTAAATATGGTCAATAAGTACTTTCTCTCTCTCCTATGCCTATTAGCCAACATCAACAACTGCATTCTGGAAATTAAGAGGATGAAATGGGAAGGGACAACAGAGGTCATCTGTATCCATCTCCTACAAATCATGACTTCCATTTTCAATATGCCCAACAAATTGTCAACTATACTTTGCTTGAAAACTTCCATTACTCATAAATGTGTAGGATAATTCATCCCAATTTTAGACATTTTCAATCTCTCTTAAGAAGATTTTTCTGTATGCTAAAACTGAATTCATTGCAACTTCGTGCTATTGGTCCTGTGTCTACCTCTCAATGTCAAGTAGAACAAGGCTATTTTCTCTCGTATGTAAAAGAGAAGAGGAAAAAAAAGTCCCATGTAGAATGAAAGGAGGGGTTAGAAAAGACAGGGAAAGATGTCAAGAAAATAATGACTTGGTCCTGGGAGTTCCCCATCAGAAGCTAGAATTTTTAAGATCTGCCTGGGTTTCCTATAATCATCTTATTCCCATTCAGAGAAGCCCACATGTTTCCTAAAGCTGCACTGAATTTCCCTGCAGTTTTCTGTGAATGACTGATGATTCCCCCTCTTAGCTGGATTGGTAGATAGAATGGTTTGTTGAAAGGCAAAATAGGCATGTTATAGGGTGGAAGACTGGCAGTAGTTTAGAGAAGGGAGTGCATGACTAGAAGTGGAAGTCATTTGGGAATGGATGTGAATATGTTTTATACCTGATTTAATTCCCTATTTTTCCAAGTTATTCCAATTCCATAAATGTGTTTCCTTTGAATTCATCATCATCTAGTTTGGTCTGTTATTTATAAGTTAAAAAAGAACCAATGGGGATTCATGGGTTATGGATCTGCACAGGCAATTATCCCTCAATAATAGTATAAACCTGGGTGCAGTGAGAAGGGAGCCACTATATGGAGTATGACAATCTTTCAGACTATCCTGAGCTAACTCTTGATACCATAATCCTACCCCAAGACTGTAGGGTCAATTTAACTGATTTCTTCAACTATTTCTCTTAACATGACCTCCAGTTCCATCACCATCTTGGATACTGTGTTCTAGACATGTTTTAGCTTGTCAATGTTCCTTCTAAAATGTTGTACTGAATAAGGGACACAGTATTCCAAATATGGTGTGAGCAGGACAGAGAACAATAGACCTGTCACCTTCCCTGCTATGGACACAAAGTTCCTATTATGCCAATTAAGATTGTTCTAGTTTGTTTGCTTTTTGGCTGTCACATCATTCCATTGAGCTTGCAGGTCACAAAACCACTAGCTTTTTTTTCTTTTGTATGAACTAGTTTCTAATCAAATATCCTCCCATTCTCTGATTACAAAAACATAAAATTTCTGGATCCAAGTGTAGGGGCTGAATATATATCTCTATTGAATTTCCTGTTAAACTATCTAGTTTGATCCGGTGTAACTAGGGTTATTTTTTTGTTGGTTTGTTTGTTGTATTTCAGAAACTCTCCTCAATGATTAAATAACACACCATTTTTGCCTTTTCCCCCTTCAGTTCTGTCATCCAGTACCTTAGTTTTGTCTCCCAGTTTGAGTTCATTTCCTATGTTGGAGGGAAAAAGGCAAGGAAGAGAATCACAAGGAAAGCTTAGGGGGACCAGGGAATTCTGAGACAACAAAAATAAAGGTGGAAGTCTCAGAGCGACAGACATTCTTTCTTTCTTCCAGCTCAACCTAGAGTCAAAGACATTTTGTGATTCTTCTTACTCCACTTCAATTTGAATCAGTTCAGCAAACAGTATAAAGACCTGATGTGTTTAAGGTGCCATGATAAAAGATGGAGAAACAAAGGTAGACATATAGACTGAGAGAAATACATTAAAATACTGCGTCAGTCATTTTGCTAAGTACTAGACATACAAATATAAGCAAGCAGCACAATAGCTGAAGATAACAGATTATCAGAAAATGAGGTGGAATTAGGGGGGTATTGATGCCATAACAGCAGGGTTAGAAACAATCTGAGAAATATGAAGAGCCTAGACTCGACAAAATAAAGCCCAAAGCTTATGGACTAGAGCAAAGAGATTCAAGGATGGTGTTCAGGTTATGAATAGGGAGGAGGAAATAGTGATAATTCCAATACAGAGGTCATATGGCAGAGGAGAAGGGAAGGTTGAAATGAACTTTTCATACCATTCTTTCTGCAAAGTCAAATTAGACAAAGGCTTATTCCATGTTAACCTTTTTCCCATTAGAGGGCATATATATAAAATCACATGATTATTTCTTTTTTTTAATTTTAAGCTTTTTATTTGTATAACATATGTATGGGTAGTTCCCCAACCTTGATCTTTACAAAGCTTTCCAATACAAATTTTACCCCCAGTCCCCTGCCCTCCCCTAGATGGCAGGAAGTCCAGTACATGTTAATAATGTTGAAATGCTTGAGAAGTTATGCAAGAAAAATCCTATCTACAAGAAAAAAAAAGAATCAGAGAAAGGCAACACAATGCAAGCAAATGTCAATAGAGATCATGAAAATGTTACGTTGTGGTCCATATTTCATGTCCCTCTTTCTGGGTGTATATGGTTTTCTTCAGTGAACAACTGGAACTGGTTTGAGACAATTCTTTATTGCAGAGAGCCATGTCCATCAGAATTGATCATCATGTAATTTGTGAATATGAAAGCTCAAGATGAACAAGTATTTCTGTAAATAGTTCTTTTTTGCATTTAGGTCTATATTAATCATATTTTTTAAAAGATTTGTACTACTCTTAATATTTACCTTTCTAAGGAAACTCAGTAGCTATATTAAAATACTTTAAGATTTTATCAATTTGAAAGGATGCCCATCAATTGGAGAATGGCTGAATAAATTATGGTATATGAATGTTATGGAATATTATTGTTCTGTAAAAAACGACCAACAGGAGGATTTCAAAGAGGCCTGGAAAGACTTGCATGAACTGATGCTGAGTGAAATCAGCAGAACCAGGAGAACATTATACACAGCAACAAGACTATACGATGATCAATTTTGATGGACATGGTTCTCTTCAACAATGATGTGATTCAAACCAGTTCCTATTGTTCAGCGATGAAGATAGTCATATACATCCAGAGAGAGGCCTGTGGGAACTGAGTGTGAACCACAACACAGCATTTTAACTCTTTCTGTGAATATTTCCATGCATTTTGTTTTCCTTCTTAGGTTGTTTTTTCTTTTTCTCTTTCTAGATCTGATGTTTCTTGTGCAGTAAGATAACTGTATAGATATGTATACATGTATTGTATTTGTCACATAATTTATCCTATTTAGCATGTATTAGATTACCTGTCATCTAAGGGTGGGGGTAGGGGGAAGGAGGGGAAAAGTTTGGGGAAAAAAAGTTTTTGCAAAGGTCAATGTAGAAAAATCACTCATATGTTTTGTAAATAAAAAGCTTTATAAAAAAAAAAAAAGAATTGATCATCATGTAATACTGTTGTTGCTGTGCATGATGATCTCCTGGTTCTGCTCGTTTCACTCAACATCACTTCATGCAAGTCTCTCCAGGCCTCTCTGAAATCGTCCTGCTGGTCGTTTCTTACAGAACAATAATATTCCATAACATTCATATACCATAATTTATTCAGCCACTCTCCAATTGATGGGCATCCCTTCAGTTTCCAGTTTCTAGCCACTACGAAAAGGGCTGCCACAAACATTCTTGCACATGTGGGTCCCTTTCCCTCCTCTAAGATCTCTTTGGGATATAGGCCCAGTAGAAACACTGCTGGATCAAAGGGTATGCACAGTTTGACAACTTTTTGAGCATAGCTCCAAATTGCTCTCCAGAATGGTTGGATCCGTTCACAGTTCCACCAACAATGTATTAGTGTCCCAGCCCTCCCACATCCCCTCCAACATTCATCATTATCTTTTCCTGTCATTTTAGCCAATCTGACAGGTGTGTAGTGGT
Organism: Myrmecobius fasciatus; assembly: GCA_023553655.1. Taxonomy (NCBI): domain Eukaryota; kingdom Metazoa; phylum Chordata; class Mammalia; order Dasyuromorphia; family Myrmecobiidae; genus Myrmecobius; species Myrmecobius fasciatus. Next base: position 91,066 of record JAJPUD010003367.1, on the reverse strand, counting down.
ATCTCAGAGTTGTCTTAATTTGCATTTCTCTGATCAATAGTGATTTGGAGCAACTTTTCATATGACTAGAGATGGTTTTAATTTCATCATCTGAAAATTGTCTGTTCATATCCCTTGACCACTTATCTATTGAAGAGTGGCTTGAATTCTTATATATATGAGACAATTCTCTATATATTTTAGAAATGAGGCCTTTATCAGAACCATTAAATGTAAAGATGATTTCCCAATTAGATGCTTCCCTCCTAATCTTGTCTGCATTTGTTTTGTTTGTACAGAAACTTTTTAACTTAATATAGTCAAAATTATCCATCTGGTGTTCAATTAGGAGTTCCAAGTCTTCTTTGGACATAAATTTGTTCCATCTCCACAGGTCTGAGAGATAAACTATATTACGTTCCTCTAACTTGCTTACAAAGTCCCTCTTTATATCTAGATCATGAACCCATTTAGATCTTATCTTGGTATGTGGTGTTAGGTATGGGTCAAGCCCTAATTTCTTCCACACTAGTTTCCAATTTTCCCAGCAGTTTTTGCCTAATAGAGAGTATTTATCCCAAAAGCTGTGGTCTTTGGGTTTATCGAACACTAGATTGTTAAGGTTAATGCCTAGGTTGTCCTGATAACCTATCCTGTGCCACTGATCCACTGCTCTATTTCTTATCCAGTACCAAACGGTTTTGATGACCGCTGCTTTATAATATAGTTTTAGTTCTGGTACAGCAAGGCCACCTTCATCTGCCTTTTTTTTCATTAATCCCCTTGAAATCCTTGACCTTTTGTTCTTCCAAATGAACTTTGCTACTATTTTTTCTAGATCTGTAAAATAATTTCTTGGGAGTTTGATTGGTATGGCACTAAATAAGTAGATTAGTTTGGGTAGTATTGTCATTTTTATTATGTTCGCTCTGCCTACCCATGAGCACTTAATATTTTTCCAATTGATTAGGTCTGATTTTATTTATGTGGAAAGTGTTTTGTAATTTAGTTCGTATAGTTTCTGACTTTTCCTTGGCAGATAGATTCCCAAATATTTTATCCTATCATCTGCTATTTGGAATGGAATTTCTTTTTGTATCTCCTGCTGCTGAACTTTGTTGGTAATATATAAAAATGCTGATGATTTATGTGGATTAATTTTGAATCCTGCAACTTTGCCAAAGTTGTGAATTGTTTCTAGTAGTTTTTTAGTTGAATCTCTAGGGTTCTCTAAGTATACCATCATGTCATCTGCAAAGAGTGATAATTTGGTTTCTTCATTACCTACTCTGATTCCTTTTATCTCTTTTTCTTCTCTTATTGCTAAAGCTAACATTTCTAATACAATATTAAATAGTAATGGTGACAGTGGGCAGCCTTGTTTCACTCCTGATCTTATTGGGAATGGTTTTAGTTTGTCTCCATTACATATGATGCTTGCTGATGGTTTTAAATAGATGCTACTGATCGTTTTAAGGAAAAGCCCATTTATTCCTATACTCTCTAGTGTTTTTAATAGGAAAGGGTGTTGGATTTTGTCAAAGGCTTTTTCTGCATCTATTGAGATAATCATATGGTTTTTGTTAATTTGGTTATTAATATAATTAATTATGCTGATAGTTTTCCTAATATTGAACCAGCCCTGCATCCCTGGTATAAATCCTAATTGGTCATAGTGTACTATCCTGGGGATGACTTTCTGTAATCTCATTGCTAAAATCTTATTTAAAATTTTTGCATCAATATTCATTAGGGAAATTGTTCTATAGTTTTCTTTCTCTGTTTTTACCCTACCTGGTTTAGCTATCAGCACCATATCGGTCTCATAGAAGGATTCTGGCAGTATACCTTCTGTCCCTAATTTCTCAAATAGTTTGTGTAGTATTGGAATTAATTGTTCTTTGAATGTTTGGTAGAATTCACATGTAAATCCATCTGGCCCTGGAGATTTTTTCTTAGGGAGTTGGTTAATGGCTTGTTCTATTTCTTTTTCTAATATGGGACTATTTAAATAATTTATATCCTCTTCTGTTAACCTCGGCAATCTATATTTTTGTAGATATTCCTCCATTTCATTCAGATTTTCAAACTTACTGGCATAAAGTTGGGCAAAGTAACTCCTAAGTATTGCTTTAATTTCCTCTTCATTGGAGGAAAGTTCTCCCTTATCATTCTTGAGACTAACAATTTGATTTTCCTCTTTCCTTTTTCTTATCAAATTAACTAAAGGCTTATCTATTTTGTTGGTTTTTTCATAGAACCAACTCTTAGTTTTATTTATTAACTCAATAGTTTTCTTATTTTCGATTTTATTAATTTCTCCTTTTACTTTTAGATTTTTCAATTTGGTATTTAATTGAAGGTTTTTAATTTGCTCTTTTTTTAGTTTTTTTAATAATAAGCCCAATTCATTGATCTTTTCTTTCTCTATTTTATGCAAGTAAGCATCTAGAGATATAAAATTGCCCCTTAAAACCGCTTTGGCCGTATCCCACAAATTTTGGTATGTTGTCTCCTTATTGTCATTCTCCTGGATGAAATTATTGATTGTGTCTATGATTTGCTCTTTCACCCATTCATTCTTCAAGATTAGATTATTTAATTTCCAATTACCTTTTGGTTTATTTTCTCCTGGCCTTATATTGCATGTGATTTTTATTGCATCATGATCTGAAAAGGATGCATTTACTATTTCTGCCTTTCTGCATTTGATTTTAAGGTTTTTATGCCCTAATACATGGTCAATTTTTGTATAGGTTCCATGGACTGCTGAGAAAAAAGTAAACTCTCTACTGTCTCCATTCAACTTTCTCCATAGATCTATCATACCTAACTTTTCTAACAATTGGTTTATCTCCTTAGTTTCTTTCTTGTTTATTTTGTAGTTTGATTTATCTAATTCTGAGAGAGCAAGGTTGAGATCCCCCACTAGTATCGTTTGGCTGTCTATTTCTTCTTGCATCTCTCTTAATTTCTCCCGTAGGAATTTGTGTGCTATTGCACTTGGTGCATATATATTTAGTATAGATATTGCTACATTATCTGTGGTAAACTTTAATAAAATATAGTTTCCTTCCTTATCTCTTTTGATTAGATCTATCTTGGCTTTTACTTGATCTGAGATAAGGATTGCTACCCCTGCTTTTTTTTGTTCACCTGAAGCATAATAGGTCCTGCTCCAGCCTTTTACCTTCATCCTATATGTGTCACTATGTTTTAGATGTGTTTCTTGTAGACAACATATTGTGGGATTCTGGTTTTTAATCCAGTCTGATATCCGCTTCCGCTTTATGGGAGAGTTCATCCCATTCACATTCACAGATAGAATAACTAATTCTTTATTTCCTGCCATCTTATTTACCCAAGTTATGTTTTCCCCTTTCCTTTCCCCTTTCTCCCTTCCCCCCTCCTCAGTACTTTGCTTTTGATGACCCTCTCCCCCAAACAATACTCTACCCTTTAGATCCCCTCCCCCTGTTTTTACTCCTTTCCCCTGATTCTTCTATTTTCCCTTCTATTAGTTTGTCCCTTACTTTTCCTCCTTTCCCTCCCACTTCCCTCTAGCAACAGACAAGTTTCTATGTGAAATCAAATGTCTGATATACAATTTTAGAGCCCAACCTGATGAGAGTAAGATTTACACAGTGCTCGTCTCCCTCCCCTCTTTCTCTCAATTATATTAGGTTTTCTTTGCCTCTTCAAGTGATTTTACCTTGTTTTTACCTCCTTTTTTTAGATCTTATTTTACCACTTTTTCCCTCTTTTCCCCAGTATGACAACCTTTTCCCCTCTAGTTCTCTTTTTCATATTATCAAAGTAATATTTAGTTAATTATACCCCCAAACTTTGAGTATCCCCCTAGTAAAAATAAAGTTCTCAAGAGTCCTTTCCTTTTTACCTTTTTATGCATCTCTTGAGTTCTGTGTTTGGGTGTCGAATTTTTTGTTCAGATCCAGTCTTTTCATTAGAAATAGGTGAAATTCATTTATATCATTGAATGACCATCTTCTTCCCTGGAGGATAATGCTCATTCTAGCTGGATAGGTTATTCTTGGCTGTAATCCAAGTTCCTTTGCCCTTCGGAATATCTGGTTCCAAGCCCTTCGATCCTTCAGTGTGGAAGCTGACAGATCCTGACAGATTCTAATTATTGATCCTCGGTATTTGAATTGTTTCTTTCTAGCTGCTAGCAGAATCTGTTCCTTGGTGCTATAGTCCTGAAATTTAGCCACGATATTCCTTGGGGTTTTAATTTTGGGGTCTCTTTCAGGAGGTGATCGGTGAATTCTTTCAATGGTGATTTTGCCCTTTGATTCTACAATCTCAGGGCAGTTTTCTTTCAGGATTTCCTGGAAGATAGTGTTTAGATTCTTTTTTTGATCATGGCTTTCAGGAAGTCCAATAATCCTTAGATTGTCTCTCCTAGATCTATTTTCTAAGTCAGTTGTTTTTCCTAGGAGATATTTCATATTTTCTTCTAATTTTTCATTTTTTTTTGTTTTTGTTTGACTGATTCTTCAAGTCTTAGTTAGTCATTCACTTGCATTTGTTCAATTCTTATTTTTAAAGTGTTGTTTTCTTCAGTTACCTTTTTAAGTTCCTTTTGTAGCTGGCCAATTTGTTCATTGCACTCTTTTTCCACTTCACTAATTTTATTTTTTAATAAATTGGTGTCTTTTTCATATCTCTTTTGCAGAGCATCATATCCTTCTTGCAAGATACTGTATCCTTCTTGCACTGATTTCAGTTTATTTTCCCATTTATCCTCCAGCTCTCTTTTGAAGTTCTTTATGCAGTCTTCCAGAAAGGCCTTTTGAAACGGGGACCAGTGATGGTCCTTGCTGTTTTTTTCTGGATTTTTGTCTAAAGAAACCTCTGTATCTGAGGTCGTTTCTTTGCCTTGATAAAAGCTGTCTATGGTGAGAGCTCTCTTTTGCTTCTTCATCATTTTTTTTTTTTTAGACAGAGTGGATATCTCTTTAAGGTAGGGGAAAAAAAAAACCTCGGCTGAAGACGCTTTGCCCTGGGGCACTTCGTCGAGTTGACTTAAGGTGCTGGGCCAGTGGGGGCTAGGACTAAGTCCGAATTACTCCTTAAACAAGGCAAGTCTGCCAGAACACCTGTCCCCAATCAGGGTAGAGTGTCCCGAGTGCCTCAGATAAACTCCAGGTGTTTGGAATTTGGAGTTTGGAGTTTGGAATTTCTTCCAGGATGAGCTGAGCTGAGTCCCACCCTCACTTCCGGCCTGCACAGGGGTCGTCTATTTATCTCTCTGTCCGAGTCCGACTAACCTGATATGAAGTTCTCCAGAGAGCCGTGCCCAAATATTTCTGAGTTCGTTGACTTGAAGATCAGTTCAGAGGCTTATTTTATTGTTGATTTGAGAGAAGATCGGAGGAGAGGCAGAAAGTCACCTTTTAACTCCGCCATCTTGGCTCCGCCCCTCCACATGATTATTTCTTAAAGATATTTGCTATTAGGATTGAGGAGCCATTATCACAATAACAGATTTCATTGGCTATTCCCCATGCTTGGAATACTGTCCTTCAATTCTGTCTTGTGATTTCCCTGCTTCTTTCAAATCTCAGCAAAAATTTCATCTTCTATGGCTTTCTTGACCCCTTTAATGCCTGTTAAATATCTCTATTTTATCTTTTATATCTTGTTTGCATCTTGTTTCCCCCATCAGACTGCAAGCTCCTTTGCAAAAAAAAAAAAGTCTTTTGACTTTCTTTGTATTCCCAGCACTTATCACAGTACCTGGCACTTATTATGCACGTTCTTATTTACTAGATTGCTGATTCAGATCACAGGTATCTGGAGTTAGAAAGCCCTGGTGAGAATAGAGACCCTATGTCAGTCATAATTTGCCTGAGTGATTTCTGGAAAGTCACTGGACATCTCTGTAATTCACTCTACAAATCTGAAAAATTGGAATAATAGCACATATCTTCAATCCTCACTCACAAATTGTGATGCTGAAGTTCTTGAGATCACCAAAGCCCAAGGCTTACAGAGACCAGACAAAAATGTTATAATTGCACATTGCCTCTGAAATTGGAAGACCTGGGTACAAATTTTGTCTCTGATACTTACTAATTATATGACCTTGGACAAGCCATTTAATCTTTCTGGGCCTCAGTTTCCTGAAGGGCTTCCAAGGTGCCTTTTAGCTCACTTAACACAGGTGTGTACACCAATGATTCCTGGTCTCTCTGCTCAGAGCCCAACACTAGAGGGCACTAGTCACATACACTCCAGAAACGACAATGCATGTATTTTATATCATTAGAATCTAAAACTGATTATCAACTGGGAAAATTAGGAGGAAAGGGCAAGATTTTTATCTCAGCTCTACTGCTTTGCAGGGGACTAATTTATCAATAATTGCCAATTCCTCTCCAGGTCACAGAGCACAGTAAATCTGATTGAAATTCCTTTTAGTTTTGCTAACTTGTTTATCACCCATAAAATGGGTAATTTTTTGGACTCTGGCTCCAGCTCCATCCAGCTGAACTGGGCCTTCTCTTTCATACTGAAAGAGTTTATTTCATACAAATATACTGTTCAAGATATTTGAAAACAATGATTAAAATTGCTATGATTCTTTTCCCAGCATTCCATTACAGAGACCCTATGGAAAAGACACCTGGGCAAAGAATGGGGGGGAAGGTAAATCACCCAAACTAAAATAGGAAGAAGAAAAATCTTTCCCAAATGCGGAGCTAAAAGGAACCTAGAAAATATTCAATCAGATCCCTTCATTTTACAGTCACTTGCCTAAGGTCACACAACTAAATAGAAGAGCTAGATAATGTTTAGCCAATTCAATAAGTATTTAATATACTAGGAAAATAAATTTAGAGATGCTATGGGATTCATTTAGAATATAGAATCATACATACTAAATGTATGATATAAGAAAATTACCTAAATATTTCTTTGAAAAGGCTAAGAAGAAACAAATAGTTAAAGTTTGTTTGTTTGTTTGGGATAGGGAGGAATCTTACTCCCAAAGAGTTGAGGGACAGGAAATGAGGCAAAAATCAGTTTGAGCTGCATGGAAAAATTGGCACATGGGGGCAGCTAGATGGCTGTGAATAGAGTACCAGATCTAAAGTTAGGAGGACCTGAGTTTAAATCCAGCCTCAGACACTTAACACTAGCTGTGTGAAACCTAGGCAAGTCATTTAACCCCAATTTCCTCAAAAAAAGAAAAAAAGAAAGAAAAGAAATTGACACAAGTAAAATTTTAACTGGAGTTCTTAACCTTTTTTGTGTGTCTTGGACCTCTTTTGTATTATTTAGATCCCTTCACAGAATAATGTCTTTAGATAAATAAAACAAAAATATGTAGGTTATAAGGAAAACAATTACCAAACAATTATCAAATAATAATTATCAATTTTTTTAAGTTTATGGACCTCCAAGAATCTTTGCTTTAGAATAAAAATGGGAATTTGCTGCTTCAGTGCAAAGAGGCCTGAATTTGAATTCAAAAGAACTCAGTGTGAATTCTTATTCAGCTGCTCCCAACATGTATCTACAGAGAAGTCTTTTTGATATTTGGGGACTTCAGTTTTTTTTCATCTGTAAAATGGGGGACATTGAACTATATGATGTTTAAGGCCCTTCCCAAGTCTAAAATCCTATAAAGAGGGAAGAAGGGACATTCCAAGCAAAAGGAACAGTGGGAGAAAAAGCAAATGAGGAAAGACTAGAGGGTGTTTGAAGAGCAGAAAATAGTCCAGACTGAAAAATAGAATATTTAATGAATAAATAGCTAAGACTAGAAATATTGGGGTGACAGAAGATTGTGGAGAGCTTGAGAATCTGATCTCCATTTCATAGGTTACAGCAAGTTAGTGATCAGAAAGAGAATTTTTGGATTTGTATCATCCCCCTACTGGATAAGTTTTAAAGCAATCAGACTTTTTAGAAACAGCTAAATGACATTTATATAGTAAGTGTACCACAGAAATTTCTGTATGTCAATTATTATTAAATTTAGAGGTCACATCACTTCATAAAATTGTGAAATTGGTAAAGTTTACCTTTAGTAATCCCAGTCTCCATAGATCTTTTTCTCCTTTCTTGATCCCATCACAAAACTCTCAGGAAAGGAGTCAGAATCACAGAATTACAGGATAATGGCACATTGGTACATGATTAAAGATGGAAAGACCCACATGGAAATGGCAAAGATCTCCTTCAAGGAAGAGAAATCTTTCTTTGACCTACCACATGAGTGGGAGCATTTTTTCCATTGGCTGTGTAGTTAGAACTATCTGCATTTTAAAATCAACTTTAATGAGGTATAATTGATCTCTTTCCAACTATAGTTTTAACCAACTATACCAGGGACACCAGGAAGGAAGCCTGGGAGTCCTGGAACCCTGCCTCTATCCTCTTAGATTTATTATTTCCAAGAAACGGGCTTTGGGTTTGTCTTGTTTTATTTGTCCTTTTTCAGTTCTAGATGCAAGGCTTAGAGTCTTTGTCCCAGGAGATTGAGATACAGGGAAATTTGTAGCCAGATTTTCTAAGCTAGATGTTGTAATCAGTCCAACAGGGAAGAGCTGAGATGCCAGGATCCCAGGATGCAAAGAGGAGTGGGTCTGCTTTGTTTTTGAAATTTGGTGGAACTAATACTAAGTAAGAACTAAGGTAAACTGTGAATCATATCCCCAGAGGGTGGAGGAAGGAGGAATCTAGCTCCCAAAGTGTTGGGGAGAATGCTTGTGTGTTAGTTCTTATTCTGACTTTTAAGTAAACATTCCTTTAGCATAAATTAATCTAATTATTTAGTGGTTAAACAAATATCCTGGACTCTCCAAATTTGGGAGAATATAATCAGTGAAGGCTTGAGGAAATAAGAAGAGATATCTCAATATTTCCCTAAGGGTACCAGAGAGCCCTGGGGAAGTAGTAAAATATAAGATCTGTGGCCCTAATATTTATATTATAAAGTACAATGAATACTTATGGCACTCAGAGTCTCAATAAAAATGATTTTCCCATAATCACTCAAGTATTTTGTCTTTTGCTTTTCGAAGAAACCTTTGGCATTAGAAAGCAGGATAGTTGGGAGCAGCCAGATCTCTATTTGGTAGTAACTTCCAGACAGAAAATACCAATATAGTTTAAAAGATTACAAATTAAGATTTGGGAAGAATTTTCTAGTTTAAGTAATCCTAGCTTATCATTTTACAGATGAAGAAACAGAGACTCCAAGTTAAATGGCAGAGCTGGAATATAGACTCTGATCCTTTCCATTTCTCATCACATCTCAATAGCTTTCTCTTCAGAAACTGAGCCACTCCAGAGGGCAGTCAAATATTTCACTTTTTTAAATAGTGAGGAAAAGGGCAGAGCAGTACCTGTTTCTTTGTGGATATTCTACTTAGTAACTAGAAATCATGATAATTTGGTAGACTTCCCCAACTCCACTGCTACCCTATCTCTACACCATACTCCTCCTCACCTTTCTTTCTAAAGTTTCGCTATGTGGCTATTTTCAGTCACATAATTTCTTCTTCTAATCTGTCTTGGCCTCAGTTTCCCCAACTGTAAAATAGGGATAATAATAGCATCTTGGGCAGTTAAGTGGTACAATGGTTAGAGTGTCCAGCTTTCAGTTAGGAAGACAACTTCCTGAGTTCAAATCTGGACTCAAAAATTTAATCAACTGTATGACCCTGGGAGGTCACTTAGCCCTCAGTTTCCTCATCTGTAAAATGAATAGGAAAGGGGCAGTAAGGTGGCACAGTGGATAGAGCACCTGTCCTGGAGTCAGGAAGACCTGAATTTAAATGTGGCCTTGGACACTTGATACTTACTAGTTTTGGGACACTGGGCAGGTCATTCAACCCGGATTGCAGGGAGGAAAATCAGGTAGGAAATGAGTGGGGAAAAAGAATTGGCAAAGCACTCCAGTACCATTGCCAAGAAAACCCCAAATAGGGTCACAAAGAGTCAGACGTGACTGAAAACAACTGATTAACCACCATACAAGGTTGTTATGAATATCAAATGAGACAGAGCCTATTTAATGCATTTTACAAAGCTCTATATAAATGTGAGCTATTATTATTATTCTCTTAATTTCATTCAAGTAATTATGTTTAGGCAGTACCCTCAATGTCTTGCTAGAGGTGGGAAGAGACAAGTGTCTTCATTAATATAGTTTATTATGTGACTCCTAAAGAGAATGGAGACAGCTCAGCATAGAAGAAAGGACATTTGAGTAACTGGTACAAAGTCATAGCTTCCCCTCTCCCTCCTTCCTAAATAATTCCCAGATGTATCAATGGCTATTTTCCTACAGATGACCTCGGGGTCTTTTCCAGTTCAGGCTATGATTCAATGAAATTCCAATGTACATAGGTCTAATGGTTCAGCAAATTGGTGTTGTTGGGAGTATAATGATGATATTTTAGTTTTATTGGTAGGATTAATACTTGTAGTAGTAATAATAAAATTTATATAGTATTTTTCTGAAGGCTCTTTCATATCTATTATCTTACTGTATCTGGAATGTGGAAGATACAACAGAGAGATTAATCTCCAATGTTCAACAGCCAAGTGGTCAGCAAGAAAATTTATCTGAATACAAAGAAAAGAAGGCTTACTTACCTCCTGCCCCAAAGTATGAAGGGTTCCAATATATTTTCATTTCTAAGACTACTGATACTATCTCAATTAACAAATAACTATTGAGTTCTTAATTTATGCTGGACACCTTGAAAAGCAAAAAAAAAGCCCTGTCCTCAGGGAGTTTACAATTGGTCTATATGACATTAGCTAAAAGACCACACTTTAAGAGACAGAGAGACAGTGGCTGGAATCATGAAAATGTTATCTTGGGCATTTCATTCTTTCCTTGTAGCCTTTGTCCCCGTGTTTATAGCAGTTCAAAAAGATTTGTGTTCTCATGCTAAATATTAGTGCCAAGAGATCCAGGGAGATGCTGACTAAATTGACAATGTGGTTTCTCCAGTCTCCAGGCAATATCAGCCTTAATTTCCTTTTAACTCCTTATACCTAGTTTCAAGACATCCACATCAAATAGATGAAGATTTTCTTTTGTCCAGATTTCAATATGCATATGAATGGACACCCTATAAAGATTGTCCAAAGGTATGTTTGTCAGTGATAGACAATACAGGTAGACAATAAGCCAGGCTGAGATAAAAGGGAGAAGGAAAGTAAGCTGAATTGTTTTCAGGAAATTGCAAATCACTTTTACTGACCCCAAGTTTCCCATAACAGCAAAGGCTCGTCTTTTCAATACAAACATTTTATCCATGTTGCTGAAAGGCAGCAAGATCCAAGAATTTTGGATGAGTATGACACAGAGGGCAATGGAAAGGTGCAAGGGAAAAGAGGGCTGGTGGAGCAAGCTGAAACATATAACCAAGAAGGAACTTTAAAGAACAAGAGAAAATCAAAGAACTATATTGCAGAAAGATAAGACAGACCATTATTGAGATAGAGCAAAGGATGAAAGGTGGGTAACCAGAGCGCTACTCTAATGCCCTTGTGAAAATGGTAAAGAAAAAAAACAAAAAACAAATAATTTCCTTTTTGGTTTTTTTTTCCCTAGCATCAATGAAAATGCTCGTGTTGGAAATGGTCCCTTTGACTGGCATCAACCAGTGAATAACTAGATTGTAAGCTTCCTGAAGGCAGGGGACTATATCTTCTAGTTTCTTATATCTCTCTAAACACTGGGATAATGTCTGATCTGAAGTAGGTATTTAATTACTACTTTTGCACTTGCTTTTGCTATTTATACTCATTCTGGACCTTCTCCTTCTTCTTTCTCAGCTTGTTTCTTCATCTGTAAAATGGGCATTAAAATAGCACCTAACAGGTCATTGTGAGAATCAAATAAGGTAACATGTAAAAAGTGATTTGCAAACCTTAAAATATTGCATTGATGAGGTTCTGAACGGTGTGTTGGATGAAGGGAAACTAAAGAATTGGTCCTTGAGGTAAGCAGGGAGAAGGCACTGATGAAGATCAACTTAGCTCTGTGGCTGGGGAACTCATCCAGTCAGAAATCCAATCTGAGACGCACCCTCTGTAGGGGTCTTGAGAAGTCCCACCTTGCCATGCCCTATCAGAAATCCCAGTTGTGTCCCTGAGATTAATTTTTCCTATAAAACCTACGTATGAGCCATTCTATGGCTGCTGCCCTTCTTTGGGTCAGTGCCTTGTGGCACTCACCCCTTCCCCATGCCACATGATATCTCTCCTAACCCCACTTCTCCTCCTTACAGTTAACTATTTTAGGGTGCTAAGTCACTTTCAGGATTTAGCTTGGAAGTAATTCAGGCCAGTTCTCATGGTCTAATGATGAAGTCTGCACCCAGAGAGAGGAGTATAGGGACTGAGTGTGGATCACAACATAGTATTTTCACCATTTTTTTTTTATTGTTTTCTTGCATTTTGTTTTCTTTCTCACTTCTTTCCTTTTTGATCTGATTTTTCTTGTGCACCATGATGATTGTGGAAATATGTATAGAAGAAATGCATATGTTTAACATATTAGATCACTTGCCTTCTAGGGGAGAGGTTGGGGAGAAGTAAAGGAAAAAAATTTGCAACACAAGGTTTTGCAAGAGTGAATGTTGAATATTATCTATGCATGTTTTTAATTTATTAAAGCTTTTTTATTTTCAAAACATATACATGGATAATTTTTCAACAATGACCTTTGCAAAACCTCGTGCTCCAAATCCTTCCTCCCCTTCTCCTCAAGATGACAAGTAATTCAATATATGTTAAACATGTTAAAAAATATATGTTAAATCCAATATATGTTTACATACTTATACCATTATTGTTATGCATATGCTTTGAAAATAAAAGACTTTAATAAAAAAAAACGGCTTTAGCCTGCCAGATAAGGACATACCCCAATCTCAAGGGGTGCTCTCTTTCTACTGGGTAATTGTGAGTTTCACCAAGGAACTTGTCTTTATATGCTATCCTACCTTATTTCATATTTACCATTCTTGCTGTCTATTGTCTCCCTTCATTTTATCTATAACCTATTCCCCTAAATAAATCTACCTTTTGCCAAAGAGAATGGCCATTGTGAATTCTTCACCAACTTTTGGTGCCTACCATCATCTGGTGTCTACCTCACCCCCATCAGTATAATTATTATTACCCATTGAGTGCCCAGGACGGTGCTAGGTAACTTAAAGAGTATATGGATAGATTCACTTTCTCCTTGAAGGCATGGCATTTAGAGGAGAAAGACTCTTAGTCTATATAACTCCTTTTCTGATTAAAGCCTCTAATAAACTGAGAAACCGCCATGACAAAAAAGAAAGGATCAAGGGGAAAAAAGAAGGTAGGGAAGTGTTCACTATCAGCCCACTTTCTAATTCAATACTTAATGCAGAGATCATTTTGCAATGTCCCCAGAGTGAATTGAGTTAAATTACCTTGGTTACAATGAAAACCTTTTCAGTCCTTATCTAGTAGCTTTCGCTATCTCATCCACTACAGATGTGGCCCAAGTTTTTTTCCCTTCCCCTCAGGTTCCTTTGTCCTTGTCCCTAAACTTTCTCATATCCAGAAACACAGGTCAGAGTCCTGAAGTAAGCCCTGTGCCCAGGACGTTTATTTCTGAATTTCTAGCCTTGAACTTCTCAAGCCTTCCTGCTCCCAGCCTGCCTGATCCACAAGTCCCCAGACCCCCTGAAGAATCTCTCCAAGCCCTCAGCCTTTGGATGGAGAACAGCTCAGCCTTGCAATGAGGCACACCCTCAGTGCTGCTGCATCAACATCCCTACTGCATCGCATTACCTCACCACCGACCAATCCACACCTCCTGTAGCTCAGCACACATTCTCCCTGTACCACAGATGTTGCCTCATGCTACACACTGCTACTCCAGCAGGCTGTGCTTCGTGCCACAAGTCCAAGGTTAGGATGGAGGATGCCTTTGAAGGATAGAGATGGTCAATTCCTCCAACACTAATATCATCTCCTGACCCAATGTCTTCTAAACTAGATGTCCTGATAAATGTGGAAATATGTTTTTTTTTAATTAAAACTTTTAATTTTCAAAATATATATACATGGACAATTTTCAACATTCACCCTCACAAAATCTTGTGTTCTAAAATTTTTCCCTCCCTTCCCTTTCCCTAAATGGCAAGTAATCCAATATATGTTAAACCTGGGCAATTTTTTCTATATATATTTTTTAAGTGTGGAAATATGGTTAGAAGAACTGCAGATGTTAAACTATATTGTATTATTTGCCGTCTAGGGGGTGGGGGAAAGGGGAATAAAAGGAGAAAAATTTGGAACACAAGTATTTTGCAAAGGTGAATTGAAAATTATCTTTGCAAAATGATTTCTGCATTAAGTGAGTTCGAAAAATAAAAAAAAACTATAGTATAAAAAAACCTAGATGCCCAATTCTCTTGGGCCATATTAACTCATTAACTCCCTCAACAAAACATCTATGAATAAAGCCACTTGTAAATAAAAATGTCTCCCTTTTTTTCCAGAGAACAGAATTCAGAAAGGAAAAGATGAAGCACTAAAGAGAGAAATTGACAATTTTTTCAATTGTCTATACAACTTTACTAGACCACACATCAGAGCTACTAGTAGTCATATCTTCCACTCCCAAAACTAATAAGTGCATAACATTTAAGTCAGGTTTCTAAGTTGACTCCTTTTGACCAAAAGACATGACTGAAGTACTGATCTGAATCATGGCCATTGTCTGGACAGTTCTAACACTGAATGGCCCTAAGCCCTAACAGAGCTGGATCAGGTTGGGAAAAGGAAAGAAAGCTATCTTGACATCTCAGATGTTTCACCTTCCAACCCCCCTCTTTTTCCAGTCTTGAGGACCCCATTTAGGAGATGCTCATGCATCATTTTGGCAGAGACTCTTGGAGGCATGTATCTTATCTTGATGTTATCTCACTTGAAAGATATTTTGCTTTAGGCAAAGCCAGAAACATTGCATGATATTTCTTTAAAAGAGAAGGGGAGAAGGGACATGTGGGGGGGGGAAATCCATTATAAATCCACACAGGGAGTTCAGTATTTTACACAAACACAGGCATCTAATGGTAATAATGACTCTACAGATGTGCTGTGTACATTTATTGTTAATAGCTTTCCTTGCACCTAGGAGGAAAGCATGGTCAGGGAACACGAGGGAGAAATACTAATAAGGGGGGAAAATGGGACAATTTAAGAGTCTCTCTTTCATCTGTCTCCTATGTCAGGGGTGTCCCAGCTTCAGAGGAGTACAGAAACAATGCATTTGAATGCATTCCTAATGCATTTAGGAAACTGCTTGCTTCCTATGTCTTTTGGAAAACATGATATTTCCTTACCTAGAAAAGGGAACAGTTCCTTCCCCACCCCCACTAAATCCTCAACAGAAGTGAAAAGACTACCTGCAGGAGACCATTGACAAGTGCCTTAACTATACTTGCACATTCCTGTCCCTAGTAGGGAAATTTTACTGTGAAGTTTCTTTTTGTTTTATTATCTGAACTCCTGGACTTACATGCTTCATAATGGGGCATGTTGAGAAAAATGGTATAACAGAATATTGATGGTTTCTCTCACTCCCTCCCAATATTTTATCCATTTTTATGATTTAAAATATATATATATTTAATTTACAATAATCTATTCTGATGGTTTCAAATTCTGATTTTACCACTTATTAGGTTGTGGTTTCAGTTTCCTTAGCCATAAAATGAAAACAATATTCCCCATGGTACCAAAGCTACAAGGTTGTTATGGGGTTTAAATATATAAAGCATTATGATAACTTTAAAGCAATATATCAATGCAAGGCATTATTTCTGGCCCTGATTTCTGATTTTATCTGTGTAGGAAACTCTTGGTGTACTAATTCCAGAACTTCAGATCAGCATCTGTTCTATAATTTATTACCCTAGAGAGATGTCAGTGACATTAATAGATTAAGGGGTGAACATGTTTATCCAGTTAGTTTCAAAAGAAGGATTTGAAACCTAGATCTTCTGAGAATGAGGTCTGCTTTCTACCCAGTATGCTATACTTGCTATCCTGCTATTATTACTACTATTGCATCCATTAATTCTTCTCTTCTTATCCATTAAAGGCAAAATAACAATTATAAGCTGATTATAAACAGAGCAGATGTCGTTACTCCAAGTCAATGTGGTCACTTCAAAATGCTTTTCTAACTACGTTAATGCCAAGGGACAGGAATCAAAATATACTAAAGAGAACAGTTTTGTTTAATTTTGTTTTGTTTCTAGAGGAATTCTAACCCAATTTGAGTGGAGAACTTCTCCCACCTTTCAGCTGACAATTAGTAGAAGAAGACAGGCTTTAAGGGCTGAGAAATCAGTTGCTATAACTGAGTATGAGGATATAAACCACAATTATAGTTCCAAAGTAATTCCTGAAAGAAGCATTGAGATTTTTTAAGGAAATGGAATAAATCTCCCCATGTTCAGCGAACCCATGCTGCTGTCCTTAATGGAATCTTTGAATCAGCATTTTCCTCTACAGCCTGAGTAGTTAGTTCCCCTAAGCAAAAATGCTGGTCATGATCTCATAAAAAGCAAAAAACAAAAAGAAAGGGAAAAACCTATATTTCTTTGATGTATAAGTTTTAAAAGAAAAACTTTAATTTTAATTTGTAAAGTTAATTTGTTACTTAACATTTCCCCCCTCTCCACTGGTTCCTTAGAGAACAAAGCAAACATTTTTGAGATCCATTAAAAACTTTTACAAGTGAAAAAAAGTCATGTAGTCTGGGTCGACACAGAGTGGATACTGCTTGAAAGAAATGCATTCTGAGGCCTGAGGCCATGTCACTTATATTGCTCCAGTACTTGGGAGGTAGGATAGCACAGTGAAATATTCATTTAAGTCTCATCTCTGCCTCTTACCTTTGTGAGTCACAATTTCTTAAAGCATCCAATTTCTCATTAATAAAATGAAGAGACTGAAGGAAATGACCCACAGAATCTTTTTCATGTCTAAATCTATAACTTTATTATCCCTATCTCCTATTAAGAAACTTCATAAACTCAGGAAATATTTCCAATAATTAATAACTAGCATAATAATAATAAAAATAATAATGGAAAGCACTTTAAGATTTATAAAGTGTGATATAAGTGCTTTTAAGATACCCATTTTACAGATGAGGACACTGTTACAAAAAATTTAAGTCACTTATCTAGGGTCACAGAACCAGTAAATGATTAAGTAAGAATATGAACTCAGGTCTTTCAAATTATAGGCCCCACATTCTTATCTACAGATTAATTAAGAAGACAACCAGTAGGATCAGGAAAAAAAGAGAACACTGAATCATTATTCTAGAATCACAGAATGGGAAGAGACCTTTGAAGCCATCTAGTCTAATCTCTCATTAGTAGAGAAATACTTATAACACCATTAACACATGTTCTTCCAATCTCTACTTGAATAATCTCAAAGACAAGCAATTCACTATGTCATCAGAGAGTCTAAATGCATTACTGAAGATATTTAATTATGAGTAATTTATTTTTCTAGTCAAAAATTTTCTCCCTGTAACTTTCAAACTTTGAACTACATAATCATAAAAACTGAAAGTTGTAAGAGACCTCAGAAGATATTTAGTCATATCCTCTCGTTCATAATCTATAGCTACATAGAAAAGAATTCTAATTCCTAATCTCTTTCTCTCAGATTCTGTCATAGCAATGGGTTGAGGGGGAAAAAAAGTATGTTCAAGAGCCCTGTTTCTTCTCAATTAAACCATTCTGGGTATTTTCACTTACAGGTTCTGGGTATTGGAAGGATTATATGGCCAACAAAATCCCAAAAAACTCTCATGATACCATGCCAATAAGCAAAACTTGTAGGATATTTGCCTAGAAAATGAAGACTATTTGACAGGTTCTATTGCTTTCTTGCAGACATAGAATCATAGAATTTTGGGGCTGAAATGGACTTAGTCCACTCTCTTATACATCAGGAAATGTATCATTTTCCTGTAAAATGAATTACAGAAGGAAATAGCAAACCACTCTAATATCTTTGCCAAGAAGATCCCAAATGAGGGCATGAAAAGTGAGACACAACTGAACAATATGAAAAGTATTATAAGAGGATATATGATGGATATAACAACTGATAATTCCTAATTGCCCTCAAGAAGTTTACTTAGGCTGTTGAGCGGAATCTTCCTAAGGAAGAATGGTCTTGACTTTAAAACAGAGCTGATATTTGAATGAGCTAAGAATATTCATAAGATCAAATATTTAGAGCTGGAAAAGACATCATATTTACCTCCTATATATACTATATACATATACATATATTATATATCCATGGTTATTTTCGTATTGTCTCTCCAATTAGAAAGTAATAACCTCGAGGGCAGGGACCTTATTTTTGCCCTTTTTTTGGTATCCCCAACACTTAGCACAATGTCTGGGATATAGTAAACATTTAATAAATAAACACTTATTGACTGAATAACTGACCCTAGTGGCTAATTCTTTCATTTTACAAATGAAGAAACTGAGTCACAGAGCCATTACTAGTCCAAGGTCATACAGTTAAAAACTATGTAAGATGGGATTTGAACTAGGTCCTTCTGACTCTAAGTTCAGTATCCAATTCATAATTCTCTTTGCCTCTCCTGGAGAAAAGAATAGCTCCTCCCTTGCTCTTCTCAGTCAATTCAATAAATATTGAATAAGTTACTTTTATACAGAATAAGAGAGTGAATATTCATAGACAGATATATATATATGTGTGTGTGTGTGTGTGTATATACACATACACATATTTTTTCCCTAATGAGGAAAGGGGGACAGCATTCATAGCCAATTCCAGATTAATCTCCATAATATTTTTCTTTATTTCCTATGAGACCCACCACTGTAGTAATGGCTCCTTTGCCTTAGCTGCCACCAGTTTCTTCTTGGTGTCTGGGATACCTGAGTTCCTAGCAATTTTCATGAACTAGAAGAAGCCTAAAAATCCCTCCTCTCTTAATTTAACTGAAACAAGATTAAAAACAAACTCATCTAAAAGATTATGGGTAAAGATAGCATCAAGCAAAAAATTTATTAGGTCAAATTCACTTAATGTAAAATTATTTTTGTTTCACTTGATCCTCTCTGACCCTATTTGCTGAGATTAAGAAAATTCTTACAGAACAATCTGAGTTGCCCATCTATGTACTGTCTTTTTTCTTCACCAGGGGTATTGCCTCACTTAAATCCAATTCATAGGCTAGTCAAGACACCAAAAGGACTCAATATGAAAGGCAAATTCCTAACCTCTAGTGATCTACCTGCTTCGATAAATTATCTTTTCTTATATAAATTAATGCAAAATGAAATTAAGCAGAACCAGGAGAACAATTTATAAAATAACATCATTATTGTGAAGAAAAGAAATTTTGAAAAACATGAGAATTCTGACTGATGTAATAACTAACTAAGATTCCAGAAGAATCATAATGAAATATCCTATTCCCTCTTGAAAAAAAGAGGTGATGGACTCAGAGAACAGAATGATAACTCAGACACATTTATATGTACATATGAGCATGCATATACCCGTATGTGTTTGCATAAAGATACATATGTATAAATAGATTTACTATGTATGTATATATATATATGGGTCTATGTGTTTATCTGTTTATGTATATATGTATGTGTATTAACTACAGATATAGTCAATTATAGGCATTCACTTGACTGTGAATATTTGTAACAAATCCTTTGTTTTTCTGTTTTTTCATTGTGTGGGATGAGGGAGAGAATATAGATTTATATTCATGGAAAAAAATTAATTAAGAAATTTTTTTTCTATTGCCTAAGAGAGGTACTCTCTTGGGTATTTCTTTAGGGAATGAATATGAAGCCCAGAATTGGCTCACCAGTTGGATGGAAGTACATAGGGAAGTACCACTGTCTGAATCTGGAGCTCCGGCTGGCGAGTCCACATCTCAAGACACAAATCCCTTCCAGGAACATGATTGGTGCCAAACAGGCATGTTGTCTAAACACTTGGCATCCTCTAAAATCTCAGAATATACCAGATTTCCAAAGTGAGAAGACAGCCAATATTTCATTACACACACTGTTGTGCCTTCTGTAACTATAATAAAGGTTGTTTGTTGGGTTGTTGTTGGGAATTTAAAAAAAAAGTCATTCTCTATGGCAAATATCATCTTTATCTTTGCCACTTTATTTTATGTCTATTGGCTGTACAGGCTCTAGAGTATGGCAAATACAATACATCACCAGAGCCTCTGGGCCAAAGTAACATCCTCTTTTCTCACCTTTCATGTAGCCTTAAAGCAGCTGAGGACCTTTTTTCACGGTAGGATCTTATACTTATATAGTGTTTTTAGCTTTTAGAGTACTTCTACATGTATGTGACACTGGGCAAGTCATTTAACCCTTTTTGCTCCAGTTTCCCCATGTGTAAAGAATGAGTTGAAGAAGAAAATGGCAAAGTACTCTAATATCTTTGCCAGGAAAACTCCAAATGAGGTCACAAAAAATCGGTTACTACTGAAAGAAATGAACAAGATTAGAACCAATGAGTTCAATAAACATTTAAGTGCTTCCTATGAGTGATAGTCAATAAACATTTATTCAGTGCCTCTATGTACCAGGCACAATACTAAAAGTTGAGTATACCAAAAAAAAAAAAAAGTAAAAAGTAATTCTTGTCCTCCAGGAGCTAATAACTTAAGAGGAAGATTAAAACTTAAAAGGAAGACAAGAAACAAACAAATATGTGCAAATAAACTATATATTGAATAAGTAGGAAATAATTAAGAAAGGGAAGGCACTTCTTTTCATTCTAAAGAAGGGTTGGGAAAAGCCTTCTACAAAAGAAGGGATTTCAATTTGGACTTAAAGGAAGCAAGGAAGCTAGTAGGTAGAAATAAGGCCAGAGAGCATTCTAGGAAGGAGGACAACCAGAGAAAATGCTTGAAACTGAGGGATAATGTGTTGAAGTGAATAAAAATCATTTCTAGGATTAAGAGAAGGTAGCACCCATTCTCCCATAGGTATCCCTAATGGTGTAAGGAGAAAAACATAATCATTTTTTGCCTTTCATTAAAAAGAAAAGTAAGTCATACTTGAATACAGGGAGTTGGTTATAGAATTTACCTCTTAGAGAAATGCCACCACTTCAGATATGGAACAGAGAAGCTAAATATCAACACTACTCAAAACTTTAGTATAATTTTAATCTTTTAAGACTTGGCTTTATTTCACATCCAAATGATGTAGCAAAACACCCTAAAACTAAAAGAAACTTTGGAAGGCATCAAATGATGGGAAGCATAATATTTATATACTCATTTTATATACATTTCTAACGGGAATAATTATCTGGTTTATCAATATAGCAAATGGAAATAACAAATTGGATAGAAGAAGGGAATTACTGGACATAGATATACTTATGTGATAAATTTGTTGTTCATTTGGGTCCATTTGTTCATTTTCTTGGCTGAAGTGATTTAACCCTTTTGTCTCCAGCTCATTTTATAGGTCAGGAAACTGAGGCCAAAAGGGTTAAATGACTTTGCCTAGACTTACTAAGTCACTAGAGTCACTGCTTATGATCAGTGTTTGAGGCCAGATTTGAACTCAGGTCTTCCTGACTCCAGGCCTGGCAGTCTATCCACTATATCACCTAGTTGACCTATGTGATCTATAACAGCAAGGAAAAAATCCAATAAAACTACAAAAAAAGGAGAGCTAAGAAATCAAGTCTAAAAATCTGCCATCATTTATTGTGGGAGAATCAACTCTACATACTTTATATCCCCTGAAATATCTCATATTGCAACACAGTCAATGACTGTTATTCATTATGATAACACTGAGTCATCATAAGGGAAAAAATTAAATTATGTTCAGCATTTTGTTTAAAAAAAGAGACAGGAAATATGTAATACTTTTTGAAAAGATTTTCATGAAAAATAATTGAAGTTTTTAAAAAATTATCATTTAAGTGAGGAAAGCAGTTATCTAGAAAATAGGTATCATATCACATTCTACAAGACTTTATGGCTTAACTAATCCAATGAAATTTGTTAGCCGGAGAGATGAAATAACTTGTCTGAAGTTACTTAGCTAATAAGCAGAAGAGGAAGTTTTCAATCCCAGGTCCTCTGATTTCCTAAACCTATTATTCTTTCCATTATATTATAGTGCTGTTGTCTTCCAATACCACTAGATAAAGATGCTGTTTGAACAAATTTGGGGAATGTTTGTGTCTTTACAGGAGCATCAGTTGGTGAGAAGAAGACAGCTATAGGGTGGAGAACAAGCAAATAAGCCAAATCCTTTCTTTACTCATACACAATTCTCCTACAGCAAAACAACTATTATTCCATCAGAATTCCTTTTGTCATTTATCCAGTGATATTTTGTCACTCTGCAGTTGTGTCCATAATATAATTAATATTCTGATACCTTAACACTGAGCAGAAAGATATAAACTCTAGTGCTCTTTTTCCTTTTTTTAGGAGGGCTCCCATTAGAGAAAATCCCATTATATCTCTCTTCTTGCAAGTTATCATCTGAAGGATTTCCTGAGAGCAAAAGCCTAGTAATTGTGGCTTTTGAGCCCAGACAGCATGTCACTTTACTTGCAAAAATTGTCTAATTACTCTGGCTGAAAATCTCTAAATGTTAAAACTGCTATAGGCTAATATCATCCCAGGTGGAAATTCCACAGTATATAAAATCCTGCATGGAATATATTTATACTCCATAATCTCATAAAGATAGATTTGTCATTGCAAAAGCTTTCAGTGAAAATGTTTGCTAACAGCTGGAGGTAAAAGAAACTATTGCTCACAAACTGTCCTTCAAAGGAAAAAAACAAACTCAAGTTTCAAGATAAGGACCATGCAAGGAACCCTTTGATCCAGCAGTGTCTCTACTGGGTCTGTATCTCAAAGAGATCATAAAAAGGGGGAAATGACCAATATGTGCAAAACTGTTTGTAGCAGCCTTTTTTGTAGTGGCAAGAAACTGGAAATTGAGAGGATGTCCATAATTGGAGATGTCCCAATTATGGACATTGGGGAGTTGCTGAATAAATTATGACATATGAACGTAATTGAATAATTTCTATAAGAAATGACAAGTCGGCTGATTTCAGAAAAGTCTGGAAAAACTTGCATGAACTGATGCCGAATAGAGTGAGTAGAACCAATAGAATACTGTACACGGCAACAAGATTATATGATGATCAATTGTAATGAACTTGGCTCTTTTCAATAATGAGATGATTCAAGACAATTCTAATAGATTTGTGATGGAAAGTACCATTTTCATCCAGAGAGAGAACTATGGATTCTGAATATGCATCAAAGCATAGTAATTTCACCTTTTTATTACTATTATTGTTGTTTGCTGGTTTTTTCTCATTTCTGCCCTTTTGATCTGATTTTTCTTGTATAGCATGTCGAATACAGAAATGTTTAGAAGAATTGCACATGTTTAACTTATATCAGGTTGCTTGCTGTCTTGGGGTAGAGGGAGAAGGGGAGAAAGGGAAAAAAATTGGAACACAAGATTTTGCAAAAATTAATGTTAAGTGAATGCCTATCAGTTGAGGAATGGTTGAATAAGTTATGGAATATTATTGTTCCATAAGAAACAATCAGCAGGATGTTTTCAGAAAGGCCTGGAGAGACTTACATGAACTGACGCTAAGTGGAGTAGAACCAAGAGACCATTGTACACAACAACATCAAGTGATGATCAATTCTGATGGACATGGCTCTTTTCAACAATGAGGTGATTCAGGCCAATTTCAATAGACTTGTGATGGAGAGAACCATCTGCATCCAGAAAGAGAACTGTGGCGAATGAATGTGGATCAGAAATGTTCCAACTCTTCTACACCCTGCTTCTAACAGATGTAGACACAGTCAGGAATGGGTGTATGTGCAGAGACAGCATATTTAGCAGATTATATAGCTGCCCATGCAATATGATCTAGGAGCATGTGACCTATCCCGAATTATCTTCTGCTCCTTGGCCATAATCCAATAAAATGAAAGCTGCTTAAGGACAGGGGCTGTTTTCCTAAATTTTACATTCCCAGATATCTAGAACAGAGCTTTGTTCACAATAGAAATTTAATAAACACAATGAATTGAATTGAATCCAAATTCTCAGAGTCAACAATAGATTAGAAGCAGTGAGCTAGGAAAAAAAACCCAGTAAATGTGGAATAGGAGAACCTGGATTTGGAATCCATTCCTAAACCTTATAACTGTGTGACTTTGAGTAGTTTAACGAGTCTCAGGTTCTGTTATGTAACTTGGAAACAATAATATTTGCACAAATTGTTTCCATCAAGAGTTTCCCCAAAGATCAGCAGAGACAATGTATTTGAAATACTCTGTCATCATAAAGCACTATACAAATGCAAGCTCTTAATAACATTGGGCAAATTAGGTGGTGCAGTGGATAGAGTGTTAGCATTGGAGTCAGGAAGATTCAAATTCCTAAATTCCAAACTGGCCTAATACTCTCACTAGCTGTGTAAGTCTGAGCAAGTCACTTAATCCTATTTGCCTTAACTTCCTCATCTGTAAAATGAGCAGAAGAAGGAAACTTATATCTCTGCCAAAGAAATCCCCAAATGGGGTCACAAACAGTCAGACACTACCTAAAAAAATTTAAAAATTAGAGCATATAGTAAGACATTCTGTCATGAAAAAGTTCCAATTAGGATGCTATTGCCACAAATTAGTTTATCCAATTAGCTAGTGGCCCCCTTGCTGTCAATCTAATAGAGATAATGAAACACTTGGATCATAGATGAAGGAGAGTATATAGGTAATATCTCAAGTCATGTCTGGAAGATTTACCCAAGGACATTTTTGTCAGGACTGTGGGGCAAAAGGTTGATTTAGTGAGAAGTGAATTAAATTGATATTTTTTCTAGAGTCTGCAAGTAGTCAGTTATTTAGGGAAACCCAGAGATGGAAACAAAATTGACCATACAATTGATTTGATTAGTTTATGTTATGTGGAGGGTATCAAATAATGTGGTAAGAATATTGAAAGGATGGGGATGATTAGCAGAAATAGTACAGAGCCACTATTTGCACTATCAGAATTTGGACCTTTCTCCACTTGAGTCATCCTAGGCAAAGAAGGGCAAAGAGAAAATGTACGTTGATGGCTGTTGGTCCAGATTCATGTTTTTTTTTCTGCTCTAGAGCCCACACAAAGCATCAGAATAAAAAAAAGTGATGAAGCCTTGAAGGAAACTAATTGAACTGTACAAACTTAGCTTGTCCCCAAACACCTCCCTGGCCCCCACTGCTTCTAGCAAAAAAAGGTACTCAGAGATATATGCTGAGACATGATCCTCGGAGCTATAATAAGGCTGATTATTTTCCATCTTGGGAGTGGAAGATTGGAGTAAGGTTTATCATACCAGTAAAGCCCTGAGTGGGGAAGGAAGAGGAAGCAAATATATGAGATCTGGGGTACTAGGTCAAAGATACTAGGTCAGGAGGGTATACCTAGTTTGAAAGAGTAGTGGAGGCAGGACAAGAACCACAGTAAAATATAGGTAACAAAACATTGCCTGGGACTAGCCCTGGGCAGAAGGTAATAATAAATGTTACCAAGAAAAGAAAGGACTTTTTGCACTTGGAAGAATGTGAGAGGTGAATGCAGAGTGAGCAGTAGTTGAATAAAAAATTCTTTCATATTGGAAGGTAATGTCCATCTCTTTCTCCAGAGAAAGAACTGGTAGAACCTGAATGCTGATCAAAGATACTTTTTTCTTTATTTTCTTTGGCTTTTTTGTTTGTGTGTGTGTGTGTGTGTGTGTGTTTTTACAGAATGACTTACATGTCATGCATTTTTTGCATGACTGCACATGTGTAACCTATCTATGATGAATTGCTTTCCACCTCAATTGAGAGGAAGAGGGAGAAGGGAAGGGTGGGAGAGAATTTGGAACTCAGAATTTGGAAGAAAAAAAGGAACGTTAAAGTTGTTTTTACATGTAGTTGAGAAAAATAAAATATTAAATGCTGAAAAAATTGTTACAAGTTAATAAACTAAAAAAAATTCTTTCATAAAGCCTTAGAGGAAAGCAATTTCTCAAGTTATGGTCAAAGTAAAATCCTAGTACAATGACTCTCTATTAGAGACAGCTAAGTGGTTCAACAGAAGCACATAAGTTCAGTTGTGGTCTCTGACCCTTATTAACTGGGACAGTAGACTTAATTTGAGCCTCCCTTAGAGTGTAAAAATCAGAATAGTAGTATCTACCTCTTGGGTTGTTGTGAGGATTGGATAAATGAATAAAATACTTTGCAAAGTATTTGCACTACATAAATTCTAGTTATTGCTGTTGTTATTGTTATGGAGAAGCATTCCATTCAATATGAAAAGTTCTCTTCTGTTTCAGGCAAATGGATCCTAGAAATAGGGCTTTTATGGACTAGTTACAACAAATTCTATATAATGACCAGTTCTGAACAGCATGTTTGTTCTGTTCCCTGTTCTTGTCACAGTTACTCTGAACAATAAAGAACTTGATTGAGTACTATTTATATTATAAAAAAGAGGAAGAAAAAAGAGCAGAGGTGAAGCTAAATCATGTGAGCATCTTTTCTTCTACCATCAAGCAGCAATTAGCGATCAATGCCACTAACCTCCCCCCAAAAAAATATAGTAAATATGATTCTTAATTTTCTCTTAAGTCCCAAGTCACTACCAAAGGAAAATAACATATATGAAAGAAAGGAAGGAAGATAGAGAAAGAAAGGAAGAAAGAAGGAAGGAAGGAAAGGGGGAGGGAGGGAAGAAGGGAGGGAAGGAAGGAAGGAGGAAAAGAAAGAAAGAAAGAAAGAAAGAAAGAAAGAAAGAAAGAAAGAAAGAAAGAAAGAAAGAAAG
>JAJPUD010003367.1:10469-61408 GCA_023553655.1 Myrmecobius fasciatus | reverse complement strand
CTCTCTCTCTCTCTCTCTCTCTCTCTCTTTCTCACACACACACACACTCTCTCTCCTTCTCTCCCTCCCTCTCTCTCTTTCTCTCTGTTTCTGTCTCTCTGTCTCTCTCTGTCTCTGTCCCTGTCTCTCTCTGTCTCTACGTAAGAGTTTTTCCACATGCTACACTTTGCCACATGTTCTCTAGGTATATCACTTCTTCATATTTAAGGAATACATGTTCTATAGGATCATAGATTATAAATCATCAAAATTTCACATATATAGAACAGAAAAGGACCTTATATATCACCAGTCCAAGCCCCTCATTTGAGAGATGAGAAAGCTAGAGGAGAGTGTCCCAGGTTTATGTGAGAAATGTTCTATTGCTTTTATTGTTATCTCAATCACTCGGATAAATTGTGTCTTAATTAACCAGTAAACAGATTGGGTGGGAAGTAGAGGATGATGACAGAGTCCTTTTATCCTAAGGTGACTTGTCTACAAGGACTTACATATAGGTTTGGGCATACCTTCAGTTGATACAGTGAATTAACCTTAATTGAGTTTGAAAGGGAGTGAGAAGAATTGGCATTTCTAGCCCTTATCCCAAGATGCAAACTTCAACAACAACTAATTATAAAACTGCAAAAAATTCCAAAGAATTTGAAAATTCTAAATTATTAAAATGACTGACAGCTTATAATCATCACCTCCACTTCAGCCTCATGAGGTCTCAGAACAAGAAAGCTCTAAAGTATTTCTTTCAAAAGCCAGGAGATGAAGTCAGGTATGCATTGGAGAATATACAAACACCCTAAACTACTTCAGATGGGCAAGAGAACTATTTCTGTGTGTGGTCTTGCCCTAACAGACAATTAACATAATAACATCACAGAGTATGATGTGACAAAATTAATAAGCCCCTTTTGGGGAACAGATGTTAAATCAAAGAAAGCTGCAGACAGGTCTTAATGAGGAGATGCTAATGTTGTGTCCTTCTCCCCAACAGAACTTTTTCCAGAGAGGGGGATTCTTAAGTGAATGCTTCATTGAGTGATGTTCTAACAGGTGTGTCTATCTTGGAAGTTAATTCTCTGTTCTTTCCTCCTTTAACGTCCCCTTCTTCTTACACAGGCACACATATATTCCATATACACAAATATACCTAGAAATAGACATTCTCTTAAAGTTTCTTGTATGATAAAGTGTGGTAAAGTATATGTCTGAGGAGACAGAATGTCAAGGATATGACTTTATACATATATGTGTGTGTGCATATGTATGTATATTGTGTATGTACATTATATATATGTATATGTAGATCAAGACATTGTGTGCTATATGTATGTGTATACATTCATCTGCATAAAAGAAAATCTGGGGCTGCATGAACAAAAATGTGCAAACAGATGCATAAAATATTTGGATTACTCCTGTGATTTCTTTAGTATAGGGATTTACATCGTAGAAATTCTGTCCAAGAGTTAGACAGACAAAGGGTATGCAATTTACTCAATTTAATAAGTACTTATCATATACCTACTAAGTGCCAATCACTTTTATGAGCTGGGGAACTGTACTTATCTCCTGTATTTGTCTACTGGGGAAGCAGAAGCAGGAAGAACATATAGATATATATAGATATATATATAGAGAGAGAGAGAGATAATAAATAATGTAATATAGATGATAAATAAATGTAAAGCATATTAAGTATATAAAATATATACAAAATAATGAGGACATTAACTCGGGTATGAGGAAAGGCTTCATATAAGAAATGACATTAGAGACAGACCTTGAAGAAAGTTAGAGACACCAATGGGGTTGAAGTGAGGAGGGAGAACATTTTGGGCACAGAGGATGATATGTATGAAAGCAGAGCAGAGCAGATAGTATAGAGAAGAAACATATTAGTCGGTTTCCCTCAAACATAGACTAAGTGAGGAAGGTGAAGATAGGAACTAGATTTGTTAGTCACTTACAAAGAACTTCCAGGTAAGAAAATTCCCTTCTCAGGTTCAGGCTGGCACCTTTCTGCATCTTAGAATATCATTTGTAGCACAAAAGCAAGATTTAAGTGCAGAGATTCCTAGCTTCGAGACTGGTTATCTATCCATGATACCAGATTGCCTCTCTGAATGAGCCAGGTTGCAGACAAATTGTGAATAGATTTAAATGGTAAAGAGAGAATGTTTTATTTTATCCTAGAAGTACTACATAGTTATTTAAGCTTCCTCAGTAAGAGAATGTTATGATCAGAGTTGGACATTCGTCATTTGAACTTGGTATCTTGCTGAATTGGAGGAAAGAAGAGTCTGAACTCAGAAACAAAATAGTCCAGATTGTTTCTTATAAGTGTCAGAACAAGTGTCATGGTTTATGAGTAAAGATATATAAAAGATTTTGTGGAGAAATTTGCAAGACTTGGAAACTGATTAAATATGAGAAATGAGAGAGTAAAGAGTTAAAAATTATTCTAAAACCATGAACCTAGGATTTGGACATATTGCATATACAGCAGGTAGTTAGTGATGTGGAACTAGAACTCAGGAGAGAAATGAGAGTTGAATTAGTAGTTTGGGATCTCATCTTCAAAAAAGATCATCAGAACTCCTGGGAGATGTTGCAATAAGAGAGAGAAGACAAAACTTTGGATGTACTCAAAGCAATATGGTACTAGAGAGGAGTTAAATAACTTACCTATAGTCACATAATTAGAATGTGTTAAAGGTGGGACTTGAACTCAAATCTTCCTAACTCCAAGATCAACCTTTTATCTATCATACCTTACACATAAAGTTAGGACCAAGGGAAAGAGAACATCTGGATCAATAGTCTACTTTGGGTTAAAGTGGGACAAAACCCGTTGAAAGTTCTTTTGGGTTCCAACAGCAGACCTAATCAAGACAGGGCAATTCGAATTGAACTTAGATGCAAGTTACAAAGAGTACTGACAATATTCTTGGGTTCAATGATCTGGAGAAATCTGACTACACCCTGGGGGAGGTGTTAACTATACCTATTTCATCAAAATCTATTTAGATTGTACTATGTACAGGCACTGTGCTAAATACTGGAGAGAAAATGAAACATAGACTGTCCCTGCTTTTCAAGAAGTCAGGGTCTAAGGGGAAAGAAAGCATGAAAATAATTATGTACAAACGTACATGCAATGTAAGTTGGAGATAATCAATAAGGGAGGGAACAGAGGGATCAGCAAAAAAATCTTTACACTGGTAATGTAGCAAAGGAGTGACTAGGGCTCATTCTGACCCACCTCTAATTTATGGAGCAGCTTCTAGTTTTCTTGAAGAGGGTAATGGCTACATATATAAATAATTACTTACTTACTTGAACTCACTGTATCATGAAGTTGCAAATGACCATTTTGGGGCAACTCAGAGATTTCAAAAGAACTTCACTTTAAATGACCATTCTCCAATTAGGCTGTAGGCTTTTTTTGAAGTCTTCATCCATATTTTCCAACTACCCTCATCCCCAAAACTACAGAAAATAATGCAGTACCTTACAAATACAAGATACCTATAAATATTTCCCAAATGATTGACTGTAGGATAATTAGGGAATATGAAAGTGCCCAGAAAAAAGGATGTCCATGTATTTATTTGTGGGTGTGATTTTGTGCATTAGTGTTAATGTGGTAATAGAGGCAAAAACCTATTATTTCTGAATCCTGCTATCCTCCAGCACTGCTCCTTTGAGTAAAAAAAAAAAAAAAAAAAAACTGGCTGCACTAAGCAAAATACAAAACATTTAGACTTTCACTGATTCTATCTCTTTTTCTGTCTAAGCCCAGTAACCAATTGGCAGCTCTGACTATACCTGAAACATTTCAGCTTCTGGGTACAGGTCTTCTCCATGAGCCAACTGGCAAAGACCAAATGAGTAACAGATTTTTTTTAATGGGAGGGGGAAAAACATGGAAGTACCAGGGAGAGAAAATTTTAAGTTGTTTCTGTTTTGGAACTTGTGTTTCTCTTTGTCTAAGAGGATTAGAATAGTTTCCTCACCATCCCAAATCCTCATCTATCCATGGCCCTAGTGGATGTGCCTGCCAATATCCAGCTAAATATTATGGGAAAAGCTCAATTATTGAAAAATTTAATCCCCAATGGTGCTAATGTGCCTGCATCTCTGAAATCTTAGATATTTAGATAGTGATATCTCCATAACTATATACATCCATTCCCTAATTCCCAACGGTAAAGCCTGAAGATTCCTTCCTTTCTTTTGTTACAAGACCCTCAAATCTTGCTCAAAACACACCTTAAGCAACTAATAAGCTGTATAGGCAATTGGTTCAATCAGTTAATAAACATTCATTAAATGCCTACTTTGTACAGGCACTGTGCTAAGTTCTGGGGAGAAAATGAAACATAAACAGTCCCTGCTCTTCAGGAGGTCAAGGTCTAAGGGGAAAGACAGCATGCAAATAATTATGTACAATCCTATATGCAATGTAAATTGGAGATAATCAATAAGGGAGGAGACAGAGGGATCAGCAAAGACAATGGATAAACTGCTTGTCTTGGAGTGAGGAAAACGAGTTCAAATACTGCCTCAGACATTTATTAGTTCTGAAGTCACTTAATCTCTCAGCTTCAGTTTCCACCTTTGTAAAATAAAAATAACCTACTTTCCAGGGTTGTTATCAGTATCAAAAGAGATTGTATATATAAAAAATTTTTCATATCTTAAAATGGCACATAAAAGCTATTTCCTTCTTGAAATTAGTTTATACATACAGCATATTTACATATGTATGTGGTTATCCTTTCCATATTGTGACTTTCCCCATTGCATTTTCAATATATCTTGATTTATTATAAGAGATTAAGCAGGAATTTAAGGGGGGAGGGCATGGTAGAAGCCCAGATGACAAAGGCCAGCAGATGGCAGAGCCTACGACCAAATACTTAACCCAAATTTTACAATAAGATACTATAAACATTCCATAAAATTAAAAAGAAAAAATTCAGACTTCTTTTCTGGTATGAAGGAAGGGTCAAAAAATTTTACATGTATTTTCCAGTATTTCACTGTATCCCTAACCTCCACAATGTAAAAGGGATAATTGTATCTTTCCCCTCTCCTTCAACCAAAGAAAGAGACTTTCATTTTTGTCTGTATGTTTTCTTAATACATCTTGTTGTTGTTCAGTTATTTTATTCATGTCTGACTCTTCATGACCCCAACTGGAGTTTCCTGGTAGTTTGTCATTTCCTTCTCCAGTTCATTTCATAGATGAGGAAACTGAGGCAAACAGGGTTAAGTGATTTGTTCTGGGTCACACAGGTAGGAAATGTCTGAGGTCATATTTGAACTCAGAAAGAGTAGTCTTCCTGATTTCAGGTGACGAACTCTATCCATCATGCCATCTAGCTAGACCACCTACTGTGAAGCAGTCACTTAATAAAAAGTACTTGGTTGAGTAAAATTGAATTTAGGTATAGAAAATATTCTCTCTCTTTAGGAGGTGAGGAGGAAGAGAGAGCAGAGGGAAACAAGTCAGAACATATTATTAACTAATACCCCAATAGTTGATACAAGAAGAGAATTAGAGCAGAAATCTGGATTTTTCTGCTACTGAGCCCATAGGCAAACCCCAGGAAAGCTTGAATGAAATAAGATTTCTCCTTTTCCTAAAGTTTTTCTAAGCCCCATATAATTTTGCTAAGTTTGCACACATATTAAATAATTAATACAATTACATACAATCTATGTAATAAATGATGTGCCCAGACTTCTGGCTACATCTGCTTGGAAGGTAATGTAATTTAATAGACAAAAACCATTGTTTACTTTAAACATTTATCAAATTTTGCAGCTCTATTAAATTATGCATTAAGACTTTATGTATGTGTGTGCATGCTAGTTTTCACAAAACTATTAAAAAATCAATTTATATTTTAAAATATATTTTACTCTTTTGTGAACCTGAAGATACCTCAAGAAAAAATGGAGTAACAACTAGTGCTTTCTGAAAATAAAACTCATCCAAAAAGAAAAGAATCACAAAAAATGAAGCAAACTGTAAGGTTTGCAAAGTACATTACATGGGTTATTCAGATGCAGCTAGAAAGCGTAATGGATAGAATGCTGAGCCTGGAGTGAGGAATTAAGTTTAGACACTTAATTAGTTGTGTGAACCTTGGCAAATCACTTAATATCTTCTAATCTTAATTTCCTCATTTTAGCAAATGAGATAATATTTTTAAATTGTTTAACACAGTCCCTGGTATATATTAGGTATATACTAAATTCTTGCTTCCTTACTTATTTTATCCTCACATCAACCTTGTAAAGTTAATTATATTATTATCCCCATTTTACAGATGAGGAAATTAAGATGAGTAGAGGTCAAATGATTTATCCATGGTCACTTAGTTAATGAGTCTCTAATCTGTATTATCATGTTTTAACCTTTCTGAGCTTTAGTTTGGAAATCTGTAAGAGGACTAAATTGAAGAGCTCTAAGATTCCTTCTAGCTTTTAGAAACAGAAGAATGACTTAAGAGTTCAATATGTTCTAAAAACTGTCTACTACCCAATTTTCCCCTTGGAAAGTACTCAAAGGTTCCTGTAAGCTTTGAAAAATTCAAGGATTCTGTAAAGCGTCATTACAAAAAAATTACTGCCAGGGTAGTATTATAATACAGTAAACTGTCATTTATCCAGAATGGTTAATGAATGGGGTATTCTGATTAATTTAATATTCTATTTAGCTGAATGTTGGTGCCAGGTTGCAGATGAATATAAATCAGCACAGTGGAAGAAAGTCTTTTTTTTTCAATGAATATTGCCTAAATCCCACAGAATACACAAGAGTTATATGGCTTCTATTATTCTAGAAAGAGTTTTTGTTGAGCTCCCAAACAACATGGATGATTTCATGACTGTGCTTTGGCAGTGCTTCTTTTTCTACTGGCCAAGATGTATTGGAAAGAGCTATGTACTTCTGATCTTCCAATCAGAAATCCTGGATGCTTAGCCCAATACCAACACTTACTGGCTGTTGAACATGAGCAAGGCATTTGACCACTATGACCACCAGTATATTGAGTTCATCTCTACAATGGAGATTATAATTGTTATGAATATGCAATGATTGTTATGAATTTTTCTTACATCAAGCTGAAATCTGCCTCTCTCTAACACATTCATTTTCTTAGTACTACCCCCTAGAATCAAAGTAGAATAAATTTAATCCCCCATCCATGTAATAACCCTTCAAATATTTGAAGGTAAATATTGCATCCCTTCTTAAAACCTTTCTTCTCCAATTTTTAATTCCAATCCTCATATGACATAATTTTGAAATCTTCCACTTTTTTATTGCCCCAATATTTGCTGTCTCTAACTTACCAGTGTCTTTGTAAGAACTAACTTATGCAAAAAGTTGTCACTCTCATTGTAATATAAACTCCTAAAGGGAAGAGACTTATTTTCTCTTTATAATTCCACCTGTTAGTAAAGGCAATTAAATGGCACAAGGGATGCAGTGTTAGATTTGTGATCAGGAAGACCTGAGTTCAAACTCTATCTCAGCCACTTGTTAGTGTGTGACCTTGGGCAAATCATTTATTTTCTCTGTGCTTCAGTTTCCTCATCTGTTTAAGAAAAACTTCTATGTCCTAGGGTCCTATGGAATAAATGAGATGGCTTGTAAAGAACTTTGCCAATCTTAAAGTGCTATAGAAATGCTAGTTACTATTAGTATGATGCCTTTAGCATAGGACATAATTAATATTTCTTACATAACTGATTAAAAAAATCTTTTCTGAAATGTTCAAAAAGAACTGACTATAATATTTCAGATGTGGTATGACCAAGGCAAAGTGTATGAGCACTATCATCACATTGCTAATTTTCATCTAGGGGGTCTTAGTAGGATAATAAATATGGAGAAAATATAGGCTATCAAATAACTATTCAATTAGAAGATTCAGCTTCTCTTGGCAAGATTCCTGAAGATGAACTTCTAATTTGTAGAAAAAATGCGATGGCAAGGATGATGAGTTACATTAACTCTTCCCCATTCTTATCTATTTAGCCTATTCTTATATAGAGTAAATCATTTCTAAATCACAAGGAAATCCCCAATAGATTAAAAATTATGGATGATATACTCTGTGAAGGAGCATTCGGTGACAAAAATGCCTTGTAAAAGATATTCTAATCAAACTTCCAATTTAAGTGCTACAAACAGGAATAAGTTTGATAACAGGAATAAGAGTGATAAATACTGTAAAACTGGTATAGGTCACTGTACAGGAGATGTGGATCACTGCCAAGGGAAGACAACTCTTCAAGAAATAGAAACATAAGCAGTGCTGAGAATAGAAATACTCCAAAATCTAGGATCTATGGCATGACTTTTAAAAAGAAAGGAAACAAGAATTTATTAAGCACATACCATGTGCCAGGCTTGGTGTTAAGTGCTTTAAAAATAAAACTATTTGTTCTTCACAACAACCATTTAGAAAGTAGTTGCTTTTTTCCCCCGAGGCAATTGCGGTTAAGTGACTTGCCCAAGGTCACACAGCTAGGAAGTGTTAAGTGTCTGAGACTAGATTTGAATTCAGGTCCTCCTGACTTCAGGGCTGGTACTCTATCCAGCTGCCCCAGTACTTGCTATTTTGATCCCCATTTTACAAGCAAGGAAACTGAGACAGACAGAATTTAAGTGGCTTGCCCAGGGTCACACGGTCAAATCTGAATCCAACTCCTACTAACTCCAAGCTCAGCATTCAATTTACTTTACCATCTAGCAGTCTCAAACTTTTAAAGTAATATGTTGTCCTATTATTGTCTTTATTAGGAAAAAAGAAGGTAGATAAGACTTTAAGGAATCCACATGGGCTAAAGTGGTGAATATTTTTAGAGGAAAGTTAAAAATCTACTATAAAACGCTGTCCCTTTAAGAACAAAGCCCCAGTCTTTAAAGAAATTCTATTGTGTTCCATGGAGTCACCCCACATATGAAATTTGAACCTGTCACCATAAATAAAGTGGTTTGGTCTTCAAGAGTTGGGAAAGAGGTGAATTAGAACTCAGTGTTCACCAGAAGAGATCATTTAAGATTTTTAGTGAAACAGAGAAAAGGAAAAATGCAAGGAAGCAAAAACTGACTCCATTAGGAAACTAAAGCCAGAGAAGGAGCAGAGGAAAGAAAATGCCAGTAGAGAAGGTCTGCCCAGGGAGAAATCTGCTCTTTCACCTGCTTCTCTCTTTTTCTTCCTTTTAAACTTGGGGGAAGAAAAAAAGGACAGCTGCATTATTAATGCATTAATTATGATAATATTCTGTGCAAGACTAATACATGTCAAACCAGCCTCATACCAAATTGAAAACTGACATTTTTACTTCATGAATATTGCTCCATCAGTGACATTTATTGTACGTTCCCAGTCCTGCAAAAGTGAATGTCAGGTCAGCTATCAAGTGTTTGCTTTCCTTCAACTGTATTTTCTATTTAAAAAGGAACCCACTGTCACTGTTAATTGTGATGCAAAATGAGATTGCACCTGGGAGCACTCAGGAGCCCTCTCCTCCTGCAAAGTCTACTCTGGCCTGTGGGTGACCATGACACAAAGAGCCTGCCACCCTTGTCTACACTCTGCCAAGGGAATAACTTGTTTTGATGGGTGCCTTAGACTCCCTACAGGGTGGGTAACTCTAGCCAAATATTCTATGTATTTCAAGTCATGCACTGTCAACATTCTATGCTGCAAGCTACCAATAGTGCACAAATTGTCATTACAAAACCAATTCCGTCATTAATTCACTCTGTAAACTCTTACTGGGTATGTATGATGGACAGCCTCTCTTAGTAGGTCCTGGAGCAGAGTGGTATAAAGAATAAAATGGCCCCTAATGAAGTTAATTCAATCCAGTCAAATTAGTCGAAAAGCCTATTATGTCCTAGGCACTTTGCTAAGCACTGAGGACACAAAAATATGCCAGAAATAAGTTCCTACTCTCTCTCTTTTTTTTTTTTTTTTTTTTTTTTTTTGCTGAGGCAGTTGGGGTTAAGTGACTTGCCCAGGGTCACACAGCTAGGAAGTGTTAAGTGTCTGAGGCCAGATTTGAGTTCCTACTCTCAACAAAGAGGCAACTGGTAGCATAGTGACACTTATTAGCTGTGGGACTCTGGACATATCACTTAAGCTCTGTTTGCCTCAGCTTCCTCAACTGTAAAAGAGGCAAAAAAGAGGTAAAAAGAGGCAAAAAAAGAGGCAAAAGAGGCAAAACAAAGCATCTGAAGGAGTTCTGGACCACTGACCCTTCTTGTGTCAAACAATAAAACTAACTGAAGTGATGAGTATGGAATCATATAATGAATACTCCCTTACTCTAGGATTCCAAAATGCTATAGCAAAGCTTTCTCCATGAGGGCCAGACTTTTTGAAGTCTTGTTTACAAAAACAAAAAACTCAAAATCACCACAAAATCATTAAAACATATTTTTAAATTAAAAGTGCATGTTTTAGAAGGGCTTATCAGGAGTCAGAAAAACTAGGTACTAATCCTAGCTCTAACCACTGGCAATTTATAGGCCTCCGCCCCTGCTGAGACAACACTATAGGCTAAATGAACAATGACATTAACCAAAGGCATGGCTATTCTCAGGCTCATAACCATGGCCATTAATCAACCTTTGTGCTTCAGTTTTCCCAGTTACATATCATGACTTCTGATTATTGTCAACATTTTGTAATTCTTTCAAGGAAAATTCAGGTCTATAAATAACTATCAGTAATATGCAAGGGACTTCAATAGACTCTGGAGGTAAAAAGACAAAAATAAAGCAGTCTTTTGCCCTCAATACACATTCTACTAATTGATTATCTATATTTTTATACATGATTATATAATGAAGTTAGAAATGGAAAGAAATCCAGTGGAGTCCATCTGGACATAGGAACCAATGTAGGCTTTTTCTTGACTATTTTCTCTGGGAGGTTAATTTATTTTTTCTTGTAAAATGGACAATTCCATCTGTTTCTAGCAATTCTGAGTGAATAAAATAAGTGTGAGCTAAAATTGCACCCTCACTCATAGTCAAATGAAAGCAACATTGTTTTAGACTTCAGAAATTTGTGTATTTCTATTCTGTCAAGGACCATGTCCTACCAGTATTCTCCCCTCCAGCAAGTCCCACTCACAGCATAGAATTCAAAGGCCATTATAGTCTTGGTGCATGGCTACTGAAGCAAAGGATAATATGTCCATGTGACAGTGTAGGACCAATTGGAAGATTTGTAAAACTGCATATCTCTATCCCCCAGGTAAAACGCAGCACCTTTTGTGGTTGTATAACTACATTTCCAGCTGGACATTCTAAACTGTGGACAGCTATACACACTTATCCAAAAAAAAAAAAAGTTGGGTTGTTTTTTGTCTCTTTGTTTGCATATAAGCACCTAGGAATTCTGTGAAGCAGCCTATCCCTGCACCAGCTTTACCACCACATGATATTTTGGTAGGTGATTAGAAAGAATAATTACTAATGAACTGATATTATGAGTATGCATGGCACATCAAGGAAAAGACAGAGACAGACAGGGACAGACAGACAGAGAAATAGAATGAGAGAGAAAGAGAGAGTGAGAGAGACAGAGACAGAGACAGACAGAGACACAGAGAGAGACAGAGAAAGAGAGAAACACAGAGACAGAGAAACAGAGAGAGTGAGAGAGACAGAGAGAGAGAGAGTGAGAGAGAGACAGACAGACACACACAGAGAGAGACAGGGAAAGAAATAAACACAGAGACAGAGACAGAGAGAAAGGAGGATCTCTTCTTTCTATCCCCAGAGAAAGAATTTAAATTGAGAGGCAAACATGTTTGCCATGAGGTCTAAAACAACTACACATTCCCATAGATAGCCCGATTACAAAACATGGCCTGATTCCAGATTTGGAGAAAAATGATCCCAGTTTTGGCCTCTGGCCCTGCTATCTACTGAAGACCTTCCTATCCAACTCATTGAAAACTGCTCTACTGTAAATACATGGCAAGCTGCTAGTCTATGTGATCCTGTGGCCATAAGGTGGCCAGTTATCTTTCAAGCTTGAATGGCAACTCTTATACTCTGTCCATGGTTCTGGCAGGAAACCACAGGGGAAGTATACACTCAACACACAGTGAAAACCTGTGACAAAACAGAGAAGAAGCAGGGGGAAGGAGAGCAGTCAGGCTACTCAGCACCGTGTCGGCAGAAACACCAGATGTGAAGTGTAATTATTTTTTTTTCTCTCCAACTCTGTTCGTGTTTTACAAACCAGGACTGACACTTGAACAAAGAACCTTTAAGAAGCAGGCAAGGGCTCAGTATGTAAATAACTGGCATTTGAGTTTTGCCCACGGACTTTTTTTTTGAACAGTCTAGAAGATGGTGGTGGAAGATAACCTAACACATGGAGAGAAATACATATGTACAGCAGTGTGTATTTTGGTTTGAGAGGAGGAATTTTTCCATGCAATTGCTATCTGGGTAACTGAGAATATTTTATCTATTTCTTCTTACAGCAACATTGAAAGGGATTGTGTTCTGTAAGTCAGTGGGCTGCTTCAGAAATGACAGTAGAGGGATCATGGGGAGAGCTGCCTTACAAAAGGTCATTAAGAAGCCACAACAAAATCTGGGCTAGTCAGAAAGGCAGAGTGGTACAATGGACAGGGAACTGGTGTCAAAGGCAGGAAGAGCTGAAACATGCTTTAGATAAATCATTTATCCACTCACAGCTGTAGACAACTTTCTAAGATTGTAAATTATAGGATGGGCCAGTCTTCATCCTCCAAGAGTGTTTTCTCATTTGGGATTTTCCTGAATCAGTAAAATCACAGATTAAGTCCCTATCCCAGATAATAATACACAGTAAGTGCTGGTTCTCCAGAAATCTTGACTAATGCTTCTAGCTATTGTAGTGTGTGTGTGTGTGTGTGTGTGTGTGTGTGTTTGCCTGTGTGCACACACACTAACATCAGAGATAATTATTTCCTCTATCTCCACCCACTTTCCAATTCTGCCTTTAGAAGGATGGGTACATGAAGGCCTGAGATATTTAAAGCTCAATCATATTCCAAATGCATTTTCTATTCAGTGGCTTTTCATCTTGATATTACTTGAGGCAGTCATCCCATGATAAAATGTTTCTGCAAGCTTGATGTTTAGTCAAAAACATGTCTAGAATTGCATATGACCAGAGACACAAATTGATATAGATTCTTGAATTCTGTGTCTCAAGAAAATAAAGTATCCTCCTGACCCATGGAAAGGCAAAAACATTATTTGCACAGTGATGGAGCTGGACCAGATGATCTCTAGATATAATGGCTAGAAAGTCCCAGAGAATGGCTGGCCACTGATATCATATATGGCAGGTTCTTGGATACGCACATCATAGCACTTCAGAGTTGAAATTCCTCCTGCACCCAGTGGAGATTTCCCTATTTAACTAGTTTAAATATCAATATCTAGTGCAATTAATACATAAAAATGCATAATATGTCCAAATTATCATAAACAACAATCTTCCCATTCACTTCCTCTCTATGCCCCTCTCTCCACAATGGAGGGAGGGAATCTCTCTATGAACTTATAATTTGCTATCTTCACTAGAGAAGAAAAATACTAATTTTTACACTTTGAGCCAAGTCCATGGTTTTTGAGAGGAGTTCTAATATGCCAGACTTATCCTCAATGCAGACAAAGTGACATAGTTTTGATAATCTGGAGGCCAGCAAATGACCCACAATATTAATCCTGCTTTCTGTGCCTTGCAAGTCTGCTTTTACAAATGAGTAGAATGGGTTAAAGGATTGAAAGTTTGGGGAGCAGAGGTTGTTTTATCCAACTTTCTCATGTAATAACATGTGTGATTTCAGGGACCGAAAGTCCTGGTTGGTGGATCAAATATTTATTTATTAAGTATCTACCACATTCCAGGCACTATGCCAAGAAAGGAGGATACAAAAAACAAAACAAAACTGAAAGTCAAGTTTAGCAAGTCAGTGCTAAGCACTTTTCCTGCCTTCAAGAAGTTTACATCTTAATAGTAGAAACATGAACATATATATATATATACATATATATAAAACACATATGGAATAGATACAAAACAATGTTGAGGGAGATAATAGTCATAAGGAGGACAAAGACCTTCTATAACAGTCGTGCCAGATCTGAAGAAAACTAGGAATTCCAAGAAACAATAGACATAGCAGATATGGGGAAATGGAGTGATGTGTAGGAAAAATAGCTAGAAGGAAAGACTTGATCATAAACTATGTAAAGGGAAATATTATGAAAATACAATAAAATGAAAATGAGTGGAATCAAATGGTAAAGAGCTTTAAATAACAAAAGCATTTGAATTTTATCCTAGAGGTAAAAGAAAGTTTATGGAAGGTGAGAAGGAGAGATTGTGACATTGTTAACAATGCATTTCAGTAAAAACACTTTTGTGACAATAGGTGATAGAATGGAGTAGCAAGAGACTTCCATAATTCAATCAGCAAGCACTTATTAAATATCTGTTATGTATCTTGGGAAAACTATTATCTGAATCCCTTCTAGCTATCAATCTATGATCATCTGAGTTTAGGATTGTCATCATCATCATTATTGACCCAAATTGATACAGTTCAGTAACTAGTCCTTAACAGTCTTAGAGAGCTTCAGTGACTTGGGCATTGTTGCCTAGCCAATATGTTCAAGATGCAGGACTTGACTCCAGGATTCTAAGGTTGGCCCTTCTCTTGATGAGGTCATATCTCATGGTGTTAAGAGGAGGAGGAGAAAGAAGAATGATTAGTAGTGGTAGTGGTGGTGATAGTGATTGTGGTGGTGGTGGTAATAGGAGGAAGAAGAGGAGGAGAAGGAAGAGGAAGAGGAGGACAAACAAGAGGAGGGGCATAAGGAGGAAGAGGAGGAGGAAAAGGAAGAAGAGGAGGAACAGAAGGACAAGGAGAAGGAGGAAGAGGAAGAATATAACAAAACACTTTACTTGCAATAAACGTAGGCAGTCCAAATAAAATTATTCTCATTTTACATTAGAAAAAACTAAGACTCAGAGAATCTAAGTGAGTTTTCCATCATCAGTTAAGCTTGTGAGATGATAAATGTGGGAACAAGGGCCAGGGTCTGGATTCAAATACAGGTCTTCTAAACCTCTTGCCCAGTACTATGTTCCACTAAACCAAAGCCTTTCTTAAGCAGAAGAAAGGGAATAGAATAAAATATACCATGAGTGCCCAAGACAAGCCACCTCCTGGCTGAGTTTATCAAAGTCAGTGCTACTTTATGCCTATTCTCTAGCAGTGACAACAAAATGTCATTTTGGTCAGCTATGAGGCAGGAGGAAGCTTCGGAAAATAGAGGTATACTATTCAAACTTCACTGGCAGACTTTAGAAGAATGATTCCCACTTCTGCTTGGCAGTGTGCCCTGACTTCTCAAGAAGATGCCATCAGAGTCTTGTTGGCTTGAATTGAGGACCTTGGCAGCTGTGTAGCAGGGAGATCATAAAGAAAAATTAAGCCCCTCTGCAATGTTACCATTTGACCAGGCAGTAGCTTCAGTTTGGCAAGAGTGCTTTTTTAGATTGAGGAACCAGAGAGATGCCATCCAGTGTCCTGAAGGAAAGCTCAGGTCATCCAGCCCTTCTACAACACACATTTCAGGTAATGTACTAAGCTGTGGAGTAATCAGTGTTCTAACTTCTCCTCCTTGTCTTTTTCTCCTCTCCTAGTCCCTACCAGAAATACTGGGCCTTCTTTGTGACACAAGCTTATTTAGAGGCTCCTATGGAGAGACTCAACCCACACCTGAAGCTGGTAGTACAGCAGATAAAATGTAAGCCACTTAATTTTGAATTAGCTTCAGTTACATTATGAGAAAGAGACAGACAGAAGACAGACAGAGACTGAGAGATAGAGAAATAATAGCATTTACCGAACAGGATTGTTATGAGGATCAAATGAGACATTTGTAAAGCATTTTGTAAACCTTAAAGCTATTTAAATGCTAGCTATTTGTTTCCTAATTATATGTTTGTGCTTCCCAGACAGCACTATATCATCCAAACAGTCTTCTCTTACCCCCTTCACAAATCTACTTTGTCTTCTGTCTCATTCACCTAAGAGAAAGTCTGTCTGTTAACAGTGTGTGTGTGTGTGTGTGTGTGTGTGTGTATTCGTGAGAGAGGTACCACTTTGACAGTCTAGTAAAGTATATAACTCTTTCCTCGAATAGTTTTTAGTATTAGTATTAGTAGTTTAAATCACAATGCCAAAGAAAGCAAATAATAACAATTTCTTCATGTGTAACGGTGATATTAATATGTATACTGACTACCTCACAAGTTTATTTTGATAGAAAGTGCTTCACATACTTTAGCACCCATATAAATCTGAGAAATAATCACTTAGAATAAATACATAGGATTAATTAATAAAAACAATTATAGCGAGCTACATTTTTTCAGAAGATTTAAAAAACAAGTTCATGGCCCCAGGTTAAGAGTCCCTGCCTCAGGACTTTGCCAGATGGCCGATTAATCTGATAAATAAATTCAAGTAAAGAACTTAATGCCTAGAAATGGTCTCCAGTATTATGTCCTTCTTTAACAGGGGCTCTTAAAGAGACATAAGAATGAATTTCTCATGTTGAGATTTCAGGCTTAAGACAGAGCTCTGGAAGAATGTAGGATTTCTGAGCCCCCTTCATGTCCCAAAACAGAGGGAGCCACCAACCTGCTGGATACCTCAGCTCCTTTCCTAAGAGATGATCAGACTGAAGCAGGTATAAATAAGGTGACAGTGTGAGCGAAGCCTTTTCCCCAGCAGAGGGCAGCAAAAGGTGGGAATATGAGCACCTCTGCCTGAATCTCTGTACTATACAAGTGTGAATACCAGGAAGAAAAGAAGGAAAGAATGGATGAATGAATACTAAAAGGAGCCAGAGGAAGAAGACACCCTGGTGCTGGTCCGTGTCTCACAAGATGCCTCAGGTTTCGCCAGAGTTTCCTGGAGAAAGAAGGGTCCTTCTAGCCACTGCCTCCCT
Source organism: Myrmecobius fasciatus (assembly GCA_023553655.1). Classification (NCBI taxonomy): domain Eukaryota; kingdom Metazoa; phylum Chordata; class Mammalia; order Dasyuromorphia; family Myrmecobiidae; genus Myrmecobius; species Myrmecobius fasciatus. The sequence continues at coordinate 44,334 of JAJPUD010003367.1, read as the reverse complement.
ACATCTCAGTGTACCCTGGCCATCATCCCTGGAGATGATGTGAGAAGGGCTGGGTTATTAGTCAAAGCCAATGAGAACCAGCAGATTCAAGCCCCTGGTTTTCCTGAGTCACCTGCTGATGCCACATGGAAACTAGAAAAAAAAATGGAAAAGAATTAAACCCAACCACATCCTAGTTGGAAATGATTTTGCTTCCACAGCAGATATTTTCTGCATTTCCCCTTCCTTTCCTCAATAGACATTTAGATGAAAACAGAATTTGGAGCACAGGTGTCCCAAGCAGAAACTTCCTGCAAGGTGTTATCAGCCAGTGGTTTCTCACTTTTCAATGGGAAGGGAATGAGGCAGTTTCCTCATTCACATTGACTTCCTATTAAAGTTGAAATTGAGAGGGGAAGGGTCAGGTCTTTGTCCCCCCTAAAAAATGTATGTCACAATAAACCCATCTGGCATTTCTTGAACAGCTGCCATGGACCAGTATGATCAGTAAAAACAAAGACTTGGCACTAGCTAGCTCTATGACTCCGGGGAAGTCACTTAGCCACTCCTAAGTCTGTTTCCTAATTTGAAAAATAAAGGAGTTGTTTGGAGGACCTCCAAAGTCTCTTCCATCTGACAAGCTTGATTCTATCCATTTCTCTTATCCTTTAAAATTTTCACTCTAACCAACAAAACAAATAGTTAAGGGACTCTCATAGATTAAGATAAAACAGAGGTAGAACAAAGGAAGACACCAGATCTTTTTTTTTTTTTTTTCTGTGTGGCTCTCAAGTACAACAATCTATAGACTGGACAATCAGCTGGGTTACTCTGCTATTTATATTATGTTCACTTATAGCCAAATATCATCTCTCTGTTTCTTTGTCTATCTGTCTCTCTCTTCCTCTCTCTCTCTTTCTTTCTCTTTTTTTCATCCTTTTTAACCCTTTATCCTTCCTGATCCAAAGAACTTCAATATTGCTATCTTCAGGCCTCATATTCTAAATTCAGTGTTTTCACGATTAATGCAACATCAGAGTAAAAAGCTGGCTAATAGAAACTCTTTACTCAATTTACTTTGTGATTCTGGACATTATGAGCATAGTAAATAATAAATGGTAACTTGATTGGATTCAACTCAGATTGGATTCTGCTCAGATTCCTCTTATTGCAGGGGTGTACTAGAGCTAGCTTATACCCTTCAAGATTGTTAAAAATTTCAGCATGAGTATTTACATCTCTGAAATCAGCAAACTCTACAAATCAGGGTTTGGTTGATTGTTTTGTTAATTACCTAACCTTCAGAAAGTTTTGGAGAAAATAATGATAAAAAAGATTAAACTTAAAAGTGCCACACATTCTTTTTAGTTTTTTTTTAAACAAATGCAAATTGTTAAATGTTTATCAACACGCTGCTACTCTATTACCCACATTTTATCCAGCTAAGGAAGATACAAGGAATTGCATCTTTTTCCTATGAAACATACTCTCTTTGGGAACAGTTACCATGTAATACATACAATGTTCACATTTCTTACATGTACAATTTAACTGTTGAAAAATAATTACATATATATATTCTGTCCAATAATATAGCACTTAAGTCAAGGGTTTTTTTACTCTAGGTTCAAATATTTGTCTTTTTTAACTTTGAAAATTAATTTTCAATATAATTCATTTCTATTATGATCCTATGGATTATATGTTATACATTAAAAAAAATTATTCTGAGAATGGTTCCATTAACTTTATCAGGCTACATAACCTAAGACTTAGGATATTAAAAAGTCACTGGTAACATTTAAGAAGACTTAAGGCTATTGAACTTCAACTCATTGCAATATAGGCTTGAAGCAACAATGAAGAGACTTGAGTCTCTTCTCTCTGATACATCTGAAATTCTGTTTGGTCAAAGTTCCATATGCCTGGGTCCTTTCTAGGAAAACTGAAATACTTAAGAAAGCATCTAAATAGAGATCCAGTACTGTTTGATGTTTTTTTGTTTTGTTTTCAGATATAGGTTAAAGAGAAGCAATAGCTCTCTACCTCTACTGGTTACTATTTTACTTCATAGTGGTATCACACAGTCCATGACCAAAGCCCAGAAAACTATACTCACTCTCACTCAAAATTCTCACAAGTAATAATAATTTATGGAGGTCATTTGTAGCAAGTAACTAAACAAAATAGAACCCTGAGAACATGCTGTGCATATATCATGTTCTTTCACTTCATACTTACTCTCTGAGATATTTTTATATTCAAAACATGAGAAGAAATAAACTATGAAGGATGAAAATATTTTAGAGTGAGAAGAAGGAAATTCCTGATTATTGCATGAATAGTGACTAGAATCTGGAAGGTCTAGTGAGAATAGTCCACTTTGACTAAAAGGAAAAAATGGAAATTAAATCTGAATTTGGGTTCAAATCTTAGAGATTCATAAACAAGCCAAGAATTTTGAGTTGTATCTCAAAACATACACAAAATGGATCTCTCTAAAGGTTTCTAAAACCTATGCATGGGGTAGAAAGGGAGTAAAGTATTCACAGAAAATTATTAAATGCTGTAAGGTGAGAAAAAAAGCAATAAAGGTTGATGAAAAGCACAGGAAATGGAGATCCATTTTTTAGCCTAATGCACACATTCCTAGAAACAAAGGAATGAAAAAGGTAAGTGGGTGAGATAGGTGCCCAATTGTCTCTAAATAGAAACTGTTCAAGGAGGCATTAGTGCATTTGGCATGAAAGAAAGAGTAGGAGGTTAAGACTTCGAAGGCCTGAGTTTTATAACCTTCATGTTGAGGTAGGAATTGAGGAAGGATGGAAAATGGAGACAAAATCCCTTCATTAACATGAGCCAGTTTTCAGTACCAAACCCAGAATTCTGCCTTCCATGATTATAATTATTATTTATTATTATAAGGGAACAATAATCATTCACTGTTTTTTTTTCTTTTTTTAAAGGAGGAGGGGGAAGTATTTAAAATGCTGCAGCAACAGTAAATATCACACCTCTGGCATATTTGTCCTGGAAGAAAAAAGTGCGATTTAGAATACCTAATTGAAATGTGCTCCAGGAGATAAGGCTGGCTGCAGAGACTGACATTTAAAGGTACCAGACGCCACTGAAGACATGAAATATTGCTGTTGCTGCCTCCCAGCCAAAAGCCACTTTCAGAGAATGGAGACAGTCTCCTGCTCTGTCTCTTCTTCTGTTCCTGTGTCTCCCCTTGAACTTCTATCCTAAATCCATTGTGGCATTCTTACCAGGGTTTAATCCCTTCCATGCTCCCCTGTACACTTCATGAATCAGACCAAGAAATGCTTTGATTCAACTTTCTTCTGCTCTTCTCTCATTATATCATGGTCCTAAATCATTAGGGGTCATAAAACTTGCTGGGAGGGACCTGAGAAGGAATCTCACTATTTTACAGATTAGGAAACTGAGGCCATAAGGCTAAATGCTTTGCCTGAGGTGATGTAAGTAGCTAGCAGTAGAATCCAAAGGATGTAAACATAATTCTTCTGACTTCAAATTTAATGTTCTTTCCATCTCACTAACTGCCTCGTTACTATGAATATTATAGACCAGTCCTTATTCTCTAAAAATGAAGCTTTTTGTGAGAAGCACTGTTTCTGCACTCTTTCCCCTAGGACACTATTAAGTCAAAATTCTACCCAACAGTCAGGTGTATAGCAAGTCTCTTCATCATTGGTTTTAGACTCAGAAAAATAGGATTAAAATCCTTCCTCTCATTTATTCCCTGTATGATCTTGAGGAAGTAAGTCACTTAATTTCACTGGGTATTAATTTTCTCATGCATAAAATGAGGGGGGTGGATTAGAAGGATTCTATGATTTTATGAACCTTTCTGGAATGCATCTTCTTGACACACAGTAGGTGCTTAATAAATGCTTATTGATTGCTTGATGGTTCCGTAAAATGAAAAAGGTGTATATCAGAAATTCTTAAGTTGTGATCCATAGACCTCTTGATAGATTTTAAAAGGCTCATAAATTGGATGGGAGAAAGAAATTAATTCATTGCATTGATTTAATTCATGCATTTAAAACATGATTCTAAAAAAGGAATCCATAGACTTCCCCATGATACAAAACAGTTAAGGACTCTTTATCTAGATAGACCCTAAGATCCATTCCTTCTCTAAATCTATGATTCAGGGAATAGAGAATACTACTTCACTATTGTGAAGCCAAGAATGACATGGATTTGAAAACCCTGGCTGCTGCAGATAGCTCTGTAATATCTAGAAAAAGAGAGATTGTAGACCCTTCTGTTCCTTTTCATAGTCAGACCAAATCTCTAGTATTCCTGTACTATTATAGGTGCCAAATTTCAGGAGCTACATTGGAAAAATGGAACATAATAATTATAGCTTACACTTGCATTGTTATTTGAGGTTTACAAAGTTCTTCCTAATGAGAAATTCATGAGGTAGGTAGTGCCAGAATTATTTCCGTTTTACTGATGAAGTCACTAAAGTGATCTGCCCACTATCACACACCTAGTGAGCTTCTGTGCCATAATTTGAATCCAATCAAATGAGATAAGATTTGTAAAGTGCTTCTAGCACAGTGCCTGGCCCATAATAAGCATTTTATTATAAATTGCTTGTTCCCTTCCTTCCTGAGTTCAAGTCCAGAGCTGTATCTATTATATGACCCTGAAATCATCCATAAGAGGGTAACCAGGATAATGAAGTTCCTATAAATGAAGCCCCTGTGAGGAATGAGGGCACTAGAGATATTTAACACATCGAAGAAATTACTTAAGGAAGACATGAAGGAGTCTTCAATTATCATATGGAAGAAGGATTATATTTACTCTGTATATATCTCCAGAGGGCAGAACCAGAACCAGAGTAGAAATTCCAGGGAAATTTATTTCAGCTCAATATAAAAGAAGGCATTTCTAACAATTGCATTGTCTAAAACTGGAATGAGTTGTCTCATTTCATAGTGAACTCTCCATTACTGAATGTGTTCAAGCAGTCAGTCAATCAGTAAGCATTTATTAAGTACCTACTATGTGTCAAGCATTGTGCTAACTGCTGGGCATACAAAAACAAGCAAAAAAAAAATCCCTTTTTTCAAGAAGCTCATAGTCCAATAGGAGAAACAGCATACAAATCATTACATACAATCAAGGTATATACAGGATAAATTTCAATCAATGAGCAGTAGCACACTAGAATTAAAGGGGATCAGGGAAGGCTTCCTAACAGAGGCTGGTTAGACACCTATAAATGATAGGGCAAAAAAGATCCCTACCCTGGATAGGAAATTAAATGTCTTCTAGGATTTTTTCTTATTCTAATCTTTGTTGAAAACAATAAAATCAATGTAGGCTAGAACAGTGGGGGAATGTGTCAGAAAAGAGATGAGACCTGAAATGGTTAGTAAAAGTTGAATAGGATGTAAATAGGTATTATTGGTGGAGAAATAGTATGAGTAAAGGCAGGGAGTCAGCAATGAGTGTGGGATAAATCATAAATTTGATCTTTCTCATACCTTTTCTGTGGGGCAAGAAAAAAACAGACCATTCCTTTGTTAGTTTTAAATAGAAAATCAAATTTTAGGTGTCTATTGGAAACTTGACATGGTAAATATACCTAGATTTTTCCTGGTAAGGAAATTTGAATTTGGTGAAATGCCAAGAAATTGGAAGGTGGTGATTGGATTTAGGATGGATGGAAAGTTACATGCTGCCCTCTTACAAGGTAGTTTCAGCTGAATATTTTTGTATCTCCCTTATTATAGACAAGTTTCTCTTTTACTCCAACTAGAAATATTTGGTTCTGATATAGAGAGAAGACAAAAATGGTCCTCAAATTACAAACTATTAGATTCTTGGACACCTTATTCCATAGCAGAGGACTGCAGGATATTTTTCAAAGAGTTTAGTTAAAATTATATTGACTTCATGACTTAGGTTGCTATTAGATAAAACTCTATTTGATTCAACAAGTACGGATACTCCAAGGGATTTAAAACATTCTTTTCTCTGCAAGACAGTCTATTTCCTTTCTAGCCAAGCAGATCCATCCATTTAATAATGCATTAGTGTTTACTTAACAAATAGCAACATTTTCTAATTAAACCATTGCTGGAGACACAGACAGCATAACCTTTCTGTTCATTCTCCCATTCTCCCTGGGGCTGGGCTCCCCTTATGCTCCCCTATGATGCTGACCCTCTGCCAATTCATTGAGCTTTGTACAACACAGAAATAGGAAACTAACAGGTGTAGCATAGGTCAGAATGCCCATTGTGCTTGATGAATCATTCAGAGACCAAGTCTATCTATATTCTCTATTCAACATTTAATGACCATTTCAGGTCCCACTTCATCTCTGACACCTCCCCCCCCCACTATTCTAGTCTACATCAATCTCTCTGTTTTCTAAATTCCTACTCTTCAGTCTGCCATTTAACACTAAAGCATATGCTGTCTTTTACTATTACCCAAATGTTTTATGTGTATTAGCCTTGTGTCAAGCAGATAGATTATAATATCCCTGAGGACAGACGCTGAACTTCCATTTTTTTCTATCTTCTACATCCACTTGCATAGTAGTAGGCACTTTTTGGCAGTGTGATAGAACAGGAACAAAAAAAATTGGCTGAGTCCCATTAACTTGATTGAAATACCAGTTTTTCTAGTTATCAGACATTTTACGTTGAACAAGTCATTTAACTTCTGGCCTCTATTTTTCCTCATTTGCAAAATGGGAATTAAAAACATTTTCACCATCAGTCCTCAAGAATACAGTAAATTAAGTGTTCCACACACTAAAAAGTAACATGTATATAGATAGATAGATAGATAGATATCTAGATATCTAGATAGATAGATATAAATGGGAACTAGGATGACTACTGTTCAACAGGCAATGATTAATTTCTTTTCTAATCAGACTTTTCCATTCTAGGTAACTATAAATCTACATTGATTGCCTTCGAGAAAACAAAGACTAGTGGAAAGAATTATGGCATTTAAAAGATGCTGCCCTCAATAATAAAAATAAAAAGATGCTTTCCCTTTGATAACAGAAGTGAATTAAGAAGATTTTCATTGGGTAATAAGTAGTGAAGGAAGATTTGGCACAGGCAAGAATATGGATCAAACGATTCTAGTTCTAAACTGCTCCTCCCATCATTTTAAGTCATAATTCAAGGTGATTCACATGGCTTCAGGGCTAGAAGCCAGGAACAAGATGGGACATGACAATAGTTTTCTCTCTACAAATAGCAGGGAGACCTGAAGGAATTACAGACGGTTCAAAAGACAGACTTGACCTCAGGCTTTGTTGGTGGAGTAGCGGCAGTTGCAGTTCCAACTCACAAAAGAGTTGGATTAGTTTGGAGACTATGAACTAGAAAGCTAAAAAAAGGGGGGTGGGAACTGGAAAGCTGAAATTCAGGGGAGGACCAACAGCTATCAGAAACACACAAAAACCAGCAGATGACAGCATAGTGGAGAAAATGGTCCTGCAGATGACATCAGTACCTTGAAGTTCAAATGAACAGATCATTGGATGAGGCCAATAGCTCTATGGAGATGCAGCAAGTAGCATTTGAAGACAGAACAATTATAGCTGAAATATGGCCCCAGGACTAACGCTGCTTTGACTATGCATAATTCCTTTATTTTACATGTTTTTCATAAAAATTCTCTCTTCCACTAGTGGCACAAGACTAGGAAAATGTGGCTCTTCATAAATGATGGGATTTCCCTTACTTTTTAATGCTATTAGTTAATATATTTTGCTTTGAATTAATGTATGCTCTGGTTTGGCCTGAAAAGAGAGAAAGAGACAGAAACAGAGAGAGAGAAACATTAATGGAGTCTCATAAGCTATAATTTTGAATAGCTAGAAATCCCAGCATACTTTGAACCTGGCTATAGCATTCAAGGGCCTAAAGCAGATTTTTAGAAGTAATGTTGTACATATGTAGACTAGTTGTATAATCATGTTTGCTAGCTAGCAGTAATAGCAAAGGCTACCTAAAATTTCAAATCCAAACAATTCTAAAACCCTCTATATTGAAGATTCTTGACATTTTTGTGTGACAGAGTCTTTTGGCAATGTGTTGAAGCCTATAGATCCTTTCACATAATAATGCTTTATAATGCACAAAATGAAATACATATGATCACAAAGAAAATCAATTTTATTGCAATAAAATTATTAAAAATATTTTAACTTAGTAGATAAGTAGATTAAAGATACCTTCATATATTATAAATAACATATCCTAACCAAAAAAACCTACTATCTCCACTGCTCTTGACCCCTGATTTTTTTTGTCCATCTTTTTCCATGTCCTTTCTTCTTCCAATTGTCAGGCAACATATCAGACAGAGTAAAAAGGGAGAAAGGAATAAGGTAATAGTATATTTTTCTAAATATAAATTCATATAAAACATATTTATAACTTGTTATCATATTACCAATGTAGACTCATGGATCCAAAATTGGTAAAAATCCAAATTCTGCCCACTACTTGATCCTAAGAAATACAAACTTTGTATGCTTTTCTGAAGCACCAGCAACATTAATGAATTGAATTCAAAGAACACTTAATTTTTTTAAAAGTCTCAAATGTTAGAACATGTATAATTTCATTTATTCCCATGTTTTCCCTAGGAATATCAACTAGACAAAATATAAACAAAGAACTTAAAGCATAGAGTGGAAAACATTTAACATATAGTCTGCCTAAATCTAATGCTCTTACCTCCATAACTATAGTTAAATTCTCTCCCTCACCCCCACCTCACCTCTCTCTCTCCTCCCCTCCCCCTCTCTTTGTCTGTTTGTCTCTTTCTCTCCCTTTGTCTTTCTTCCATGCTTTGTCATAAGCCCACTCCTTTGCCTTATCCATAGAATGGATCTCAGTTGCCACCCACTTCAACCCATACCCAAAAAAGAATCCTCACTAAAACACACCTGACAAGAAGTTATTCAATCTTTGCTTAAAGACCACTGCTTCCTGCATTAACACACTCTACTTTGGGATAGCTCTAATTATTATAAAATTTTTTCCCCTGATATTCTGTCTAAATTTGACCAATTTATCTTCTCCCCATTTTTCGTAGTTCTGACTGATAGCATCAAACAGAACAAGTTCACTCTTTCTTTCAGGTAACATTCTTTCCGTTATATGAAGACAGCAAGTCCCCCCCCCCCAAAAAAAAAAACAACCTCCTTTTCTCCAGGCTATATGTCCTCTGTTTCCTCAACAAACCTCCTATGCCAGGGAATTCAAGATCTTCCTCACATTGTCAATATTTTTTCTTAAATGTGATACCCAATACTACAAATGGGATCTAAACAAGGCAGCGTACAGCAGAACGATCACTTCCCTATTCCTGTAAGCCTCACTTAATGCAGTCCCATATTACATTGGTTTTTGGACAATCATATCCAACCATTTAGTCCTATTGGGCTCGCAATCAATTAAAGTCCTCAGATTTTTTTTAATATAAATACTCTATCAAAGGCTCTTAGCTGTCAGTAAACCATAACAAAGTAAAGACATGGAGGGTGAGAGAAAGTAGAAATAGTGTAAATTTAATGTAAATTTAATCTCTGGCGATTAATTTGATATCAGGAAATAAAAATGTTTTAGAGCCTAAAGAGGTAGAAGAGAGGGGAAAAGCATTTATATAGTACCTACTTTGTGTCAGGCATCATGCTAAGCATTTTACAAATATCTCCAACAACCCCATGAAGTAGGTGCTATTATTATCCCTATTTTGCAATTGTGGAAACTGAGGTAAAGTGAAATAATTTGCCCAGGATCACATAGTTAATAAGTTAATGAGACTGCATTTAAATTAATATCTCCCTGCTTCCAAGCCCAGTTCTCTATCATTGTACCACCAATTTGCATATATGTATATATCCACATGTATATGTATTTATGTATACATATGCATAAATTTATACTAATATGTGTGTGCATTTGTATATGTGTGTATCCTTACAATAATCCTTTTGTTGGTACCTGTAAGTGAGAAATCTTACTGTTAGCTCTTCTATTCCCCCAGGGTCACCTTACAACTGGACAGAGTATCGTTAAGACAAATCAGGTAAGATATCCCGTCTCACATAGCCTATTATTTACCCATCCAGGGTTGGATTAGAGAATGCCCTATTGAGGGCATCTGAAGGATATACAACTGGCAACTTTCTATATAAAAAGGAAGACCAAAGTTCTTCACACTAAAGTGTTTCAATCTTATATTTCAACATCATCAAAATTTAACATCTGTTCATCTCACTCAATTACATTATTCATTTTGCTTTTAAAAAAACATACCACCTTTTGAATCTACAACAATAAAAGAATGACTACAGCTGTAACTTAACCAGACATGCTTGCTTCTTCCAAGCCATTAAGCTCAATCTTTCTCTCCCGCATTCTCTTACAAAAATCACCACCATTCCATGGGTAGCTAGCCCTCTGCGACAGTTCATTTAGTGTCTTTCTTGATGTACATTTGCTTTACCAAACTTTCCAGTATTCCTAGGTGAGCTGTGAAAAGGGAAATATTGTAAGCATTCTCTTTAAGAGATGTGAAAACTGAGAATTAAAGAGGTAAACTAATTCACCCAACAATGGTGTTGGGAAGAGAATTTATGACTCTTGATCCCCGGTATTGTGTCATAGAGAAATAGAAAAAGATGCAGGTAGAGAGGTGTATAGATAGATGATAGATTTTAAAGGTTATATATATATATATATATATATAAACTTTGGTGTCATAAAGACAAATTTGTTATAAGGAAGCATCCTGAATTTTCCTTACTCTGCACAGTTTGATTTGAAAGATGGAAATAGAACTAACTACATAAGAGAAGGGAATGATCATAGGATCACAAATGTAGAGGTATAATAATTGGAGTTTACCTCTACCCCAGTTCATCACAGAATGACTATACATCTCAAGTGAATCAATCAATAGCAAACAAGATATGACTGAAAATTATCTAATCCAATCTGTTCATTTTAGGAGAAAAACTGAATCCCAAAGAGTATGACTTTTCCTTAAGATTTCATCTTTTCAGTCATGTCTGACTTTACATGACCCCATTTGAGTTATCTTGGCAAAGATACTAGAGTAGTTTTTCATTTTTTTCTAAAGTTCATTTTACAGATGAGGAAACTGAGGCAATCAGGATAACATGACTTATCCAGGGTCACACAACTAGATAGTGTCTTAGATCAAATTTGAACTTCAGAAAGATGAGTCTTCCTGACTGTAGTCCTAGAAATTTGTGCATATAGTATGTGTATATGTGTGTGTATATATATATATATATGCATGTATTATGTATGTATGTGTGTATGTGTATATGTTATAGTGGATAATATAAAGGTCATAGGTAGTCAAGGGACTTATTTCTATCACTTTATCTCTCCTAAGCTCAGTTTTCTCATTTGCAAAATGAAGGTAGACTTCTCTAATCTCTAATTAGATCTCTAAGGTTCCTAAAGTTATATTTTTATTATTCTGTGACCCACTACATCAAATAATGGGTTCCATTTCCAGTCTGCCACTAGTTAGCTATGTGAACTTGGGATAGACAACCATCCTTTGTGTAATTTAGTTTTCTTATCTATCAAGGAATGATTGTTATGATATCTGTTCCACCTGCCTCACAAGCTTCATAAGCTAAACAGCATAAAGCATATCAAAAAGGATTCGCACTATAGACATTTGAAACATTATTAGCTATATTTATGATACACATAGACAAATTTACATATGCATTTAAACATAGGATGCTAGTAGGATATGGACAGATAGATGTATGAACGAGTACAGGGATCAGCAAGCTATGGCCCATAGGTAAAATCTGATATGTTTTTCTCTAGCACATCAGCTAAGAATGATTTTTACATTTCTAAATAAAGTTTTGTTGTATTTTAAAATATAAAAAACCATTTTTAGCTCACAGGATATACAAAGACATGTTACATAGAAGCTCACCAGATTATAGTTTGCTAATCTCTAGACTGATGGGTGGCTAGATGGTAGAATAGAAAAGGAATCCTCCTTTGCAAAAGTTCACAGATCTATCTTAGAGTAAAAGGTTAGAAAATACTTCTCTAGCCATTGTTTACTACATCATAAAGCATATATTATATTTCATATATATATATATAATTACATTAGATAACATGCTCCAGTATAGCATATTGTATTATATTATGTTATGTTACACATCATGTTTTGAGTTGTGTTGGACTGGATAATCTCTTAGCTTGCTTCCAAAAGTATAATACCACAATTCTTTCTGAATTTTAAAAAATGGGCCACAATTTCTAAAATGCAAACTCCTTGGCTTTGCTAAACTCAATTTCTATATAGTGGAGCCTTGTGGATAAAAAAGAATACTAATTGAAGGTGATGGCTTGACACATCTAAGTTGTGCACAAGCATAGACCAGTGCTGACAGCTAAAGAGCTGGAGTTTTCAAGGGTTAGCCTAGTGAAGCTTTTGTTTGAAGAACCATTTGGATTTTATAAAAAGGAGGAAAGAACCAATTCTGGATCCTTTGACCTTCAAAGAATCCTTTAACATATTGAGTTTAGTGAGACAGGACACAGCTGGGCTATAAAAGTCAATTTGGGACTCGTATTACAGCCCACATTTAAGGGTCCCATCCTCACTCTGGAGTTCTGGGGAAAGTGACAGAGAACTGATAGAGTCAAGAGAAAACCAATTGAGCAAGTGCAGATTGCTCATACTCATCCACAGTTAACTATTCACTCAGTGCTACCTTCTTTGGTCATGATTGTTGAGCTTGGGAGGGTAGACATCTCCCTTTTCTTCTTTTTTCATCTGCTCCCCCATACCACTCACCCAATAAAATCCTCCATTAATTAAAAGAAGGTTCCAACATACTCACAGAATTAGCAATTTCTATGTATCCCTTAAATGTGAGCATTTCAAAGAAAATCAAAGTTGGTCATTCCCTGGTTATTTATATTCTTTACCGCCCACCTACCTTTTGGGCAATCTGTTCCCAGCTGGGTCCAGCCCTCATTTTCCTACACTCATCCTCCCCTCTCTCTCTTTCTTTCTTTAAAAAAACTGTGTGTATTTTTTGTTGTTGTTTTCTGCTAAATCACATCAGGTTTCCCAACACACACACATCCCTCCCTTCTTGGTAAACTTAATAAGCCATCCACTGTGACACAACTAATTAGGGGGTTTACATGGACTCTGAACATAAGAATAAAATGAAGTGGCAGAGGGAGGAAGGGAGTGAAGAGAAAAAAAGAAAGGAAAAAAGGTGGTAACGTGAAAGAAATACAGGGAATCTATAAATATGCCTTGTGACTAGCCAGTCATCCTGCAAGGTCCCTGGACTCCCTGAAGCCAGATTCTCGTACCATGAAATGACAAATTCAAGCTCTAACCTCAGCCTCAGCCTCTAAGAAAGAGCACTACCATGAAATTTTTCATAGATGAATTATTTTGCTGGGTTACTGCTGAGAGAGTCCTTTCCTTAGAATGATAAGCAATGAATGGGAATGGGATAGCACTTGCTGGGGAATAACATCTCATTGATAACTTCCATGATACCCTTCTATCCCCTAACCCACCACCATCATTATTGACCTCATGTGGGGCAGGAGAAAAAAAAGCCTGATTCTGAACAGAAGCGGTGATCGTTTTTACCTCACTCCTTCTAGTCCCAAGAACTTCAAAGAACTGAGCCAGGAATATTTGTGTTAAGGGGGATTAGCCAATGAGAGCCCAGTTTTTGCAATCATGTGCAGTTTGCCTTGCCCAATGCACTTTTCCCATAGACTTTCTAGTATACACAGGTATTCTGTAACTATTTCTTGTCAGTTTACATGTAGCAAATGAGGTGGGACTGAGAATTCTCTAAGTACTAATGAGAACTAGGCTCTCATTGGCCATTCTTCCCTTATATTTTAAAATAAAAACAAATACAAAAAGATATTTTATATACCTATATTATATGTGTGTGGAGAGAGAGAAAAAAAAATACAAACCAAATATATTATGTTCATAGAGCCAAATAAAGTTCATCTAAGCTCTTCAATTAACATATGAGGAAAAGGAGGTCCAGAAGGGGTAAGATTTGTTAAACATAACATAACAATCCATTAACAGAGCTAGACATCAGTCTTCTGTTTTTCTACTTTGCTCTTACATAGTAATAACAGCTAATATCTCTATAGCACTTACTATGTGCTAGGCATTGTACTATACACTTTACATATATTATCTAATTTAATCCTCTTAACTCTGGGAAGTAGATGCTATTACATTCCTATTTTACAGATGAGGAAACCAAGGCAAACAGTGTTAAGTGACTTGCCCAGGGTAACGCAACTAGTAAATATATGAACCTGAATTTGAACTCGGGTCTTCCTGACTCCAGAAGTCTATTCATTATACCACTTAGTTTTCATATATATACACTCATATTTTATATATAGATATATGCACTACACATATAGATACATATATACCTAGATTTATATATATTATATATGTAATATACATAAAGAGAAAGAGAAAATACATATGTAATATATTTCTAAAATCATATATCAAACCCACACTATATATATATGTATATATATATGAAATATGCATCTACATTTAACTTGAAACTATGGGATGCATATAAGCAAAACTGTTATTTAATAACAATAATATCTAACATTTCTATAGCACTTAAATGTTCATAAAGCACTTCACATATATTATCTCACTTGATTCTTACAACAGTCCTCTAAGGTAGGTGTTATGTTTATCTCCATTTTATGTTCAGGGAAATTGAAGACAGAGTTTGAGTGCCTTTCCCAAGATGACACAGCTAGTAAGTGACTGGAGCAGATCTAAGTCATGCTTTCTCCAAGTGTATCAATCTCTACCTAAGTGCCACCTAAAGATTTCCATTTATGGCAGTTAGATTGCTCAGTGGATAGAACAACAAGTTTGGAATCAGGAAGACCTGAGTTCAAATCCAGCATCAGATTTTACTAGTTGTGAGACCTTGGGCAAGTCACTTAACCTGTTTGCCTCAGTTTCCTTATCTGTAAAATGAAGTGAAGAAGGAAATGGCAACCACTCCAGTATCTTTGTCAAGAAAATCCCAAATGAGATTGCAAAGAGTTGGATCTGACTGAACAACAAGAATCCCATGTTGCTAATGGAAGCACCCAAGGCGGTACAATGAATAGAGCTACAGGCCTGGAGTCAGGAAGACCTGAATTCAAATTTTGCCCGAAACACTAAGCTGTGACTGCAGGACAAGTCCTTAAACCTCTGTTTTCTCAGTGTTCTCAACTGTAAAGTGAAGGTGATAATAGCATCTACCTCACAGTTGTTTTGAGGATCAAATGAGATCATTGTAAAATACTTTGCACAGTACCTAATACTGTATCTCTAAGAACAATAAAACTAATATAAAGTACTTTCCTTATAATATCTTTGGGAGGTGAGTAGGGCAGAAATTATTGTCCCCACTTTACAGGTAGGAAAACTGTGGATTTACTAAGGTTACTTGGCTAGAACATTGTATAGCCAACACTGGAGTCCACATCATCTAGTTGAAATTCAGTAGTTCTTTGTTGTTGTTGTTGCTGTTCTATTCTCCTGACTCTCCAAAAACCTTCTAGCTTTCTTATGCAAGTCATAATTGTTCAGTTCTTCAGTCATGTTCAACTCTTTGACACCATGAATCCTATTAAACCAATACTATCCATGGGATACATGGCAAAGATACTGGAGTGGTTTGCCATTTGTTTCCTTCTCCAATGGATTTAGACAAACAGCCAGAATTACCCAGCTAATAAGTGCCTGGGGCTAAATTTGAACTAGGGATTTCCTGACTCCAGGTTCAGCTTTCTATCCAGTGAGCCATATAGTTGCCCGTGCATTTATCATGTTTTAAATGCAACACAATCATTTGTTTAGAGAGGTAAGTATGGCAGAATAGCATTTAGAGGAGGAAAAAAACATCATTCCAGAATGACCAGGAAAGATTTCAAAGATGTGCAACTTGACTTAGGGATTACAAGATGTGTGGTAGTTGACCATCAGGTATCAGAATTCAGAAAATCTGGGCATGAATTACAGCTTTGCCACCTGTTAGCTCTGTGATCTTGGGTAACATATCCTTTCTCTGGATTCTCAAATCCCTTCTCTATAAAATGAAGGGATGGAAATAAATGAACTTAAAAACCCCATATATCTTTAACATTAGGATACCCTTTTCTTGTGATGTGGAATGAGCAAAGGCAAGAAGCAGAAATGCTTAAGACATGATCAGGGGACAATGAATAATGCAGCCTGGTTGGAACAGAGGGTTTGTAATGACATATGGTACTTCAGAATAATGGTTGGAAAGGCACACAGGGACCAGACTTGAGGACCTTGAATGTTAAATTATTTTAATCTAAAATACTGACTTTGTTTATGCAACAGAATGACCAAACATTAATTTTTATTTTCTTTTAACTGACATATATATGTCAGTTAAATCAGTATCTAATTTGAACATTGCAGAAAAATCTGTGACATTACAGGTATTATTGTTTCTATTTTACTGATTAAGAAGTTGACATACAGAAATATGGAATAACTTGCTCAAGACCAGATGCTTAATAATCGTTGCAGGAAGATTATGAACCTAGATCTCTGAATTTGAAGTCCAGCATCCTAGGTACCAAACTGCTTCTCAACTCTTCATAGTCTTTCCTTTCTATTCTTTGTTTTGGCTTGCACATAAGTTATATACTGAAGAAGGGCCCTACCAAATTTGCCACCACTTACTAACTACCAATCAACTAGCCCTGAGGAACAGCTAAGTCCTAAACCCCGTAGAATAGCAACAGTCTCCACCCAGATCACTGGCCCTATTTCCAGCTCATCCCCCAAAGTCATTAAGCAAGAGAACAACACAACCCTGTGGAAATATGATGTGACAATGACCTCTGAAGTTTCTGACGTTCCCATCAGCTCAGCAGCCACAGCTGCTAAAGACCCAGGAAAAAAATTCTTGCCACCAAAGTCTTTGGTACTTTCAAATAGTTTGATATTGGAAACAGAAATGATTTTTAATAGAAATAATAGCAAACAAGATATGTTGCCATCTGCATTAGTTGCGGGCTTGACTTAAGACTTAAATCTCAGCATGTGTTGTCTCTCCCATTAGAATGTGAACAGGAATTATGTCACTTTTCTGTTATCACCAGAACTTTGCAAGTAAGATATATACAGATAAATACTTTTCCATTAATTCATTTATTCATTCATGCATACAGCAACAATAGCAATAATGTCTCAAATTCCTCTAACATGCTATAGGATTAAAAATGCCTTCTTCATTTCCTAGCTGTGTGACTCGGGGCAAGTCACTTAACCCCAACTGCCTCAGCAAAAAAAAAAAAAAAAAAAAAAAATGACCTCCTCCAATAAAGTGTAACTACCTCTTAGCATTCCCATTTCACAGATGAAGAAACTTAGATCTCTAGTGGAACTCCCTATCAAATGCTCTTATTATTACATCATAAATGCTAAAAATTCCTTTTATCGCTTCTATTCGTTCTATCATGTTCCCATTCTTTATTCCCTCCCTCTTCTTAATCCTCCAAGAAAAGAGCACTACATCAATATCACCTAGGGTTAAATTACATTTATAGTGATGTCAATAAATCAACACCTGCAAGTTAAAGGCTGAAGGAGATATACCAAAGGAAATGAGTTTAAGAAACATATGGGGCTCCTATTAAAGACAGGGAAATCAAAGTGACAAAGACAGATGCTAAAACTCTGAGTATGGAAAACATTCTCCAAGAGTTTGGGGGCAAGCCTAATGCTCCCTCGGCAATTCCACGTGTGACTGTTCCTCATCTATCTTATTTCCCAACTCCAGCATATTCAACCCCCTCCTTCATCATATTAACCCCTTACTTTTCACTATTTGCATCTCCTGGCTTTAAAAGAAACTCAGAATATAGCATGAGTTAAGTAGAGAGTTTTATGTTGTGCTTGCTTTCGGATGGTGAGGCACCATGTCATATGAGATGGATTAGGGAAGTGGGTTATTTTAACTAGTAGAAAAGAAGACTTAAGAGAGTCATAATAGCTGCCTTTGTATAGATGAAGGGTTCTCAGATGAAAGAAGGATGCTTGATGCTAAGTCCAAGGGGGAAGAATTGGGAGCAAAGGATGGAAGTTTTGTAATGTCAGATTTATGGATATAAACAAAAACTCTAATAATGATGATGATAGTGGTGGTGATGATGATGATGATGACAGTGATGATGAAGATGACAATGATGATGGTGGTGATATAATGGTGGTAGTGATGGTGAGAATAATGATGATGGTGGTGGTGGTAATATAATGATAGTGGTGGTGATGATGATGGTGAGAACGATGATGGTTATGGTGAATGAAGAGAATGATGATGGTGATGATGATGACAATTATGGTGGTGATGATATAATGATGGTGGTGATGAAGAGAATGATCATGGTGATGATGATAATTATGGTGGTGATGATATAATGATGGTGGTGATGATCATGATGATGAAAATAATGATGATGTTGATTTGAAACCTGTACTTTTAACAGTGGGGAATTCCTGGTGTGAAAACCCCTTCCATTAATACAAGTCATTATACAATACAATACAATATAATCACTAATACAAATCTTATCTTTAATTTATAGAATTAGAAAGTTGCTCTGTAATATCAGGAATATTAAATGACTTGGCCAAAATCATAGGTATCAGAGACCAGATTTGAGCCCTTGTTCCTTGGCTCCTCTCTCTATTACTCAGTCCTATTTCTCTAACAATGACAGTGGTCCAAAATATAATGAGCTACTTCAGTCAACTAGTGATTTCTGATTCATTAGAAGAACAAGTAGAATTGAAGGGATATCTGCTTGCAGACAAGATTCCCAATTTGAGTCAGGGGTTCATAGACTCATAGTTTTACCATTACAATGTATCACTGAGTTCAACCTATTTTATAGATAAGTAGAGGGGCCCAATCTACCTAAAGTCATGCATCCAGTATGACTAGCCATACAGTCTAAAGCAAGAGTTAACCTCAGAGCTTTCTGACTACAAGTCCAGGGCTCTATTCATGCCAAACAATTGCCTCTTGAACTAAATAAACTATGGTATATCTCTTCTAACTTGAAAGTTCGTGATTTCAGGGAACTGCTGTAGTCAGGTATAGACTTAGAGTTGTTTTTTTCAGAGTATATGAATGGGTTATATATGAATAATTCGAGCAATTCCCTCTTCCAGCTTTTTTCATGACCAATTGTGGTTCTTGTATGCCTAAAATGAGGAGTCCTGCCTGTGGACATGAAACAGAGCTCTTTATGGAAAAGTATATGATCCGCACAGGGATCAAACATATATAGCTTTGCCTTCAGTCTTTCACAGTGTCCTATGTTTCCATGTGGAAGTAGGCAAACATTTCAGGGTGCAATAAAGATAATCCCCATTATCTTTTCTTGATAAAATGGATAAAAACTCCATTTTGGAGGATAATGGAAGGAGAGGGAGGGAGAAAATTTGAAACTCAAAATCTTTAAAAATGAATGCTAAAATTTTTCTTGGCTTGTAACTGGGGTAAAAATAAAATACTATTTATACTTTCTCAAAAAATAAATGAAGAAAAGAAAACCCACTATAAAATAGAATGAATACAGAAAAATAAAACTGATGAATGAGCAGATTGTCTGTTAGACAGATGAGCTTTGAATTAGCCTTAGAACAGCATCTCTCATTCATCATCTTCTCAGGATGGAAGAGTAAGGTTTTTAATCTATAAAAATCAGAGACAATGTCACCTGTCTCCTACTGACCAGCCTATCTTCCTTCTTATCATAGGACCATAGAATCATAGACTTAAAGCTGGAAAGGAACCTTGGAGGATGTTGACTTCAACCTCTTCCTTTTACAGATAAGGAAGCTGATGATAAGAAAGGTTAAGTGATGGTAACACATCTAATAAATGACTGAGGCAAAATTTGATTCTAGGTCTTCCTAATTCCAGTTAAAGCCAGCTTTCTTCAATCTGTGACATATATTGTCCACTCTTCTTCCTTCTCTCCTTCCATCACAGAAACGTTGTGAGTATATGAAAGTACAGGATGTAATAATAGAATGAGATTAAGAACTAGAAGTGACTCAGAGGCCATATGATCAATTTTACAGATGAGGAAATTGACGACATAACAAATTAACTAATTTGCCCAAAATCACACAGGTGACCTTTCCACCTATGGTCATCTTTTCTAGTAAATATCCCAAAGGAGCATTTATAAAATACATCAGTTTGTGTCAAGTTCTCAGCCATATACAAACCATACTAAATTGCTTAAAGGACTATGCATTTAGGCTTCAAAACAGCATGAATGGGGGTCCCTTTCTCCTTTTACCCCTTTCTACCTCATTTTCCCATTCAGCCACCAAGTATGTACTTTCTCTGCACACCCTCACATAGAGCAGCTTTGCACAGATATTGTTAACTGGCTGAGTTGAAATAGCCAGCTAGGGGCTATGCTATTGGCATTCACTTCTGCTCTGGGAAGCTTTGGAGCCATAAGGCTGATGGGGCAGTGGAGCAGAGCAGAGCTGGATATATATGTAATCATCTCACAGATAAGGCCAGTTGGGAGCAATAAAAGTCACAGATAGATTACAATCACTAAGGACAGCAGTCTAAGTATGAATGTATGTTTGCACTGATATCTTTGGTAACCATGAATCTCTCCCTATGTCAATCTACCCTAAATCTATAAATCAAAAAATAAACACAAATGTCAACAGACCCACCTTTTTCCAATCCCTGTCATTCACCACCTACTTACATTTATCATTAGGCTTAATGTTAGAAAAACAGAAATTCCAATGATTTTACATTTGGGAGGACTAGCAGGCTGGTATACTGTACTGGGGAAGAAAAAGGGGAAAGTTCTTTTCAATTAAAAGATAAGACAAAAACACTTCAAGGAATTGAATTTCATTTCTTGAATTATAGCCCTAATTTACTCATTACACACAATTATTAAATGCACTTGTAATGATTAGATAGTCTTTAATTTTAGTAAAGGAATAATAAAGTTGGTACTGTTTTCATTTTTTTCTATGTAAACATAAGGAAGGGGGAGAGATGTGAAAGGGACTATTTATTTTTTTAAATAATAATAGCTTTTTAGGTTTTCAAAATACATGCAAAGATAGTTTTCAACATTCACCCTTGCAAAAAATCTTGTTTCAAATTTTTCTTCATCCCTCCCCACCTCCCCCGTCCTCTAGACCGCAAAAATCCATTATAGGTTAAACATGTGCAATTCTTCTAAATATGTTTTCACATTTATTATGCTTTACAAGAAAAATCAGATCAAAAGGGAAAATGAAAAAGAAAAAAACAAGCAAGCAAACAAAAATAACAACAAAAAAAGTGAAAATACTATGTTGTGATCCACATTTAGTTCCCATACTCCTCTCTCTCTGGATGGCTCTCTCTATCATAAGTCTATTGGAATTAACCTGAATCACCTTATTGCTGAAAAGATCCATGTCCATCATCATCACATAATCTTATTGCTATGTACAATGTTTTCTTAGTTCTACTCAACCTTTTTAGGATTAGTTCATGTAAGTCTCTCCAGGCCTTTCTGAAATCAGCATCTTGATCATTTCTTATGAAACAATAACATTCTATTACATTCATATACCATAACTGATTCAGCAATTCCCCAACTGACAGGCATCCACAAACAAAAAAAAAACAGTTTTGTGCATGTGGGTCCTTTTTCCTTTATATGACCTTTTTGGGTATATGGATCCAATAAAGACACTGTGGGATCAAAGGGTAAATACAGTTTGATAGCTCTTTGGGCAAATTGCTCTCCAGAATTGTTGGATCAGTTCACAACTCTACCAACAATGTATGGGGACTATTTTAAGGAGAGAAAAAAAGAAAACCTGAGCTATTATTAATGTTAAAATAACCTGTTAAAACTAAAAGACAATATATTGACCCTTCCAAAAAGATACTATCCAAATAAATGCTAAGAAACAATTAGTAATCTGTAAATATTGCAGAAAGATATTGAAGGGCTCTTAATGGGCCACAAGTTAAATAAGAAATGTCTTTCTGTTTGTTAAAAGACAAACATGAGAGATACATAAGTATAACAATTGAATAATAATCATCCTAATAGTAAGTCATACTTTTATCATTCCTAATTCTAGTTTTCATGGATTGAAAGGAAATGGTTAAACTTTCAGAGTTTTCAGAAGGGTGTCAAAGCATATTTAAAGTAAACACAATCCCTGTGAGTTAAAAAATAATTAGAATTACTTAACTTCAATGTTATAAGGTCCAAAAAGATCCCAGGCAAACTAATGGACTGCATATTTGCAATTCTTCTAGTAACTGGCAATAATTTGTTTTTGCCAGATATGCATTCTACCCTTTCTACAATCTTTCAAACATTGAGAATAAAATGATTTTTAAGATTATTTTTGTCATTTTCAGATGATGAAATTAAAACTATTTATAATCATATGAAAAGGTGCTCCAAATCACTATTGATCAGAGAAATGCAAATTAAGACAACTCTGAGGTACCACTACACACCTGTCAGATTGGCTAAAATGACAGGAAAAGATAATGATGAATGTTGGAGGGGATGTGGGAGGGCTGGGACACTAATACATTGTTGGTGGAACTGTGAACGGATCCAACCATTCTGGAGAGCAATTTGGAGCTATGCTCAAAAAGTTATCAAACTATGCATACCCTTTGACCCAGCAGTGTTTCTATTGGACCTATGTCCCAAAGAAATCATAAAAGAAGGAAAGGGCCCCACATGTGCAAGAATGTTTGTGGCAGCCCTTTTTGTAGTGGCTAGAAACTGGAAACTGAATAGATGCCCATCAATTGGAGACTGGCTGAATAAATTATGGTATATGAATGTTATGGAATATTATTGCTCTGTAAGAAACAACCAGCAGGATGATTTCAGAGAGGCCTAGAGGGCTCAGTGAAGTGAGCACAACCAGGAGATCATTATTCACGGCAACAACAATACTATATGATGATCAATTCTGATGGACATGACTCTTCAACAATGAAATGCTTCAAACCAGTCCCAATTGTTCGGTGAAGAGAGCCATATACATCCAGAGAGATGGATGTGAAATGTGGACCACAACATAACATTTTCATGTTCTCTATTAAAAAATTATTTTTGTCAATTTAATTACTATATAATTTTATCACTAATTTCATCTTGATCTTTACAAGAGCCACTAATATAAGGAAAGCCTTTATAATTGCTGGTACTTCTGGTTAAACCAAATTTAAGGAACTATTGCTGGCTGATTTTTTTTCCCCACATTTATCTTATTTTCAAAAAGATCCACTAGGATTTTAATAATTATCATAATGATTAAAATCAACAGCTTTCATATATGTTATGAGGTGATATCATATATTATCTAATTTAGTGTTTGTTAGAAAGTTTTTCTTTCCATTAAGTAAGAATATTTTAATCACCTATACTATTCTGAGTCTTGTACTTAAAAGGCTGGTGAGATAAAGAAATAGATTCTAGGTGGTCCCCACACTAATTAAGTTTACAAACTAAGTGGTTATCAAGAAGGTAGCAACACACACAATTAGGCAAAGTTATGCAATAAGAGTACCGAGTGCTTCCTCCACATCCCATTTAATCTTTCCTACCATGCTGTGAAGTAGGCAGGACAAAGATTATTATCTCCACTTCATAGATGAAAAAATTTAATCTCAGAAAGGTGAGGTCCATGAGATCAAGCAGCATTCAAATTGTGCAGCAGAATGCAAAGTGTGATCATTTGGACTCCAAGTACTGTGATTGTTCCAGCCAGCCAAGCTCGGAACAGACCTACTAGTTTCCACCAGAATCTAGAGGAATTGGAGCACAAGATAAAAAGGCAAAGCCAGGGTCCTTCTGCATTCTGATATCTCTGATCTCAGGTTATCAGAGCTGTCAATCTGCATCAGATTGGTCAATACTGTAATAACAAGCAATGAAAAATGTCATTGGCTAGACTGAGGCTAGACAGCCCGCAACACTGGGGAGACGGAAAGAAAAAGAATGGTCTTCTTCTCCACCTCCTCCTGCATTTGAACGTGTCCTCTAACTTTTTCTGGGGTTGCACTAATGAAACATTTCTGTTATGTTCCTGCAATGTGGTAAAATGAAAAAGTTCTGGAATAAAAAAAAAACAAGAAGCATGTATATCATTCTCTAATTGTGTGTCTAACAATTATTCACATAAGCTTCCTTGTTTATAAGATGGGAATAACAATTCCTACTGTCCTTACTCCCAGGATTGTTGTAAGGAGATAGTGAGCTACTATATGCAGAATAAATGTTTTGGAAAATATAAAATAGGGTGTGACTATAATTACTGACAACAGTAATAAATTATATCCCCTATAAGGAGTGAACTTGATGGCTTAGGCAGGAATCCATTCTCCTTTATCTTCTCATCAATTACTCAGTAGGTATTTATTAAGCGCCTACTGTGTGCTAAACTCTGAGAATATTAAGACAAAAGTAAAAATAGTTCTTCCTCTCAAAGAACTCAAACCCTGATGGGAGAGGGGAAAAACATACATATATGTATGTATATGCAAAATATATATTGAATGAATATAGGATAATCTTGGAAAAGAGAGCATTAGCAGCTGGGAGAGGGGACAGTCAGAAAGGAAGCAAAAAAGGATTTATTAAGTGCCTCTTGAAAATACTTTACAAATGTTATCTCATTTGATTCTCACAATAACTTCAGAAGGTAGATATTATTATTACCCCCATTTTATAGTTTAGGAAACCAAGACAGATAGATGTTAAGTGCCTTGACCAAGATGACAGAATAGTAAGTGTCTGAAGCAGGATTCAATTCCATGTGCATCATTCTATCAACTGTGTCTCCTATCTTTGTAAAAAATAGTGCTTGAGCTGAGTTTGGAAAGAAGCTAGAAATTCTAAGAAGTAAGAAGAAAATGGATTCCAGTAAAAAAAAAAAAAAAATGCAAAAACATGAGATAGGAAATAGAGTGTCATGTGTAAAGAATAGTAAGTAAACCAGTATAACTGGACCATAACATCTATGAAAAGAAGTAATATGTAAAACGACTAGATAAATAAAAAGTCTCTAAGTGTTGTGAATAAATTTTAATGCCTGTCAAAAGAGTTTAGATTTGATCCTAGAGATAAAAGGGAACCACCAAAGTTTATTGAGTAAAGGGAGGGGATCTAATGTGATAGGGTTTGTGATTTAGGAAATTTATTTTGACTGCTATGAGGAAGACATATTGGTGTGGGAGGAGTTTTGAGAAAGGGAAACAAAATATTGTGGATTCCTGTAATAGTCAAAATGAAAGATAATAAGATTCTAAAACTAGAGTGATGGCTGTGTGAGTGTAAAGAAGAGGATATATGTTATTCTTCCTTCATTCTTGGAGAGAGCAATGACATCATGAGGGGGAATGTCTTAACTTGTGAGTGAATTGGATTTTAAATGATGCAGAGCTATGAAAAATGGTCAGTTTAATTCTCCTCCAGAGTGATGAAGTTCTGAATATTTATGAAATTTTGTGGAGAAAGAAATGATAAAGATTTGTCAACTGATTACATATATGATATCAGTAGAGTATTGAGGGTAATAAATGGATTTAGGTGACTGAAAAAATAGTGATATCCTTGACATTTCTTGAAAAATTCACAAGATAGATGGATGCATTTGGGGGATAGTTTTGGGCAAATTGAACTTGAGATTCCTACAGGTTCAAAATGTTTAATATGCCATTGGTGATGTGGGACTGGAATTCAATATAGACTAGGGTTGGATATATTGATTTAAGAATCATTTGCATAGAGATGATAATTGAACCTATAGAAAATGATAATGTGATTAATTGAAAGAGTATAAAGAGAAAAATAAAATGGTCCCATGAGGGAGCCTTGATATATAGGAGAATAGAGGAGAGAGAGGGGGGAGAGAGACAGAGACAGAGAGAGAGAGAGAGAGAGAGAGAGAGAGAGAGAGAGAGAAAGAGAGAGAGAGAGAGAGAGAGAGAGACAAGGGGAAAGAAAAAGGAAGGAGGGAGGGAAGGAGGGAAAAAGGGAGGAAGGGAAAGAGGTAAGGAAGAAGAAAGGGGGGAGAGAAATGTACATGCTTACACACACATATGTATGTTTGCATTTTTGTGTATGTGTGTATTTGTGATGGACAGACATGGATAAAGATCCAGCAAAGGATGCTGAGAAGGAATGGTCAGATATCACAAAAACTCAAAGAGAAATGAATGGCCAATAGGGTCAAATGCTTCAGAGAAGAAAAGAGGTATAAACACTGAGAAGAGACAATTATATTTGGCAGTTATGTGATCATTGATGACTTTGGAAAGATCACTTTGAAATTAAGTCAGAAATCATATTTCAGTAGGTTTAGCATAATAAGAGGGAAAATGGAAGTATTGAGTACAGATGACTCAAGGAATTGGATTGAGAAAAGGAAGAGAGATTAAGATGAGAGCTAGCATAAAAGTTAGGATGTAGTGAACTTTTTTAGAAAAGATTTTCAGTATGGTGTGTCTGATACCAGGGCAGGTATGGAGACAAATATTAGAGTGATCATGAGGGCAACCTAGTTAGCAGATAGCTGAGTATATGACCAAGGACAGTGAGGAAAAAGGCCATGTTTTTATGGACTACTTAATATCTATTGACATTAGCCATCACCATTACTTCAACATACATATATTAAACACCCGCTATATACAGGGCACAGTGGTAGATGCCAGATGTACAATGACAAAAAGGAAAGAGATGGTTCTCTCCAGGGGCTTACATTGTTTTGGGAGTGGGAGTAAGAAGAAGAATATGATCTATGTACTACAGTTCTAGTCAATCACTAGAGCCAAGAGGAAAGAACAATTATGGATTTAGCTGCACCAAAAAAGTCTGTATTCTATATCATTTCCTGATCCAAACACAGGCTTAGTCACTACTATTTCTACAATACCTACTCCAAAGGAATTCAAAACTCATTGCTTGATTGTGACAATATCCTCATGTGACAGGCATTGTTTTATTCCTAATATAGATAAAGAGAAAGGTGCCAATTTTGGTAGATTTGGAATCAGTAAAACCTAGGTTTCAACTACATCTAATTTTATTTAGTAGTGTGACCCTGGACATATCCTTTCTCTGTGGGTTTAAAACAACTTCCTAGGACTTATCTGCTAAGTCATAGATGGGTAATGTTCTGATAAAGAAAGTTCTCCTATATTGCCAGAATCACAGATTTTTTGATTATTTCAAGAGAGATGAAGAAACTATAGCACAGAAAGAGTCAGACACAGAGGAGAGAGGCAAGGATCCAGCTTGTCTCTTGACACCAGCTAACAATTCTGCATCCACTTAGCTACACGGCCTCCTAGATCTCACTGGGACCCCAATCACCATGTCAAGTGATTCTAAATATGCAAGAGGAGGCAATGACATTTACCACCATGAAAAGAAACAAGGCTCTTTCTGATTCACATCTGATCTGGGCAGATCCATGACTAAGCAACAGACTCTTACCATATGCCCTTTAAAAAAAAAAAGTCTTTACACAGCTAAGAAAGGCTTCAATCCTCATGCCAGCCAAGTATGGGTCTAAAATCATGAGCCAGGTGACATTTATGTTTCCTACCCTTCCATTTTGCTTCCCTATTAAACACTATGTTGAATCATACAACCTTATTTTAACAATTCTCCTTATGCTGTGCAAACACTCAGCCTGGCCTACCACTGTTTTTATGATTGTTGCAATTGGACATGAAGGGGGAAATTGATGTAAAGTGCACACGTACTGATGGGAAATCTCCTCTATCTTGACTTTAGACAGAGCTGGGCCAACTAAAAGAAAACATGTGGTACTCTCATTTGTGTCTCTACCAACAGTTTGTTTTTGAACTTGGAGTGGTAAAGGTTCTCCATAACTACCCCAAGCCAAGACCCACTGCACTGCTGCTCTCTGGCTATCTTTGTGCCATGTTGACATTATTATATCCTTTCTTTGTCCCATCCCTCTCTTCTATTTCTAGTTTGGCAACAATAATAAAATCAATACTACCACTGCTAGACAGGATGTGTCGATCATAATTGCCCTATGGCTCCACTCACCATCCCTAGGACCTCTCAGTCCAAAATACTGTCCCTGTCTGCCACTTTCTTATATTTGACATCTTCCCTCATTTGAATCTTATTATATTTTTATTTCTAGCACTTATCACTATTTATCTCACAGTAAACACTTAATAAATGATTTTTCATTCATTCATTATATCCAGGATGATACAAAAATATAGACTAAACCTAGCATCCACTTCACTTCTTTTCTTACTCTCCCTAATGTCCTTCTTATCAAAAGTATATCTCTACCTATTACTGAAAGGAATGGCGGCAGCTAGGTGGTGCAGTGGATAGAGCACCAGCCCTGAAGTCAGAAGGATCTGAGTTCAAATCTGGTCTCAGATACTTAATACTTCCTAGTTGTGTGACCCTGGGCAAGTCACTTAACCATAATTGTCTCAGAAAAAAAAAAAGAAAGAAAGAAAGGAATGGATCAGGTGACATATATATGTAGTACTCCAAAGCAGGGGACCCATGATGAGTAAAGTAAATAGAAACGCAAGGGAGGAAAATGGAAAGTGGTAAAATAGGGATACAGAAAAATGACAAACAAAAGAGAATTCAACCCAGGAAGAAGAAAATGAGAGAATGAGAATGCAAGAGGGGTAGAGGGACAAAGGAGGGAGAGACAGAGAGGGAGAGACAGAGAAACAGAGAGACAGACAGATAGACAGAGACAGACAGGGTGGAGAAGGAGAAAAAGGAGGGAATTAAGGAGAGAAAGAGACAGGAAGAGATAAAAAGAGACAAACAGAAGGAGAGAGGGGGAGAGAGAAAAAGAAAAAAGAGATAGAGGAAGGAAGAAAGAGAAGAGAGGAGAGGAAGAAAGAGGGGGAGTACTGAAAAAAGTAACTTTGATGCATTTTGCAATCTTTAAGATATACAAGTTTGCAGATTGCTAGTGGGAGTACAAAAATCTGTTTTTGTGGAGTGAAGGATGTGCAATTATATAAAACAGTGGCAATGGTACCCCATTCCAAATAGCATTCACCAAGGAATAAGCCCTCCTGGCCTTTGTAAACCATATGACTTCAAGCTGTAATGTCCTGAAAGTTTGAGGGTGTTTTGTCCTCTCACCCAGTGTGCTTCGTATAAGCCCTGGTGTTTGGCTGAGCGCTATGCTTCTCTGCTTTCATCCATTGGGAACAAAATGACAAGTCCTCTAGTCATCCATCCTTCCCCACCAGGACTTGGCTCACTAAAGGAACATCCCAACCAAGCTCTATGAATAGGGAGGGCTGGTCCCATCTGCTCAAAGTATCCCTTGGTCTGAAGCAACCCTCAGACATCAGCAGGGACACCTGCCACTGGTGCTGTCCCTGGAGTTTTAATGCCTGGGAAAAAAAAGTAGTTTCCATGGTAACTGCTCCCCCCAAATAAAACACCCCACTGTAAATCCATAAATGCCTTGACAGCTGAAAATGTGATTCTTCCAAAGGCAGAAGGAGAATAAAAAGGCTTAAGTGAATTTCCCTTTTCTAAAATGGGGTAATTTCCACCATGATGGTTGAGTGCCCTGTCCCCAGTGATGCTGCAGAGCTGAGTACTTCTTCATCTTCTTTAAGCTGGTTATACATAAAAGGATTCTTTAAACCTCAGTGCTAAGTAACTAAGGAACTCCAATTAAGTACAGGAAACTCCCTAAGAAGGGATCATTCTGGACTTATTTCATGCTCCTCTCCTTTACTATGTGTTTTGGCTAAAGCATTGACATTTCATCTCCTTTCTTCATAAATTTGCACAGGTTTTCCCCCATGCTTAGAATACCTTCACCTTTGACTTTTAGAATACTTAGGTTCCTTGGAGCCTCAGCTCAGCTTCTAACTGTTATAGGACACTTTTCCTGATCCCTCTAGCTCTCAAGGGCTCTCCTTTCTCTTATTACCTTATATTTAATTATATGTGTAAATGATGTATTTTCTCCCAGGACAATAAAACTTTTTAAACAGAGGGACAACAATAATAATAGTGATGATGATGATAGTAACGATGATATTGGTAGTTATAATGATAATAGCTAAAATTTATATAGCATTTTAAGGTTTCCAAAGTATTATTCATTTGTCTCATTTGGCTGTCAAAACAAACCTCTGAGGTAAGTGCTATTATTCTCCCATTTTTCAGATGAAGAAATGGAAGCTGAAAAAGTTTAAGTATTTTATCCAGAAGCAACCCATTTGTCATTGTGCCTAGCAATATTTTCCACAGAATAAATACAAAATAAATTGTTGAATTTAGCCTTAGTAGCTAGAGGATACAACTTTCTGTCAGGCCATGTGCAACATAGACAGCCATAAATCCCCATAGAATTGTAAGTTCATTGGGGATAGGGACTATCTTTTTATTTTATTTTATTGTATTTGGTATTTGTATTCCCAAAGCTTAACATACTACCAAGCACATAGTACAGGATTAGTAAATGTTTATTCATTAATTATCTGGTTAGTCTAAATTCCTGATTCAGGTTTGGTGCATCCTTGAACTGTGGGTTCCATTAAGATACAACTGATAACTCTGGCTCTTTTATCTTGACTTCCTCTTGAAGATGGTTGATGAAAGGACCACTTGCCTTCATCAGATGTGGAAGGTGTGGTGACATGGAATCTCAGTGAAGTTGTAGCCTTTGATTTGAAACACTCATGGATCTTTTGACAGTGATATGGTGGATACACAATGCAGAATGAGATAAACAGTTTTGGACATGGTCAATGTGTGAACTTGTTTTGAATAACTCTGAACACTTACTCCAAGGATTGTTTCTGTTTGTTTTAATTAAGGGAGGATTAAGATGGAGAAAAAATAAATGCTTATTAATTAAAAAAAATTTTGAATCATCTGGATTTGAAGATATCCCCATTTTGACATGAGAACTAGAGACAACTTCTGATTAGGAATGAGAATAAAAAGTGATAGACCAACAAGGAAGATTGTAACCCCCCCAAAAAATAAAAGAAATAAAGCTAAAAAGAGGGAAGCAAACAAAAAGAGACAAGTATAATACAGAGTAGCAGTTGCAGAAATAGATGACGAATAAGAAAGTATTCTCAGATTTGGGTCAAGGAAAAACTACAGTTACTTATTATTAAGTGCTGACTACATACCAGACACTGTGCTAAGTACAGAAGATACAAATACAAAAAGAAATCCATTTCCTGGCCTCAAAAAGTTTACATCTGAATACAGGAAAATAGCACATATAAAGGAGCAGAAGTCAGTGGAGAATTATAGAGATGGCAAATGGAACCATAAGACAATCATTCAACATGTTTTTACATAAATTAATGTATTGATTTCATTATTATTACCAGAGCAAGAAGTGGAAGGAATATTGGAGGTTCTATAAGAAGAGGCATTGCATGAAAATGACTGGAGAGCAGCAGTGTGGTATGACTTAGGTTTGGAGTTATTATGAAGAATCCTCACCAAAACAGAGGGTAGGAGCTAGAGTGCCAAGTTGGAAGCAAACAGACGTCATATAAAGATATGGATGTTTCCTCACAATGTGGTCAAATAAAAATGTGTGTATACATACATACACACACTTTATATATATATATATATATATATATGTATATATGTATGTATATAGGATTTGAGTATCTGTATTTCAGAGCAGAAATACAGACCACAGTAGAAAAGAGAAGAAAAAGGACATGAATCCCATAAGCAGTCTTTGAAGAAATATCCCCATCTTTCATCACCACCATCTCTTATTTCCCAAATGGTAGTAGAACAACTTAGTTATTCAATCAAAGAATAAACTTCTCCAAAAAGTCTTCTACTATAACTGAATTATGAAATTCACAGTAATGAGCTGGGTATATATGAGAAGGGCTAAAGGCAATGGAGAAGTTGTAGCATATCACCAATGACAATTAGCATGTGAGAAATGGCAAGGAAGCATATTATTAAAGAAATATATGATTGGTGAGCCAGTCATGGTAACAAGGGATAAGAGATGGATAAATGGACTTTTATATTGGTATCTTCTAAAATTTATTTTTAAAAATTCTGATGAAAGATTTAGAGAGGAAAATAGACAAAAACTCCATATGATTAGAAAATATGGATGAATTACAATCCACATCATTAGCTGAAATGCCTACATTGTTGAAATCAAAGATCTATGGAAGAAGCAAAATGAATGTGTTGGATTATATACTGTCTAAAGCTCTTCCCAGCTCTGATGCCATCTTTTCTAATAAAATTCTGGTCTGGTAATTTCCAGAGGCAAGTATTCCACTAGCTGTTCCCTTAGTCTATCAAGATTTAAATCTAGGAACTAATCATGCAATTTCTATCCCTTCAAAAACCCTTTATTCTATATCTCTTTCCAGAGTTTTGCCTTTGGTGTCTTATGTACAAGTTTACTTTAGAAATCAGCTCTAAGCAGCACCTTTATAGATTTAGTCAATTAGACCATGGTATAAACAAGACTTGGGTAGCAGACTTGATCATTATACTAAGAAGTCAGCTTTATGCAAAGAAAAATTATTCCACAACCACCATCCCTCTCCCCAGCATCAGTGACCTGCCTCAAAATGTAGAATATAGAATTAGGAATAAGAAAACCTGAGTTAAAATTCCAGTCTGTCATAATAGCTATGTGACTTTGGACTTTAGATTTTTCTCTCCCTAGAATTCATTTTCCTTCTTTGTAAATCAAAGATAGTTGGACTATACAGTCTCTAAAGATCCTTCTAATACCATTAAATCATATTGTTCTATTCACAGGAGATCAAGAATATACAGATGACTGGGCAGAATAGTTTACTACTCCTGGGGAAAAAAAACTTACAAAGAACAGGGTCAATTGATTGGGAAGCTGTATAATTTTCTTCACCGAATCTAGAACTAGGAATAAAACTATTGTCCCTCCTCATCTAAACCAAAAGCAAGAAAGACAATGTGTGAAGGAAAAAGGGTAGCAAATAACAACAGGCCTTCTCTGCATTCATTTAAATTTGTATATTTCCATTTCCAAGTTCCTGTCTGTCTATCTCTGTCTCTCAGTCTCTTTTTTTTCCTGTTTCTGTCTCTTTGTCTCTGTTTCTGTCTCTATATCTCTTTCTGTTCCTCTCTCTCTTTCTGTTCCACTGCCAGTCTCTATCTTTTTCCACTTCTGTTTCTTCTCCCTGTTTATCTCCTTCACTTCCTCTCTTCCTTTTATTCCTCTCCCTCTTGTTCTCACTCTCCCTCACTTTTTCTTTTTCTGTTTCTTTTTCTCACACTCATAGAAGAATTTTGTTTTTCTTTTCTTTTCCTTTTTTTAATAGAAAAGGATAATCTGTAACTATAAAGTTTTTTTAATTCAAAAGAGATAAAAGAAAGCAAATTGGGTTCAATATTTATACAGAGCAATTCTAATTAAATTAACAAACTCACAGATATGCTAGAAAGAGGTCAATTATTTCTGTCCTTTTTCATTTCCTAGCAATTATTGGAGAAATTACCAAAAAAGTATCTTAGATTTATCCTAATTTTGTTGTTTTTTAAAAGAAGAAGAAAAACATATAGATGTAGACTTTTCTTTGGAAGAGGGAGAGACAGAGACAGAGACAGAGACAGAAAGAGAAAGAGAG
>JAJPUD010003366.1:233241-246115 GCA_023553655.1 Myrmecobius fasciatus | reverse complement strand
GGTATTTAGGTATTATACAATTATAATTATACAAATCAAACACTTACTGATAATAAATCATAATTTTGTGACTCCAACATTTAGTGATCCACAGTTTAAGAAGCTTTGATCTAGATGGATTTTACAAACCCTTTTAGGTCTAGTTAGGATCCTATATTTCGACTTGGGAAGTGTGATAACTGTCTTCCTCAATTACATGGTGTCTTGTCTAAGAGAAGGATTTGGATTAGAT
This sequence comes from Myrmecobius fasciatus, assembly GCA_023553655.1. Taxonomy (NCBI): domain Eukaryota; kingdom Metazoa; phylum Chordata; class Mammalia; order Dasyuromorphia; family Myrmecobiidae; genus Myrmecobius; species Myrmecobius fasciatus. The sequence goes on along the minus strand of JAJPUD010003366.1, from coordinate 245,883 downwards.
GCTCTATCCAAGTCAATATGATTTCCAACCCAGCCATATTGTACATGGTCATTTGATTGGACAAATATTAATCTAGCTTCTTTTGTTGAGTACATTCTGAGAAAGGGACAGATAAGACCCATCCCTCATAAGTATTTATCATGATATTACAATAATCATTCACTTCTTCCCATGGCTTTAAATTGTACATCATGCAGTCCTCAAAGCAATACTGAAATATCACAGAATCACAGAATCTGAGAGTTGAAAGTCCAAACCCGTACACCAAAGGTTTCCCACTATTAAAATACCCTAACAAGTGACTGTCTCATCTCTTTTTGAAGACTTCTAAGGAGGGGGCCCCCACCACCTGTTGCTCAAGGCAGTCCATGCCATTTTGAGGCAACTACAATTATTAAAGAATTTTTTTCCATTGTCAAATCTCAATTTCCATCATTTTAACTTTTACTCATCACTTTGGCTTCCACCTTCTAGGGCCACATAGAACAAGTGATTCTGCCTCCCACATGATAGAGCTTCAAATACTTGTAGATATATGTCCCTTATGAGTCTTTTCTCTAACTCCCCCCTGAACCCCCCCCTCCCCTTCCTTCAAGCAATCCTCACACTTATCAGGGATTAAAAGCACTGGGACATCTTTTAAGCTCTCTTCAGTTTATCAATGCTCTTCTTAAAATTTGAAACACAAAACTGAGCACGATTTGCTAAATACAGTTTGATCAAAACAAGATACTATGGGACTATCATATCTATTCCTGGAAACCACACTCAGCTTAATGTCACCTAAGTTTTCCTTACCTATTTTTTTTTTTTTTTGCTGTCACGTTATGCTAATGATTCACATTAAATATGCAATCCGCTAAAATTTCAAAACCTCTATCCACCCATGGCTCCTTCATCTTATGCCTGCAATGCTGAAAACACTTTTACATTTCTCTTTATTGAATTTCATCTTATTAGATTCAACACAGTTCGACAATGAGTCGAGATCCTTTTAGATCCTGATTTAGTCATACAGTGTGTTAACTATTCAGGCCAGCTTTGGGTCATTGGCTCAGATGAGAATGCCAGTTATATAGGACCCCAATTTCGAATCGAGGTCCTGTGAGTCCAAATGCTGCACTCTTTCCATGAAAGACAACCCTGGATCATCGAGGTGCAGAGCACATGATAGCTGGGAGGCGGAGGGAAGGCAGCAGGAGCAGGGGAACAATACAACCTTCTTCTCCACCCTTTCCTCTCCCCCTCCCCTCCGCTAGAGAGACACGCATTTTGCCCGGCTTCTTTAGGGCTGGACGCTGTTGCCCTCTTGGGTTGCCAGGACCCCGAGCGCCGTTGCCCGGTGACTAGTGCACTGTTTACTTGTCGCTTGGATAGCTGAGGCAGGAGAGAGGAAGGAGGGAGAGATCCTCGTACTCAGCCTCGCGCAGGACCCTGGAGCTCAAGCTGCCGGGTCGCCTCCTGGCCTCTCCTTTTGCCCGCAATCTTCTGCCTGCCGGTTGTCATTGTGAACAACCGTCGTCTTCTCCTAGAGGCCATGGCCTCCCACGGCTCGGGCACCCTATTTACTGGCAACAGTGCCACCTACGTGCCCCCCAGTCTCATGCCTGGGTAAGCCAAGAAACTCTGTGCTTCTTCAGACCCACATCTACTAGTAAAAAGTCCTAGGGTACACCCCGGGGGGGTGAAGGTGGGGGGTGGCTAGGGCCCCGAGTGAGAGAGACAGGTGTGGACAGCAAAATAAGAGGCTTCTGGGCACCGCTGAACAGACGGCTACATGCCAGGAAGACCAGGATCCATATCCTGCCTCTGATGCTTGCTGGGCAACTAAGGGCATGTCCTTCAACATCTCCAAACTCACTTTCCTCATCTGTAAAATGGAGATTGTTACACTTGTTGCAGTACCTACCTCCCAGGAATGTTGCCTTATTAGAATGATCCTATTAATGTCAGTTATTATTACTATTATTATTATTATTATTATTATTATTGTCATTATTCAGTAACTAGACAGGGTCTGACTCTCTCAGGCTGCCCTAAGAACTGGAACCAGGGTAGAAAACAAATAGGGTTCCTGGGGCTGGCACTTTAGGGCCACACCAATCAACCAACTCTTGTGGGTGTTTAGGAAGAAATTGATTGATTGAGAGAAATCTCTTTCTACCAAAAAGGGAAGAAATGAATGGAAAGAGACAAAAAACCTTGCTTGTCTATAGATGGAAAAGGGAGTTTACTAGGCCCATTCTTCAGAGGACAGATCATTCTCTCCCCCAATCCCAGCTTTCCCGTACTTTTTACTTGGTTTGTTATAGTTATACATTAACCCTTGAGATCTTCTAGGGGTAGGAGAAGCCCCTGACAAAACAAACCCAATCACATTCACATCTTAGAGACAGAAAATTATGGGGAAGCTCAAAATATCAAAACTGGGAGGGATCTCAGAATTTATCTCATCCAAAAATCACTTATTTTATGGATGAGGAAACTGAGGCATAGGGGGTAAACACAGAGATCCTGATGGATGGGGGGCATTAGAGTGAACTGGAAGTAAGGGGTCCTTGTGCACCTTTATGAACACTTACAGATTTGGATTCAGTCTTCTCTAAGAGTCTTGCAAGACTTTTCAAGCCTTTTTAGAAACAAGTCACCTTCAGCATATTTTAGATTTTTTTTTAAAGGATCTACCTATCTTTTCACTCTTTTTCCATTTTCATCCATGTAAGACTTCAGTTTTCCTTTCCTCCCACCTTCTTGCTACTTGCTGCCTTATATTCCTCCTGTTCTACAGTCTCCACTGCTGTCCTTTTCTCCTTCCTTAGCTTAGCATCATCAGCCTGTATGTGCAGCCAATGACAAAGATTCAGGGCCTCTGTGCAAGACCTAGCCCAAACATAGCATGGTGATCTCCACCAACTGTAGAAATGTCATGTTCCTAGTTAAATCAAAATCTGGTTTTACTGAAAAGCAATGAGAAGTACAGGAAAAATACAAGGTTTGGAGTCAGAGAACTGGGTATTCTGATACTTATTAGCTATAATCTTGGACAATTCTCTGAGCTTAAGTTTCCTCTTCTGTGAAAAAAGGGGGGATTTGAAATAGTTTCTGGGGTCCCTTACAGCTCTAATCCATTATCCAAGAACTGTCCATGTAGGGTCTCATGTCATAAATTCAAAACCAAAGGGTCCTTAGAGTCCACCTAGTCCAACCCCTACATTTTACAAAAGAACCTGAAGCTTCATAGATGAATGGCTAGCTCTTGGTCACACAAGCAGTGGATGACAAAGTCAAGAATTTGAAGCAGGCACTCTGGTTCCAAACCCATTATACTCTCCTCGAGTTTGCACTTGCACTTGTAGGTGATGGGGAATCATTGTAGGTTTTTAAACAAGGGGTGACATGATGAAAATAGGGTTTTAGGAAAATAATCTGCTTGAAATATGGATAGATTGGAAGAGAAAGCACGTTGTAGCATTAATAGGAAACTTTTGAAGTGGCCTAGGCATGAAGCTCTGACTAATGGTTTAATCCAGTTCAAGGAAGGTCAAATGATTTGTCCAAACTTATTACTTTTTGCAAATTTAACCATTGTTGGGTTCACAGCAACCAACTTTTGACTCACAAGCTCACACACTGGTTTCCAATCTTTTCAGGAGGGCTAACTTCCAGACTTCAAGCTGCAAGTAGGCTAGAATTTTTGGAAGCAGCACAGAGTATTTTTTGTCTTCCCCTATTTTCTCTAAAAGATGAGGGCATAGTGCAATTCTCAATCTCACTTTAAGAAGCTGTTTGTGCATTTCTTAAGTCACTTTCACCTCTGTTCATTCACTCCTCTTAGATAATTTGTGTAATTAACAACACCTCTTTACTGCATTCTGGACTTGGGGAACACCTTCTATTGGAAGTCAATTGATCATTATGCCAGGTATCATGCTACCCAGGCTTTGAACATGGCAAGATAAAAATCATGTCTTCCATACCTTCTAGATCAGGACTTCTTAAATTTTTTCCACTCACTACCTCTTTTTACCAGAGAAATTTTTACATGACCCAGAGTATATAGGTATATAAAAGAGGTATACAAACCAAGCATTTATTGATAATAAATAATAATTTCAGTACCCCCATATTCAATTATAAAATCCCATATAGGGTTATAACCCACAGTTTAAGAAGCTAGGTTCTAGGGGCAGATAGATAGTTCAGTAGATAAAGCACCAGCCCTGATGTCAGGAGGACCTAACTTCAAAAGCAGCCTCAGACACTTAATACTTCCTAACTGTGTGACCCTGGACAAGTCATTTAGCTTTAATTGCCTCAGCAAAAATAAAAGAAGAAGAAAAAAGGAGGAAGAAGAAGAAGAAGAAGAAAAGGAGGAGGAGGAAGAGGAGGAGAAAGGAGAACAACAAAAACAAGAAGAAGAAAGAAGAATGAATTAGAAGAAGCTGTATTCCAGAAAAATTATATGGATTGTACATCAAGATACACTATACTAGATATAAATATATTGCCTTCTATGGTTGAAGTCCTCATTACTTCTCATCTAGACTATTGCAAAAGGTTTCTGACTGGCTCTATTTTCTCTATCCATCTTCTAAAAAGCTGTCACTTTGATTTGTTAACAAAGCCCAATTGTATCTATCCTCTCCCTCTGCTAAAGAAACTTCTGTGGCTCTCCATTACCTTTAAGATCAAATATAAATTCTTCTGTTTGGCAGATACTTTGATGCCTGACTCCAGACCATCTTACCAGGCTGCTTATGAAATACAGCTCCTGTCATACTGACCTCTTGGCTTTTATTATATTCAACTTTCCATCTACCATCTCCTATAACCAGCATAGTGTCTGGCACCTAGTAAGTTCTTATCAATTGCTTTTCATTTATTCATTCCCATCTTCATGCCTTTGCATAGATGATTACTCATACCTGTAATGCTTCTTTCTTCCCCTGTCTCTTTGAATCCATATGAAGTTATCTTTATGATTTAACTCAAATGCTCTGTTATACAAGGAATCTCCCAGTTATTAGAACTTCTCTCCCCCCAAAGTTACTTTGAGTTTATGGGATTTTGCATTTGAACCCAGATCCTCTGATTCTAGAGGGAATGTTCTTTCCACTGTGCTGCTAAAATCACAGGTCTAGTCCAAAAATCATATGTAGATTCTGCCCAAATTTACCTACATATATAATGTTTTCCACCAGTAGGAGGTATATTTTTTGAAGATAGAAACTCTTGTTTTTTGTCCTATCTCAGCCTCTAGCACAAAGACATAGAAGGCTTATCATTTCATTGGTATAAAGAACTCCAAACTCCCTCTACCTATGCATGTTGTCACTTTCTCTGGAATTGTCTAATAGAGCACTGATAGGTGAAGGGCTATTGGGGCTCTTCCTGGCAGTATAAGGCAGAGGTATGACTTGACTCTAGAGTACAGCTCTCTAGGGGCTTAATGGAATGGAATGGGGGAATGGAAGAGCTCATATGCCTTTCAATTTTTAAGATTCTAAGGCTAACAATATTTTAACATAATTAACATGTAGTGGATATCCTGCCATCTAGGGGAGGGGTGGGGAGCTGGGGGAAATATTTGTAACGGAAAGCTATGTAAGGGTTATTGTTGAAGAATTACCCACACATATGTTATGCAAATAAAATAAAAATTAAAAAAAAATAAAATTTAAAAAAAAAGATTCTAAGGCTAAGATTCCCCCATTCTAAACTTTCCATGTTCATCCCACTGTCATCATTTTATCTCAATGACTGCCTAAAAATTGCTTTTCCATTTGTTCTCAGCAGAAGGTATAGGAATGAGAATGGGTTGTTGGGGAGGGAAAGAGAGAAGGGAACTAATGAAGATGAACAAGTTAATTAGTTAATAAAACTACAATTGGTGTCCCTGATGACTCATGGTAACAGTAATTAATGTTAAATATTAGCTCAAGGAGGAGCTGGTGCTGTTAAGAGGGAAGGGGAAATTGCTTCCATTGCCCACCAAAGCCCCACTCCTAGTTTGCTGAACCAACAACAAAAAGATGATTCTTTCCTGGTACCCTGCCATGCATTTATTGTGTGTGTATACATGATGGGGGACAAGGGAGAGAAGGAACCAAGAGCTAAATGCGCATGCCTACAGTATGTTTGAGGTTCTAACCCAAAATACACTAGTGTAAAGGGTCAAACCATCCCCAAGTACACATTGGGGAATACCTTGCAAGAAGGTCACACATATCCCTCCAAGGTTGTACCTCCTAAGCAGAGCTGGGCATGCAGCAAGGACTCAAACAGGTATCTCTACTAGGAATAAGTTTATATGTGTAAGGAGCTGGAGAGACACTTTCCCAGCAATCTCGGTTGTTAGAGTCCTAAGAAGAGTATGGAGGAGAGAAGGATTCAATTTGGATGCAAATATTCTGCCATTCGATGAGTGGGAAAGAGATGTGCATGTGTGGAGGAGGAGCAGAACAGAGAGTCTGGGGGTGGCTACAAGAAGAATAACAATAGCACCTCAAATTTCTATTTTACCTTTCTTTAAAGGAAGCTTAAATTCCACTGGAGATGATGAATTACTAGAAGAGCTCTGGAATAAGCAAGGCAAGGCTCATGGGTCAAAGAAGACCTAGGACAAGAGTGAAATAACTTACATCTCTATTGACCTTTTCCACCTCCAGTCCCCCAAGTCCCACTTCCTTGTGGAGGCAGAGAAAGAACTGACATTTTAGATTAAATTTCTATTTCTGGTTCTATAGACCTTTGTGATAGGATTAAACCAAGGGAGAAATTTTAGGATTTGACTATAAGTCTCAGGTAGATATAGGGAGAATTCTGGCAGAAGAGTAGGGCAGTCAGGACTTCATTCAGCCAACTGCTGACATTGACTAGCAGGATCTTCTACTTCCTGCTGTGGTCCAGAGGCTATTATACTTATGCGTCTGGTCTTCCAGTTTTCTGCCAGCAATACTCCTAATTAAATTGGAATGAGAAACTAATTGATGATGAAAAACTAGAGATGGAGGTTGCTATCAAAAGAGTTCAAGGGAGGAGGTAGATTAGATAGGTCAGAGCTATTCCACCTATGATTCATCTAATGTCCACCTGCCTGTTTTTTTTTTCCTTTCTTTCTTTTTTTTTTTTTTTTTCTTTTTGCTGAAGCAATTGAGGTTAAGTGACTTGCCCAGAGTCACACAGCTAGGGCATGTTAAGTGTCTGAGACCAGATTTAAACTCAGGTCCTCCTGACTTCAGGGCTGGTGCTCTATCCACTGTGCCACCTAGCTGCTCCCTGCCTGTTTTCTTTATGTTTTTTAAAAATCCCTTTCCTGAGGAATTTATGACCAAAGAATTAGAGTACATTATGAAATGCAAAATAGACACTTTTGATTACATTAAATTTTAAAGTTTTTGCACAAACAAAACCAATACAAGATTAAAAGGAGAGTACAAACTACAAAACTGGGGAAAATTTTTATAGCCATTGGTTCTGATAAAGACCTCATTTCTATAATATACAAAGAACAAAATTTATAATATTACAAGTCATTTCCCAATTGATAAATGGTCAAAGGATATGGACAATTTTCAGATGATGAAATTAAAGCCATCTCTAGTCGTGTGTAAAAGTGCTCTAAATCACTATTGATTAGAGAAATGCAAATTAAAACAACTCTGAAGAACCACTACATATCTCTCAGATTGGCTAAGATGACAGAAAAAGTTAATAATAAATGTTGGAGGGGATGTGGGAAAACTAGGACTAATGTATTATTGCTCTGGAGAGCAATTTGGGATTATACCCATAGGGCTATGAAACTCTTCATATCCTTTCATCCAGCAGTGCCACTACTGGGTTTGTATCCCAAGGAGATGATAAAGGAGGGGAAAGGACCCACAAGAGCAAAAATGTTTGTTGCAGCTCTTTTTGTGGTAGCAAAGAATTGGAAAAGGAATAGACACCCATCAGTTGGGGGATTGGCTGAATAATCTGTGGTATATGAAAGTAATAGAATGCTCTTGTTCTATAAAAATGATAAACTGATTTTAGAAAGGACTGGAAAGATTTACAGGAACTGATGCTAAGCAAAACAAACAGAACCAGGAATATGTCATACACAGTAATAGCAAGATTGTGCTATGATCAACTATGAAAGACTTGGTTCTTCTCAGCAGTTCAGTGATCCAAAGCAATCCCAATAAACTTTAGATAGAAAATGCTATCTGCATCCAGAGAGAGAACTATGGAAACTGAATGGAAATCAATACATCCTATGTTCACTTTTTTCCGCTTTTTTTCTGTTTTTTTTCTTTCATAATTTTTTTCCTTTTGTTCTGATTTTTCTCTCCCAACATGATTCATAAAGAAATATGTGTAAAAAATTGAATATACATGAATAACCAGAAAAAACAATAAAAAAGAACTCTATACTAAAAAAAAATCCCTTTCCCTTTATGTCTCTTCCCATATGCTTGTCTAAATTTCTCTCAGCTATAGTCCTTCCCAGGTCCTATCCTCTTCTACCTGCCTTTTCTACTATACCTTCTGGACCCTTCAATTTTTTTTTTGAGGCAATCAGGGCCAAGTGACTTGCCTAGGGTCAATAGATCGAATTTCTGACTATCTAGTTAAATTTGATATGTGTTTTTGTAAAAGTCCATGCCTAACAGTTCATGTTTCTTATACAATCCCCTTTCTTATTCTTTGTAAACTGAAAAGTTTGTGTTTGCTCATAATTGGTGAATTGATAATGAAAAAAAAGATTTTTTTCTTTTTTTTAAAGACAGTTTAAATTCCAGGATAATTCCTCCTCTAACACTAGAGGGAAGGATGAAAGTTAGCATATAGACATAAGGATTTATTGAGGTGAACAAGAAGGTGAATCAGTAGTTCATGCTTGATAACTTCAATCTTTTTCACTGAAATAAGAAATGAAATCTTTTGCCAGGAGTGAAAAGGGGAGTTTTGGGGGCGGAAGGGGGAATGAAGGCTTAAAACAGCCAGGCCAATGGTATCAAAAACACCAGGGAGATGAGAGAATGAGAAAAATGCTTTTGGATAGGACCTTGTGATATTTGAGAATCAGTTAGTTTAAAGAGGGGATTGTTTAGCCTGATGAAGACATGTGGAAGAGATAGCAGTCTTCTAGTATTTGAGAGGGCTGTCACTCAGAAAAAGAACTAGATTTAATCTGGTCCCTGAGGGATAGTTAGCAAAGGATGAAAACTTCAAAGAGGAAAATAAGGATTGTTACATTAGTAACATAATAGTAGAATAAATAAATTCAGAAGTAGTTGAGTGAGTGTATTATTCACTTATGTATTAATATGCAAAATGTTTGATACAGAGTATGCATTTGATAAATGCTTTTTAATTAGTTGATTACTGGTTCTTGTCAACTTAAAAAGTATTAAAAGAGCACCAGTCCTGAAGTCAGGAGGACCTGAGTTCAAATCTGACCTCAGACACTTAATATTTCCTAGCTGTGTGACCCTGGGCAAATCATTTTGACTCAGAAAAAAAAAAGTCACTAGTGGAGTTCCCCAGAATTCAATCATCCTTGACCCTATTTTGTTTTCTGTAGCAGAAACTGACCCACACTCTAAAGGAAAGAATCAGAGAGACCCCAAGTTTTCACATATGTCTCCTGAACATGATGAGTTACATGGCCTGTGGGGGACCATAGAGTAGATTCAGAGAACCATAGGATTTAACAATTAAAGGGATTTCACAGGTAATCTAGTTAATTCCCCTCCCTCTTTTAAAAGATGACAAAGAAAGGCTTGGAGAGGGAAAATAATTTGCTCATTGAATATAAATACAATAGAATGGCATACTAGACTCATAAGGATCTGGATTTGAATCCTACATTGGACACTCATTAGATATATGAGGTTGGACACGACTATTCATTCATTTATTCAACAGATATTTATTAAGTACTTACTGTGTTCAGAAATTTTCTTGGTTGAATAGAGAGGTGAAAGAATAAAGGAGAGAATAGTTATAAAGTTTGGATAAGACGATGGAATCATGGAATCAAATAATGGGATGACAGAACTAAGCTCCAAGTAATAATAACTGTTTATATTTATGCAACAGTGTATATAATGAATAGACTGTATAATAAATAGAAAACTGGCTTCAAAGCCAGGAAGATCCAGGTTGACTTCTGACAAATACCAGCCATGTGATCCTAAGCAAGTGAATTCCTCAGTGCTCTAAGCAAACATCACAGTAGACAAGGTGTTAACCTGTTCTGGTGAAGGAAGTTTCCTTACCCAGAAGTTCCTTAACCAAATATCAAGAAATCACAGGTCCAACATTATCTCCTATCAAATGTGTATAATACTAAAGAATAGACTTAAAGATTTGCAGAGCACTTTATGTGTGATATCTCATTTGATCTTCACAATGTTAAATAGATGCTATTATTTCCTCCCCATTTTACAGAAATGGAAACTGACTCAAAGAGATGAAGTAACTTGCCTATGGTGACATGGATAATAAGCATCAAGGGTAGGATATTCATTCAGTTCTCCCCACTCCTAATTCAGTACCCTTTCTCCTATACCATACTATACCAAGCAGGCCCTTCACTGCTTAGCTTCTGAGACCAGAGAAAAGTTGTTGCATTGTAGATAGTATGGCCATTCACCGTCAGGTATCTACCATTAGATAGTGTAGTGGATAAAGAATCAGATTGGAATCAGGGAGTCCTGAATTCTAATCTAGCCTTTGATACTTCACTAAATGTGAGCAATTCCTTTAAACTATTTGCCTTAATTTCCTCATCTATAAAATAGGAATGATAAAAATAGTATCTGCTTCCCAAGGCTTTGTGAGGATAAAATGAGATATTTGGGAAACATTTTGCAAAAAAGCCTTGAAGTACCATATAAATGTTATCTATCATATTAGTCATCTAGTTTTCTATCATCATAATCATTATCACATTAATAAAAGGGAGGAATCACAGGTAAAAGATAGTCCTGGGCCTCAAAGAACTCACAGTCTAATGGGAGAGACAAAAAGCAAATGGCTATGTACAAACAAGCTAAAGAGAGGATAAATTAGAACTAAAAGTGAAGGCATGGTACTAAAATGAAGGGGAAGAGCTTCTTGTAGAAGGTGGACTTTTGGCTCAGACTTGGGGAATAAAGGAAACATAGAAGGCAGAGAGAAGTTTCTGGCCCTGTAACTTTCTATGGCTTAGAGTAAATGGTTTTCCACTTCAGAATTCTGATCTCTTAACAGGAGTCAAAGAAATAAAATATAACTTTTAGGAAATTCCACATATCCTGACCTAAGAAGATCTCCCAGACTAACTATTTTGTACCAAAAAATGACTCCAGTTAAGTACTACGGATAAAGTCTGGCTTTCAGTTTGTAAGGCATTTATAAATTTAAGAGTAATATGATACTGGATGACAGGAGAGAAAATGGGATGATGATCTGGGATAATGATAAGTTGGGGAACTAGGACAAGATGCAATTGAGAATACTAAGATGTACAAACCACACCATGTATTAGACTTGATCAAAGCACTAGATTGGAATGTGAAGACTCAATCACATTAAGGCTTCATAGGTAAAGCATAATTGTATTTATGGCTTAATTTTGGATTAAATAATAATAGCTGCCATTTACAAAGTGCCCTAGGATTTGTAAAATACTTTTCTCATTTGATCTGCTGTGATCATCCTTATTTTTTTTAATTAAAGCTTTTTATTTGCAAAACATAAAAATGGGTAATTTTTCAACATTGACGCTTGCAAAGCTTTCTATTACAAATTTTTCCCTCCTTCCCCTCACCCCTCCCCTAGATGACAGGAAATCTAATACGTGTTAATTATATTAAAATACTTGACAAATCAAATATGTATATACATATTTATACAATTATCTTGCTGTACAAGAAAAATTGAATTAAAAAAAAAAAAAACCTGAGAAGGAAAACATAATGCAAGCAAACATCAAAAGACTGTGAAAATGCTATGTTGTGGTCCACACTCAGATCCCAAAGGCTTCTCCCTGGGTGTATATGGCTTTCTTTATTACTGAACAACTGGAACTGGTTTGAAACATGTCCATCAGAATTGATCATTATATAGTCTTGTTGTTGCCATGTATAATGATCTCTTAGTTCTGCTCATTTCACTTAGCCTCAGTTCATGCAAGTCTCTCCAGGCCTCTTTGAAATCATCCTGCTGGCTGTTTCTTACAGAATAATAATATTCCATCACATTCATATGCCATAGTTTAGTCAGCCATTCTCCAACTGATGGGGATCCATTTAGTTTCGAGTTTCTAGCTACTACAAAAAGGGCTGCCACAAACATTTTTGCATATGTGGGTCCCTTTCCCTCCTTTAAGATCTCTTTGGGATATAGGCCCAGTAGAAACACTGCTGGGTCAAAAGGTATGCACAGTTTGATAATTTTTCAGCATAGTTCCAAACTGCTCTCCAGAATGGTTGGATCAGTTCACGGTTCCACCAACAATGTATCCGTGTCCCAGTTTTCCCACATCCCCTCCAACATTCATCATTATCTTTTCCTGTCATCTTAGCCAATCTGACAGGTGTGTAGTGGTATATCAGAGTTGTCTTAATTTGCATTTCTCTGATCAATAGTGATTTGGAGCACGTTTTC
>JAJPUD010003366.1:202232-233141 GCA_023553655.1 Myrmecobius fasciatus | reverse complement strand
CATCCTCCAACATTCATCATTATCTTTTCCTGTCATCTTAGCCAATCTGACAGGTGTGTAGTGGTATATCAGAGTTGTCTTAATTTGCATTTCTCTGATCAATAGTGATTTGGAGCACGTTTTCATATGACTAGAAATAGTTTTAATTTCTTTATCTGAAAATTATCTGTTCATTTATAGATTGGATAGTGGCTTGAATTCTTACAAATATGAGACAATTCTCTATATATTTTAGAAATGAGGCTTTTATCAGAACTCTTAAATGTAAAGATGATTTCCCAATTTATTCCTTCCCTCCTAATCTTGTCTGCATTAGTTTTGTTTGTACAAACTCTTTTTAACTTAATATCATCAAAATTATCTATCTGGTGTTCAATTAAGAGTTCCAGTCCTTCTTGGGACACAAATTCCTTCTTTTTCCACAGGTCTGAGAGGTAAACTATCCTATGTTCCTCTAATTTGCTTATAATATCATTCTTTATGTCTAAATCATGAATCCATTTAGATCTTATCTTGGTATGTGGTGTTAGGTGTTGGGTAAAGCCCTAATTTCTTCCATACTAGTTTCCAATTTTCCCAGCAGTTTTTGTCAAATAGTGAGTTCTTATCCCAAAAGCTGGGGCCTTTGGGTTTGTCAAACACTAGATTGTTATAGTTATTGCCTATTTTGTTCTGTGATCCTATCCTATTCCACTGATCGACTACTCTGTTTCTTAGCCAGTACCAAATGGTTTTGATGACCACTGCTTTATAATAAAATTTTAGATCTGGTACAGCAAGGCCACCTTCATCAGTATTTTTTTTTTCATTAATTCCCTTGAAATTCTTGACCTTTTGGTTTTCCAGATGAATTTTGCTATTATTTTTTCTAGATCTGTAAACTAATTTCTTGGGAGTTTGATTGGTATGGTACTAAATAAGTAAATTAGTTTGGGTAGTATTATCATTTTTATTATATTTGCTCGGCCTACCCATGAGCACTTGATATTTTTCCAATTGATTAGGTCTGACTTTATTTGTGTGGAAAGTGTTTTGTAGCTTTGTTCATATAGTTCCTGACATTCCCTTGGCAGACAGACTCCCAAATATTTTATAGTATTAATAGTTATTTTGAATGGAATTTCTTTTTGTATCCTTTGCTGCTGAACTTTGTTGGTAATATATAAAAATGCTGATGATTTTTTTATGTGGATTTATTTTGTATCCTGCAACTTTGCTAAAGTTGTGAATTGTTTCTAGTAGTTTTTTAGTTGAGTCTCTAGGGTTCTCTAAGTATACCATCATATCATCTGCAAAGAATGATAATTTGGTTTCCTCATTACCTACTCTAATTCCTTTAATTTCTTTTTCTTCTCTTACTGCCAAAGTTAACATTTCTAATACAATATTAAATAGTAATGTCAACAGAAGCCAGCCTTATTTCACTCCTGCTCTTATTGGGAATGGTTCTAGTTTGTCCCCATTACATATGATGCTTGCTGTTAGTTTTAAATAGATGCCATTGATCATTTTAAGGAAAAACCCATTTATTCCTGTACTCTCTACTGTTTTTAATAGGAATGGATGTTGGATTTTATCAAATGCTTTTTCTGCATCTGTTGAGATAATCATATGATTTTTGTTAGATTGGTTATTAATTGTGCTGATAGTTTTCCTAATATTGAACCAGCCCTGCATTCCTGGTATAAATCCTACTTGGTCATAGTGTATTATCCTGGGAATGACTTTCTGCAATCTCATTGCTAATATCTTATCTAAGATTTTTGCATCAATATTCATTAGGAAAATTGGTCTATAGTTTTCCTTCTCTGTTTTCATCCTACCTGGTTTAGCTATCAGCACCATATCTGTATCATAAAAAGAATTTGATAGTATACCTTCTCTCCCTATTATTTCAAATAGTTTATATAGTACTGGAATTAATTGTTCTTTGAATGTTTGGTAGAATACGCATGTAAGAGATTTTTTTCTTAGGGACTTGATTAATAGCTTGTTCTATTTCTTTTTCTAAAATGGGGTTATTTAAATAATTTATTTCCTCTTCTGTTAACCTGGGCAATCTATATTTTTGTAGATATTCCTCCATTTCATTTAAATCATCAGATTTATTGGCATAAAGTTGGGCAAAGTAACTCCTAATTATTGCTCTAATTTCCTCTTCATTGGTGGAAAGTTCTCCCTTTTCATTTTTGAGACTAACAATTTGATTTTCCTCTTTCCTTTTTCTAATCAAATTAACTAAAAGCTTATCTATTTGTTGGTTTTTCATAAAACCAACTCTTAGTTTTATTCATTAATTCAATAGTTTTCTTATTTTCAATTTTCTTAATCTCCCCTTTTATGTTCAGAATTTCCAATTTGGTATTTAATTTAGGGTTTTTAATTTGTTCCTTTTTTAGCTTTTTAAATTGTAAGCCCAATTCATTGATCTTCTCTTTCTCTATTTTATTCAAGTAAGCATCTAGAGATCTAAGATTACCTCTTATAACCACTTTGGCCATATCCCACAAATGTTGGTATGTTGTCTCATTATTGTCATTCTCCTGGATGAAATTATTGATTATGTCTATGATTTGCTCTTTCACCCATTCATTCTTTAGGATTAGATTATTTAATTTCCAATTAACTTTTGGTCTATTTTCTCCTAGCCTTATATTGCATGTGATTTTTATTGCATCATGATCTGAAAAAGATGCATTTACTATTTCTGCCTTTCTGCATTTGATTTTGAGGTTTTTATGCCCTAATACATGGTCAATTTTTGTATAAGTTCCATGAACCACAGAGAAAAAAGTAAACTCCCTATTGTCTCTATTCAATTTTCTCCAAAGATCTATCATCCCTACCTTTTCTAACATGTTGTTTACCTCCTTAACTTCTTTCTTATTTATTTTATGGTTTGATTTATCTAATTCTGAGAGAGGAAGGTTGAGATCCCCCACTAGTATAGTTTTGCGGTCTATTTCTTCTTGCATCTCTCTTAACTTCTCCTCTAGGAATTTGGATGCTATACCACTTGGTGCATATATGTTTAGTATTGATATTACTTCATTATCTATGGTACCCTTTAGTAAAATATAGTTTCCTTCCTTATCTCTTTTAATTAGATCTATCTTTGCTTTTACTTGATCTGAGATCAGGATTGCTACCCCTGCTTTTTTTTTTGTTCACCTGAAGTATAGTAGATTATGCTCTAGCCCTTTACCTTCACTCTGTATGTATCTCTATGCTTTAAATGTGTTTCTTGTAATCAACATATTGTAGGATTCTGGCTTTTAATCCAGTCTGCTATCCACTTCCATTTATGGGAGAGTTTATCCCATTCACATTAACAGTTAAAATAAGTAATTCTGTATTTCCTACCATCTTATTTACCCAAAGTTATGTTTACATCTTTCCTTTCCCCTTCCTCCCTTCCTCTTCCTCAATATTTTGCTTTTGATGATAACCTCCCTCAAACAGTCCTCCCCCTTTAGAGCCCCTCCACCTCTTTTACATCTTTCCCCTAATTCTTCCATTTTCACTTCTATTAGTTTTCCCTTTCTTTCCCTCCTTTCCCTCCCACTTCCCTTTAAGGAGGGACAAGTTTCTCTGTGAAACTGAATGTGTCTGATATTCTCTTTTAGAGCCCAATCTGATGAGAGTAAGATTCACAAAATTCTTATCCCTTTCCCTTCTTTCCCTCAATTATATTAAGTTTTCTTTGCCTCTTAATGAGATTTTACCTTATTTTTACCTCCTTTTTTAATTTATTTTACCTCCTTTTTCCTCTTTTTCCAGTATGATCCCCCTTTCACCTCTATTTTCTTTTTCATATTATCAAAGTAAAATCAAATTATAGCCCCATTCTTTAAGTATATCCATAGTAGAAATATAGTTCTCAAGAGTTCTTTACTTTTTACCTTTTTATGCTTCTCTTGAGTTATGTGTTTGGAGGTCAAATTTTTTGTTCAGATCTGGTCTTTTCATTAGATATAGGTGAAATTCACCTATATCATTAAATGTCCATCTTCTTCCTTGGAAGATAATGCTCATTCTAGCTGGATAGCTTATTCTTGGCTGAAATCCAAGTTCCTTTGCCTTTTGGAATATCTGATTCCAGGCCCTTCAATCCTTTAATGTGGAAGCTGACAGATCTTTGGTGATTCTAATTATAGTTCCTCTGTATTTGAATTGTTTCTTTCTAGCTGCTTGCAATATCTTTTCTTTGGTGTGATAGTCCTGACATTTAGCCACAATATTCCTTGGGGAATTAATTTTGGGGTTTCTTTCAGGAGGTGATTGGTGAATTTTTTTCATGGCAATTTTACTTTCTGATTCTAAAACATCAGGACAGTTTTCTTTCATGTTTTCCTGAAATATAGTATCTAAATTATTTTTTTCATCATGGCTTTCAGGAAGTCCAGTAATCCTTAGATTGTCTCTCCTAGATCTATTTTCCAGGTCAGTTGTTTTCCTAGGAGATATTTCATATTTTCTTCTATTTTTTCATTTTTTTTGTTTTTGTTTGATTCTTGAAGTCTTATTGCTTCATTCACTTCCATTTGTTCCATTCTAATTTTTAATGTAATATTTTCTTCAGTTACTTTTTTTAGCTCCTTTTGTAACTGGCCAATTGAATTTTTTTGTTCATTGCAGTCTTTTTCCATTTCACCAATTTTGTTTTTCAGTGAATTGGTGTCTTTTTTCATTTCATTAAATTTGTTTTTCAGTGAATTGGTGTTTTTTCTTTTGCAGGCTTTTATATCCTTCTTGCAAGGATCTCATTTCAATTCCCCATTTTTCTTTTAATTCTCTTTTGAGGTTCTTTATGCAATCTTCCAGGAAAGCCTTGTGAAATGGGGACCAGTTTATGTCTCCTTTTTTGGCTTCCTCTGGAGTTGCTTTACCTTTATGAACCTCAGGATCTGAGGTCTGTTCTTCTTGCTTTCCATAAAAGTTGTCTATGGTGAGAATTCTTTTTTTGTTTTTTATTCATTTTTTTTTAAAAAGCTTGAGGTCTGTTTAAAGCAGAGGAGTGATATCTGCTTTAATTTGCCCTGGAGCAGTTCAGCTGATTGCCTTTCGATGCTAAACTATGGGGACCAGGTCCAGGATTCTCAGTGGTTTACAATCTACTTTTTACACAAAGCAGATCTGCCATAGCACCTGCCCACATCCAAGGCAGAGTGGCCCAAAAGGCTTGAGGAGACTTCCCAGGTGCTTAGAATCTGCTAAACTGAGTCCCAGCCTGGCTTCCTGCCCTGTCTCCTGGAACTGCCCTTCGAGCTTGCAAAGTGTCCCCTTGCCCAACTGAAACAGACCTGCTCCGAAGCTCCTCCAAGGTAACTTCTTCTGGGAATGTGTTGTACTCCAAATATTTGGGGGTGCTTTGACTCTAGAACCAGTTTAGAGGCTTAAATCTGCTGT
The DNA here is from genome assembly GCA_023553655.1 of Myrmecobius fasciatus. NCBI lineage: Eukaryota > Metazoa > Chordata > Mammalia > Dasyuromorphia > Myrmecobiidae > Myrmecobius > Myrmecobius fasciatus. The sequence continues at coordinate 227,732 of JAJPUD010003366.1, read as the reverse complement.
TGGTTTGAGAGGTCAGAGGAGGTCACAGAGAGTCATGTCTGCACTCTGCCATCTTGTTCATCCCTATTTTTACAGATGAAGAAACTGAGATTCAAATAAATTATGTAATTTATCAGTGTTCCTATTTATACTCTATTATTTGGTGACCTCTTCAGTTCCTATGGGCCCTATGATTATTTTATGCTTATTATTCTCTATCCTGTGCCCTAATCCCACACCTCTTATTCATATATACCTTTAAACATTCTGAAACATATATACATTTCAAACTTGAAACAAAATTCATTATCTTTTAGGGAGGCAGGTTGGTATACAGTGGATAGAATGATGGGTCTGGGGTCAGGAAGACCTGAGTTCAAATACAGCCTCAGAGACTTACTAGCTACGTCACTTAACTTCTGTTTGTTCAGTTTTCTTGGCTGTGAAATGAGGATAAGAATAGCACCTAACTTATAATGTGGTTGTGAGGATCAGATGGGATATTTGTTAAGTACCTGGCATGTAGAAGGTATTGTATCAATGCTTTTTTCCCTCTTTCCTCCCAAACCTACCATTCTTCCAAACTTAACCATTTCTGATGATGACTAGTCACACAAGTACACAGCTATAAACCATCCTCCATTCCTTACTATGCTTTACCCTACAAGTCCAATCATTTGTCACATCTTGTCAATTCTACCTGTATTTCTTTTGCCTCTGTTTCCTTCTTTCAACTCAGACAGCCATTATTATGGTTCACCTGTCATCTGAACTAATGCAATGGCTTCTTCTTTGGTCTTCTTTCCAACCCATCTTTCACACAACTTCCAAAATGATATTCCCTAAAGCATGGGTCTGACTATGTCATGCCCCTGCTCAATTAACTCCAGTGGTGCCCCATTAGTATTAGTATCAAGTTTTTAATTTTAAAGTCTTTGTTGATCATACTGTAACCCACCTTATCTATTACTCCACTTTGTATACTCTGGTACAGTTGTATTGACTTTCTTGCTGCTTCTCATATCTACATGCCTTTGTCCTAGTCATTCCCCATACCTGAAATATACTTACTCCCTACCTCTCTACCTCTTAAAATCCCTAATTTCTTTTGAAGTTCAGCTCTACATAAGACTGCTTCTGATTCCCCATTGCTACTAATGCTTTCCTTCTCTACCTGTCTTGTGTTTGCTCTACACATATATTAGATATTTGTACATGCTGTATCCCTCAATAAAAATGAAAGTCCTTAAGGCCAGGAAGTATTTTACTTTGTCTCTAGATATTCTCAGGGCTTTTATAGTACTTGGTATATTCTGCAGTAGTACTTAATAGATGATTTTTTTATTAAAACTTTTTTTTTGTAAAACATATGTATGGGTTATTCTTCAACATTAACCCTTACAAAGCTTTCTGTTACAAATTTTCCCCCCCTACTCCCCTCCCCTCCCCTAGATGGCAGGATATCCACTACGTGTTAATTATATCAAAATACTTGACAAATTGAATATATATATATATATACATATACATATTTCTACACTTATCATTTTTGTGCAAGAAAAATCTTATCTACAAGAAAGAAAAATCAGAGAAAGGAAACACAATGCAATCAAACATCGATAGAGAGCACGAAAATGTTATGTTGTGGTCCACGTTTCACATCCCTCTCTCTGGATGTATATGACTTTCTTCACTGAACAATTGGAACTGGTTTGAAACATTTCATTGTTGAAGAGCGCCATGTCCTTCAGAATTGATCATCATATAGTATTGTTGTTGCCGTGTACATTGATCTCCTGGTTCTGCTCATTTCATTTAGCATCAGTTCATGCAAGTCTCTCCAGAACTCTCTGAAATCATCCTGCTGTTCGTTTCTCACAGAACAATAATATTCCTAATATTCCATAATATTCATATACCATAATTTGTTCAGCCATTCTCCAATTGATGGGCATCCATTCAGTTTCCAGTTTCTAGCCACTACAAAAAGAGCTGCCACAAACATTTTTGCACATGTGGGGCCCTTTCCTTCCTTTATGATTTCTTTGGGATATAAGCCCAATAGAAACACTGCTGGGTCAAAGGGTATGCGTAGTTTGATAACTTTTTGAGCATAGTTCCAAATTGCTCTCCAGAATGGTTGGATCCTTTCGATCAATTAATAAATCAATGTAGGGTTTGTGGAATCTTTCCTTGGAGGGGTGGAAAGCTCCAAGGCTTTCTCTGCTTTCTCTCCCATGCACAGCTTCCCGTGTGTTTGATACCTCTAGTTTACCTCCATTCGGAAGTGTCAGGACTCTTCCTTCTTCTTGAATCATAGATCTGCAAGTGGAAGAGACTTCAGAGGTCACCTAGTCCAAGGCCATCTTCCTACAGAGCTAGAATTGAAACCCAGTTCTTTTTCTTTTAAATCCACAGTTCTTTCCCTGAAACCACACTGGCTCTGTTGCCCCAGGAAAAACCTCATTGCTTTGTGTCTTTTTTTAGGTATCAGGGTCATGTTCCAACTATGACCTTCTCCTTTGGGGATACCTATGGCAATGCCACCTGTAAGTACTTCCACAATTGCCGAAATTCATCCCCGGATTTCAGATATGGTGGCCACTTCCCCATACTTTACTCTGGAAATCCCAACCTGGTGCTGGGTTATCGTTCCCATGCCTGGGACCGTTGGCTGCATACTCCCACCTATACACGCTATAACCTTGACTGCAACAGATCTGCAGAGCTCAAGCAATTCTACAAGGTGAGCTGGGAATCCATCCTGAGAGAAAGGTGGGGCAACTAGTCCCCCAAAAGAGCACTGGGTTTGGAGATAGAAGTCATGGGTTTGAATCCTGGCTGTGAGTGATGTTATTCAAGTGACCTCACTAACTCTGAACCTCAGCTTCCTTGTGAGAAGAATAAGATGGCCCCTAAGGTCCTTTCTAGCTCTCAGTTTATGATTTTTGAACTCCCAGTCTGGCTGGAGTGAATTTTGCTCCACTTGATGTTAATTGGGAGAAGGAATTAATATCCTTAGTTTCCTCAGAGTTTGGAGTTCCAGGTACTTCTGAATCTGCAAGGATAGACTGAGTTCAGTAACCTGGCAGGATGAAAGGGATCAGTGAGAAGAGGGCTGAAGAATTTATGTTTTCTATCTTCCTTCATAGCCTCTATAAAGAACTTTAATAGCATCCCAAGAGAAACTTCTTATTAAGGGTCTAAGGCTCCTATAATGGATTGCTAAATATTATATTTCCTCTGCTAACAAGATAGGGCATGGATGGGGATATTCTGGAATCAGGAAACAATCTCTGAGTGGTCACACTTTCTACCCATTGTCCCATAACCTGTTGACTCCAAACTGGACAGAACAGGGCTTAATCTCTATGAGTTTGCTGACTGACATAAACTTTATTGAAGGACTCATGGAGACAGAGAAAAAGTATGTAATTGAATAAATAGATGAACCTAAGTATTTGGAACTAATCCCCCTTACCTCAGGTATGTCTTGACCTTAAAGAACATTTGCTATAATTAAATCAAGGCTTCTCTTATAGTAGACACCTTAGGCTGGTAGGAAGTAGCATAAATAGGGTCTCTAGAGTAAGGACTTGAAGGGCTCTGTCAAGCTCAGGAGGTATTCGCCCTTCAGTCTTATTTTTCTCTACTGGAATCATATATTGGGCTCATTCCCAGGGCGGGGGTGATTCCTACAGGTCTTGATAAAGTGGCCTGGACCAGCTTCCCCAATCTCTCTATATTCCTCAGATCCTATATCATCTCATGCCAACAAGACCCAAACTCCCAGGACTCTTGCAAATAGAAATTGAACTTAGAAATATCCAAGCGAATGTTGCTTTACTCAAATTCTAGTTTAATTCTGATCCAATCCCAAGTCTTGCTCAAGAGATGAATCCTTAGCCTAAATTATCTCTGATTTAGAGAATCCTTGGCAATAGCTTCATATTGAAGGGACTTTGGGAATCCTGATCCAAATCAGAATCTTAAATCCATCCTAAAAAAAGTCTGAACTTCCATCATGAACATGGAACTAATCTGATATTCTTGCACTTCCCAAAGATTATATGGATAAATTTTCCTAGGTCTAGTCTGATGGAGGCCTCAAATCTAAAGATTAAGCTGGAATTGAACTCTTCTCCATGGAAAGGACATTGAGGGTGCTCATCATCTGAATATTCACCCAATAAGATCACCCATTTCCAAAAGAACATTAGAAAGTCTAGCTTCATATAGATGGGACTTGGGGCTCAGATATGAGCCAAGACCCCTGAGTTCCTTTTAGGGACTATCTTTTCTATCAGAAACTATAAATTCAGAATAACTGAACTCTGGAATTCAGCTATGACAACCCACACATTTTCTTCCTATTATTTCCTTGTCCTTAGCCTAAGTCCCCATTAGTTAAGAACCTCCAATATGTTCCCTTTCCCCCACATATAATAATTGATGTGGAGCCTATGAGAAAGAACAAATAATTCATCATTGTGAACAAGCAGGTCCTGGGTTAGAGAATATAGCTAGTGCACACATTTGGGTCTCTGCTACCTTAGGAGAAAGATACTTCAGAAACTCCTATTCTTTCTTCCATCCCCATAAACAGCCCTCTCATTCAAGGTGACAGTAATGTATATACTTACAAGTCTCCCATTCTCTGGAGATAGTTTTCTCCAAGTTGAAGGGAAGGTCCACTTAAATTAATTCTGTGTAGGGGTCAGTTGGGTCCATAACTGTGACCTGAAGTAGGATGAAGATAATCAGGAAGAAATTCCCTTGGAAAACACCTTGCCTCTTCCCAGACTCAGGTCCAGATGACTGAAAAAACCCCAGTTCAAAAAAGATATTGGTACCCTACTATTCTCTATTCATATGAACCTCTCCCTGGAAACATACCATCTAGGGACATCAAGAAGTATGTATGGTGGTACCTCTGGGTGAGGTTCCCCCAGGCACAGGGACACAGAGATATGAGTGCCTATAGTCCATGCTTGCTCACTGTCTGACCCCTCTGCCACCACATCCTTGGTTTGAGCTATAGCTGGCACAGATGCATCGAGAACAATATCAAGACAAGACGGGCACTATGAGCCGGGTCCCTTACTTTGTGCTGCCTGTGAAGGAGAAGGATCGTTATCCCCCGCCGACTGACCTGTGAGTAACCACTCCTCTCCAGTTTACCCCACCCCACTCATTCTCTGTGAGATGCTTCCCAGGGATACTCTATCCCACAATTCTTTGGGACAGAAAATGAAGCTGAGGGATAGAGGAAATTCAGGATAAAAGCAGGAGATTTTATTTCTTCAAGGTAAGAGGATCCAGTGGGTAAAGCACCAATAGAGGAGTTCTGGCTTTCTGAATTTCCCTGATATCATGAACCAAGGAGTTCTATGTTTCTGTCCCTCTAAAAGTGTTCTGGGGCACAAATCTTACTACCCAGTGCTAGTGAAGGGCAGCATCCCTCTGTAAGGGAAGCCTTACAGAGAGTAATGTCTAGTACTTTTCATCTCTTAAATAATGTGTTTAAACATATTAAACACATTAAACAATGTACACACACACACACACACACACACACACATATATATACACACACACATACATACAGGGACACAGATATATATGATTGATGCTTTTTAAAACATCCTTGCCACTTCTGTCTCCCACCTTCCTTTCCATAGCCACTCTCAAGTCTGATGTTTGCTTCATTCCTTACTTACAAGCAACCACCTCTCTACTGAGGGGAGGGAGACAAGCTTCATAGTCAAAAACATCTATTAAACACCTACTGTTTGCATAGCACTAAGGTGCTAGTAGAGCTGTTACATTTACATGAAACAGATTCCTGCCCTCATCAACTTTATAATCTAATGAATACAGTACCCCCACTGCCCTACCTCTCCTAGGCCATAGCAGAATATGTTGGGAGCTTTGTTGGAAAGCAAGCTTTTTCCACAGACCCTATCACCAAGACTTATGATTTCATTATTATGGCTAGTTCTCCTGAAAAAAAAATTCCCTATATCAAAGCAGATGGGAACCTTTCAGATAGTTTGGAGTCTTAGCAAGTTGCCTGGAGGCACTGAGGGTTGGAATAACATATCCAGGGCCACCTACTCAGACTCTCTAGTTTAGTGTCCTAGCCTCTGACCCTGTGTGTCAGGGGGAGGTCTTGCCTACTCTTTGTCCTGAGCTACCTCTCACTCTCCTACCTCCTACTATTTCTAGTTCTGCTTTTCCTCAAGTTTGGAGGCAGCTGAGATAACTGATTCTCAACCTTGGATTATGGGGCAGGAAGCCTTTGCCTGCATCCTCTGGCCTGGCTTGGGTCTGGCTTCTCTATTACTCTTAGTTGGCCTCCTATTTCTAGAACATTTGTCTTCACGGAGCTTTTCTCCTATCTCCACTTTCCCAATCCATAGCCTTCCAAGGACCTCCTTTCTAAGTCTTCTCTGTGGCTCAATGGTGTCTCCTTGCTCCCTCCTGTCAAGTTCAAACTCAGTTAGTAAAATCTAGGTCAGAATTAAGCGAGCCAGAACAATACTTAAATGGTCATGATAAATAGATGTATTTAATTGCAATTACAATACAAAATGATACAGGATGAGGCCATAAAAGATGTGTAAATTGCTGCTAAAGGAATAAGTTAGGGGCAAATTCATGGTGGAAGAGGCAAGAAGGTAGTGCTGGGAATGAGAGTCAGTGAAAGCTTTGTAAAGTTGGGCTGGGAAGGTTGAGATTAAGGAGAAAAAAAGGGGACTGATGGGGATGAGGGTGGAGGATAACATGTCTCCTTAGACTAACTGCATCCTCCTCTGAGATCTGGAAATGGTTGAGTCAACCTCTGTTCAAGATGGTTTTAGAAAAACAAAAACAAAAAAGATGAGTTTAGTTCAGCTCCAGGGGTTCTTAACCTGGGGACCAGTCTCCTTCCACAGCACTGGATTTTTCTGGGATATGTAGGGGAAAGAGCCCTGCTCTTGAAGTCAGGAGGTCTTTCCTCAGCTATGTGACCTTGAACAAGTCATTTTCTTCATTAGACCTCAACTTCCTTAGTTGTAAAGTGAGGAGATGGGCTTAGATAACCTTTAAGATCTTTCCCAATGAAGACTACGACTCCAAGGTTCTCTAGTATTCCCTGCCCCAGTGGTGGCCAGATATATGGGCTTTGATAGTGAATGACTCAACATGCAAGCCAAGGAGATGAAACTACCTCATCCAATCTCCTAGAAAAAGGTTTTCTTATATTTCTCTTTTTTGTTTCTCCCAAGGCCAAGGAGGTGAGAGATGAAGAGAGTGTGTCTGACTAAGCTCAGCCTTAGAGCTCAACCCTCTTTCCCCTCTACCTCTAATTTTACAGGTGAAGGGATAAGGCCTGGAGAGGGATAATGATTGGTTAAAATTATCCATCATTTGAAACCTCTATCTCAAATCTAGGGACCTTTTCATTAAGCCATTGCATTATTGTTGTTCAGTCTTTTCAGTCATGACCCACTTAGGACCTAACAAATATCCCTCAACATTTGTAATGGGATGAAATAAGGATAGAATATTTGAGGAATTACATTCCATTCTCATTCCCATTCCATTCAACATTTATGTAAATATTCCTTTGTAAAAGGCAATGGAGGTAGATAAAGGGGGAAGTAAAATAGAAAAAATGAAAGTCACTGCCCTCAAAGAGTTTACATTTCATTATAATAAATAAAATTATATATACCCAAATAAGTAATCATAAAACTTATATAAAGTAAATATAAACTAATTTTAGGAAGCAGCAAGCACTGACAATTGTGAGAATCAAGAAAAGTCTCAATTTTGAACTGGGTCTTTGAACTGAGAAATAAAGGAATCCTGAAAGGATGGCCAAAAGATATGTTTGAAAATGCTATTGTGACCTTAGCTGAATAATGGTATCAGGATGTGGAGGCTGAATATATATTTCTATAAGCTTCTGGCATGTTCCTTTCTCCTCCTCATTATCCACTTCTGACTCCCTCCTTTCCCCACAGTTACTTCCCTGAATCATTGTGCATCCTCCATTAATGAGATCCAAAGTACCCTTAGACTCAGTATAGCTCTATGATGCACCATTCTCACTATCCTCAGCTTGGGACCCCCTCCAGCTTTTGTCCTTGTTCTGCTAACACTTATATCTACTTTTCTGGATTTTAGGAGCAGCACTCAAAACCCAGGAATGATGCAGAATTTAAACTGCTCTCCAAGACCTTAAAAAGGTTGGTCCTTACCTAAATAAACTAACTTTCCAGGACAATAGCCCTCAAGTCATCCCAAAAGGGTCCACTGAACCAGAGGCTCTATAAGGGATCATTCCTAAAGTTCTAAGCAACATCACCTGTTCCCACATAAGATGCAACAGTGACCAACATACTCTAATCCCCTTTCCTGTTGTGCCTCTCTTATTCCCCACTTTTCCAGGTGAGTGAGGGAAGAGTATGAGTTGGGTAAAGGGAAGAGGGAGGGGTAGAGACAAGTAAATGGGGGTAGCATTTCTGAGATATCTGTATTCCTTAGAACATTGCACTGGAAAGTCCCATTGTGTTTACTCCCTGCCTCTCCCATCCTGGAAGTGTGAGCCTGATGTCTATGCTGATACCCTCCAGGAAAAAAAATGGGCAGCTGATATGGATGGGATTGGAAGTGGGAGGTAGACAATTCCATTAAATTTCAGAAAACAGCTGAATTTTCAGGTACTGATTGCCCCCTAGTGGTGACAGCCAGCTAAAAACAACTTTTATAAGAAAGAGGACCAAAAAACAATTTCTGAGGCTAAAGAAAAAATAAGATATATTCTTATTCTTTAATAGGAAGGTAGTGTTGAGGGCCAGGAAGTGGGACCTATGGCAACTATTATTACTTGTGGAGAGTTTTTGCTCCATTAAGTAAATGTACACAAACATATGCATATATATACATGTATATTATATATACACATGTTTATATATTATATACGCATATATACACACATGTATTTAAAACACTGTCAGTTGTAGGGAGTTTGTTAGCAATGAACCCTCTGACTGGTAGGCAAGGGTGGGAGGCTGAGAAGCAGTCCTCCTTCTGGACTCACTGAAAATATCTCACCTCATAGGGACACATGGTTTTGAAGATAATGATAAAAAAAAAAAAGCACATGAATATTCAAGTGAGAACTGTGGGAGAAGGTAATGAGCATTTATAAAGCATGTATTATGTGATCCTCACAAAAATCCTGAAAGGTACATTCTATTATTATCCCCAATTTTCAATTAAGAAAACAGAGGCAAATAAAAGCTAAATGATATGCTGCTTGGGGACACACAGCTAGAGTATCTGAGATCAGATCTTCCTAACTCCAGGGCCAATGCTCTATCCACTGAGCTACCAGCCACCTACATAATACCACCTTCCATGTGTTTAGTTCTTTAGTTTTCAAAGTGCAATTAAATATGCTGTCTCATTTGATTCTCAAAACTCTGAGGTGGATGGTATGCATATTATTATTGTTGTTACCATTTTACTAATGAGTAAATAAAATCAGATCAGGGAAACTTAAGTGATTGCTTAGGATCACACAGCAAAGAAGTGGACTAGGAACTTAGATAAAGATTCAAGTCTTCTGATTCCTACTGATTCAATAGGATAGTGGAGAGAGCTTTTAATAGCTCCTGGAAGCTGATTGTTGAATTTTCAGTGTAAGCATTTACATTTTAGAAATTGGCAACTGCTACAAATGAGAGATTAATTTTTTGTTTTATTGATTGTCAAGACTTAAGAAAGTGATGGAGAAAATGTTAATAATTTGGATAACACTTGAAAGGATCATGTATACATTTTTCCCCTGGAGAGTAGGTTGTTAAACATCTAATAGCATATCCCTATCCCTAGCACATTGCACCCAGGATGCTGCCATCCTCCTCTTGTTTGTTTTTGATTGTGTTTTTGGAAGAGACTCGGGAAACAGTGTGAATGAGTGTATACTCGGGAAACAGTGGGGTCTTCTCTGGGGTGTGCAGAAAATCATTCTGAAATAAGCTCCCAGCTGAACTCCAGATCACCAGAAGAGAGCTTTCCATGGAGTTACACTGGACATCCATTTAACCTGATTTTTCTCCCAGAAGAGAACCTCACAGCTCTTAGATATGCTCCTGTATCATAGAACTATAAGGAATATGAAATGGACTCATGGAGGAGAAGAAGAATGACCTCACATTTAGGAGTTGGGACTTATCTAGTCCTTATTTTTGTCAATAACCAGTTGTGTAACGTTGGACAAATCACCTCACCTCAGTTCAGTCATCTATAAAATGAAGGCTGGGTTTAGATTTCTGAGGTCCCTTCTAGCTCTAAAATACCAGGATTCTAAGTGTAAAGCATCATGTCGATTTTAGTGTTAGTGCCGCAAACCCTAGATCTGATTGGTTAGCTTCAGATTCATCTAGAAACATAGCATAATAATGAGTCTGGCATCCAGACTGTTTGAAGAACGGATTAGAAGGGGCCTCCTCACTTGGTAGTTTCATGTCAAAATCTTTCTCTGTCTCTGTCTGTCTGTCTCTGTCTCTTTGTCTCTGTCTATATATTTGTCTCTCTCTCTGAATCTGTCTGTTTCTATTTGTCTCTCTCTCTCTGTCTTTCTGTTTCTCTATCTGTCTCTGTCTCTGTGTTTGTATCTGTTTCTCTCTGTCTCTGTCTCTCTCTGTGTCTCTTTGCCTCTCTCTGTCTCTCTGTCTCTCTTTCTGTCTCTGTCTCTATCTCTGAGTCTCTGTCTCTCTCTGTCTGTGTGTGTGTTTTTCTCTCTGTGTGTCTCTCTGTCTCTGTCTCTGTCTCTCTCTGTCTCTCTGTCTCTCTGTCTCTGTCTCTCTCTCTCTCTTTCTCTCTCTCTCTCTCTCTCTCTCTCTCTCTTTTTCTCTTTCTCCCCATTGGATGATTCTTCACTTAGTAAAGTGCCCAGGCTGGTCTTTATTCACCTCCTTCTCCTCTTTTCCACAGACTACTGTTGTCCCCTAGAAAAAATGTGGCACTTATTTAGAATGACTCCTGAGAACCTGAAGACACATCAAATTTTTCCTTCTGGCAGAATTGATATGGGAGAGATTATTATTTTGAATCTAGAGCTTGAGACCAGATACCTGAAGCCAGCAGGATTTTGTTGCCAGAGACCCAGATAGGTCTGATTCATAATAAAATGTTTAACTTTTACAGTATCTCCTTCCTTTTTTTTCCATGCCAATGGAATTTCTTGGCAGGAGCAGCATAGGGCTTGTAGCATAGGTTACATATGACTTTAACATTAGGGTTCAAGGATGTCCTCATAAAGTCCTATCTGGGGTATTATATTTGTTTATGGACACTGATAACCTAAAATAGGTCTAGAGAATAATGACCTGGATGCTGAAGGGTCTGGAAGCCATGTCATAGGATGATCAGTTGAAGGAACTGGAGGTTTTTTAGTTTGAAAAAGAGGAGACTAAGTATGTTGGAGGGTTATATACTCCCCATTTTTACCTATTTGAAGGATTGTCTTGCATAAGACACATTTAACTTATTCTGTGTGGTTTCAAAAGTCAGAAGTAGGACCAACTGATGAAAGAGAGATTTAAATTTCAGCTCACTGCAAGGAAGACCATCCTAAAGCGGAGAGCAGAGAAGGAATAAAATGAGCTACCTTATTGGATAGTGAATTCCATATAAATGGAAGTATTTAAGCAAAGGCTATATGACTAATTGACAGGAATTTCATAGAATGGAATTTTTGTATTGGGTAGGAATTTCATAGAAAGGATTCTCTCCACTAACTTTTAAGGTTTTTTTCCTTTCTTATTGTTTCAAGGCATGGTATGATAGAAAATTCATGAAATTGAAAATTGGGACAGTAGGTACAATGCAAAGAATACTGGCTCTGATATTCAAATCCTGCTTCTGACATTTACTATTTGTTTGGTCTTCAGCAACTCACTTAATTTAAGATTTCAGTTTTCTCATCTGTAAAAAGAAAGGTGGAAGAGACTAGGACTAGATAGTTTCTGAGATCTCTTCTTGGCTTTAATATTCTAAGAGAGTGAAGGATAAATAAATGCACTGGATCTTCTCGTGAGGTCCTAGACTTTCTCCATTGAGCCTGTGTGGCAGAGAAGAATCCCTGGGAGGCCAAGGATTCTAAACTTCATTGACTAATGACATACCTAAGAGAGTCTTTGCATTTGTTCCAGCACCAGATCAAGTAGATTTTTGAGAATTAGATAGTAAAATTTAAGAGTGAAAAGAGACTAATAGGGAAGCTTTCTCAGCCATTATTCATATATTAAGTGTAGAAGAACTAGATCAGACAATTACGGAAATGTTCAAAGTTTTCCAGAGCAAATGAAAGAATTAAGCCATTGCCTAGAGATAAGGTATGGGGAGAGTGGAAAGGGAAAAGAGATGGAAAGTGAGTAATAGTCAGAGAAGAATCTGTATTTTACCAGCCTGTCATTATAGTCATCAGCATTTGCCCATATAGGCATCTAATATGTAGAACCTTATCTGAATCAATCACAGTGGAGAGGGGAAAGGTATATACATCCCCAGAACCAGAACTTCTGGGGAGGGTGAGGGTACTGTGACTGGTATTTTGACTCTGGGTGCCAAAACATATGGGGCCCAAAAGCAACACATGCAGGCCTTCTGCAGTTAAAAGATACTATAGTACCTCTATCTTCCCACCCAATAAGAATTGATTTTCATTGCTTCTTAGTAATTTACAAATGATGGATTAGAAAGCCAACTATGAGGGCCATCTTGTATTGTGGCACACCTGGTGCCTTTCATGCTACTTGCTTTAGAGGGTAGGATAAGAGAGAAACTGGGGCAAAATTGTTACAGTTTTGAAGACATTAGATCCTATTTGCATACTGAAAAATGCTCTTTTCCTTGGAACACTTTCTGGGCTCAAAGTTTACCTCCTAAGGGATCTGGGGCCATTTTGCTTAGGGATCAATTTACATTTCCATAATGTCCTTGGTAACTCAAAGTTTGGGAATTCCTGCTTGAGGACAACTAAGAACCTGGTGAATAAAACCTTCCTATGAATTACTGGCTTTCTACTTTGTACAGAAGAGACTATATGTGTCAGCTTCATACTAGATACAACTGTGAGGTGAGGGACGTGAATGGAAAAAAGAAATGCTGGTGGATGGGTGAAGTGAGCAGAACCAAGAGAACATTGTACATAGTAACAAGTTTATGTGGTAATCAACTTTGATGAACTTGGCTCTTCTCAACAATGCAGTGATTCAAGGCAATTCCAATAGATTTGGGATGGAAAATGCCATCTGCATCCAGAGAGAGAACTATGGGAGATCGAATATGGATTGAAGCATAGTATTTTCACCTTTTTTGTTTTTTTCTTTCTCGTGTTTTTTCCTCCTTTTGGCCTGATTTTTCTTGTACAATATGCCAAATATGGAAATGTGTTTAAAAGAATTACATATATTTAACATGTATCAGATTATTTGATGCCTTGGGAAGGGGGGGGAAGTAAGAAAGGGAAAAAATTTTGAAACTCAAAGTCTTACAAAAATACATATTGAAAATACTATTGGGGGGAAAAAGCTAATTTTTTTCCTAATACATGAATAATGCTCTACATTGCCAGTCAGTCTCTTGTGGGGTTATTTATTATGAATCATTTATATCAGGACATTCTTATCTCTGGGATAGAGATAACACTAGATTTCTGGACCTGCTCTACTAGAACTAGAGAATCTCTAAACAGTGTGTCTTAATGTTTTGCCAGAATAATAATTATATAGAACTTTAAAGGTCTGCAAAGTGATTTACTTATATCACCTCATTTAATTCTCACTTCAACCCTGTGAAGTCGGTGCCATGCACAGTCTTTGTCCTGGCTCTTAAAGCCTGCCTTGGGGAAAATTAAATTCACACTATCTCAGCACGAATTAATTTAACTAGAAAGCTTTTCTCCCAATAACAAATAACTATGAATGAAGCAAAGGCAATTTTTGTTGAAAGTATCAGAAAAATTGCCTTTAAATTGTTCCTGTTGTACCCTCAGTGTTTTGTTCAAGAGCAATCTTATATACTCAAGGATAGAAATTTAAAGGTCATATATCTTAAAGTCCAACTCTGTCATTTTATAGAGGAATCTCATTCTGCTATCTTTTTTCCTTTCCCATCCACACATGCATTTCCCCAACCAATAATAACATTTTCTTCTTTTAAAAAATTGTTCATATCTTTTATATCACATATAATTTTTAAAACAAAATTGTATTGATATCTTTTTATATAACTATAATTTTCCTTGGGCTACCCTGCAGTCTCAAATAATAAATGACATTTTGTTAAGACCAAAAAAAGGGGGGAAATCAGCATAGCTGATCAATGAATTGAAAAAAGTCTCAAAATATGTGCAATGTACAAGACTTGTGGACCTCCCACTTCTGCAAAGAAATAGAGATGCCTTCTTTTTTCTTCTTTTGATCCATGCTCATTCTTTTTAATTTTGCAACATTCACTTGATTTTTTTTGGTGGGGGGGGAGTATGGTAGTTCTATCTACTTGTATTGTTGTAATGTCATTATGTGTAGTTTTTTTTTCTTGGCTTTGCTGATTTCACTTACCATCAGTTCATGTAGATTTTTTCCCATATTTTGCTACATTTATATTCATAATTTCTTATGGCACAGTAATATTGCATTACATTCAAGTACTGCAATTTATTTAGCCATTCTCCATTCAATGAGCATCTAATTTGTTTCCAAAAAATATTGTTATAAATATTTTGGTGTATATGGGAATGTTCTTCTTATCAATAGCCTCCTTAAGTATAAACCTAGTAGTATAATCTCTGGGTTAAAAGGTATGTACATTTTAATTACTTTATTTTTCTTACTTGAAATTACTTTTCAAAATAGTTGTACAGATTCACAGTTTTCCTTCTGGATTTCCATTTGTTGTCTTCAGTATATTAAAGAAAAAATGCTTCATTTATACCCTTTACACCAAAGCACTAGTATGTCCATCTTCCTGCAACCTCTTCAATAATTGACTATTCTCATCTTTTGGTATCTTTGCCAATTTTAGTGCATAAATTAAGATTTCAGGGTTGTTTTGAATTGTATTATTAGTGATTTGGAGCATTCTTTCATATGGTTATTAATAGTTGATTATTTTTCTGAGAAATTTTCATTCATGTCCTTTAATCACTTATTGGGAAATAGATTTAATCATGCATATATGCTTGTATGTATGTACACACATATATGTCGTACATGTTAATTATACATCTTGGAGATGAAATCCTTAACAGATAAATTTGGCATGTTTAGGTACATTAAATTTGTCTGCGCGGAAAGCTTTTCAGTTTCTTATAGTCAAAGCATTTCCATATGCAAAATAGAACAGAAAAGGGGAACTATACATGAACCTGTGAATTTATTATACATAGCTTGCTTTTTCATTTAAGAATGAATATTCTTACAATACTATACATATTATTTTACAATATTACACATATAACTTTCAAAGCTATCATAGTTGTCTGCAATCTTTTCTGAATTTTCATGTTTTTTTTTATTTTTAAGAAAAGTGCTTCAATGATTTTTCTTTAATTATTTTTCTTTTTTTATCCTCAATACTATCACTAATCCTGTTCCCCTTCCTACTCTCAACTACTATCTTCACACCATCCAAAATGAAAAAGAAAATCCTTGTTAAAAATATGCATGGTTCGGCAACAACAGTACTATATGACAATTAATTCTGATGGACATGGCTCTCTTCAACAATGATATGTTTCAAACCACCTCCAATTGTTCACTGAAGAAAGCCATATACACCCAGAGAGAGGGATGAGAAATGTGGACCACAACATAACATTCTCATACTCCTTGATTGATGTTTGCTTACATTGTGTTTCCTTTATCTGATATATCGTTTGTGTAGATAAGATTTTTCTTGCACAACAATGATAAGTTTGAAAATATGTATACATATATTCGATTTGCCAATATTTTAACATAATTAACATGTAGTGGATATCCTGCCATCTAGGGAAGGGGTGGGGAAGTTGGGGGGAAAAAATTTGTAACGGAAAGCTATGTAAGGGTTATTGTTGAAGAATTAGCCACACATAGGTTATGCAAATAAAATAAAATTTAAAAAAAAAGAATGAAAAAAAATATGCATGGTTAAGAAACACAAATTCCATTGGCCATATCCAAAAATATATATTTCTGTATCCTGAGTCTATTACCTCTTCATCAAAAAATGATACTATTCTTTATCATAAGTCCTGACCCCCTAGAATTTTATTATGGACTGATGCATTGATCATAGTTCTGAAGTCTTTCAAAGTTGTTTTTCTTTACAAGAAGAGGGGTAGAATTGAGAAATTAATCAAGTTATTCCACTCTACTTAAAATAAGTAATGAATTGCTAAGCCCTTTTAAATTTATCAAATAAGAATATTTGGGGTGGGCAGGGCCAATATGGCAGAGTGGACACAACTCTCTGTGACCTCCTCTGACCTTCTCTCAAACCAATAGCAGATTAAGCCTCTGAACTGGTTCTGGAGTCAAAGCGCCTCCAAATATTTGGAGTACAACACATTTCCAGCAAAAATTACCTTGGAAGAGCTCCAGATCAGGTCTGTTTCAGTCGGGCAGGGGGTCAGGGAGTTAGCCTAGCTCCAGCACAGCTCCAGGAGACAAGGCAGGAAACTGGGTGGGACTCAGCATGGCAGATTCTAAACACTGGGGAGTCTATCTAAGGCTTGTGGGACACTCTGCCCTGATTATGAGCAGGTGCTTTGGCAGATCTGCCTTTTGTAAAAGGTAGATTATAACCCACTGCAAAAGCTGGTGCTAGCCTGGAGAGCCCAGCACTGGAAGTCAATCAGCCGAATTGCCCCAGGGCAAATTGAAGCTGGCTGCCACTTCCCTGCTTTAAACAGACCTCAAGC
The DNA here is from genome assembly GCA_023553655.1 of Myrmecobius fasciatus. Lineage (NCBI taxonomy): Eukaryota > Metazoa > Chordata > Mammalia > Dasyuromorphia > Myrmecobiidae > Myrmecobius > Myrmecobius fasciatus. The sequence continues at coordinate 210,787 of JAJPUD010003366.1, read as the reverse complement.
TTGTTTTAAAAAATGAATAAAAAACAGAAAAGAACTCTCACCATAGACAGCTTTTATGGAGAGAGAGAAGAACAGACCCCAGATTCTGAGATTCATAAAAGTATAGCAACTCCAGAGGAAGCCAAAAAGGGGGACATGAGCTGGTTCCCATTTCACAAGGCTTTCCTGGAAGATTGCATAAAGAATCTCAAAAGAGAGTTAGATGAAAAATGGGGAAATGAAATGAGATCATTGCAAGAAGGAATGGAAAAAACATGTAATGATCTACAAAAGAAATATGAAAAGGACACCAATTCACTGAAAAACAAAATTGGTGAAATGGACAAAGTCTGCAATGAACAAAAAAATTCAATTGGCCAGTTACAAAAGGAGCTAAAAAAGGTAACTGAAGAAAATATTACATTAAAAATTAGAATGGAACAAATGGAAGTGAAAGAAGCAATAAGACTTCAAGAATCAAACAAAAACAAAAAGAAATGGAAAAAATAGAAGAAACTATAAAATATCTCATAGGAAAAACAACTGACCTCGAAAATATATCTAGGATAGACAATCTAAGGATTACTGGACTTCCTGAAAGCTATGATGAAAAAAAAAAAACTTAGATACTATCTTTCAGGAAAACATGAAAGAAAACTGTTTTAGAAAACTGTTTTAGAATCAGAAGGCAAAATCACCATCAAAAGAATTCACCAATCACCTCCTGAAACAGACCCCAAAATTAAATCCCCAAGGAATATTGTGGCTAAATTTCAGGGCTATCGCACCAAGGAAGATATTGCTAGCAGCTAGAAAGAAACAATTCAAATACAGAGGAATTGTAATTAGAATTACACAAGATCTGTCAGCCTCCACATTGAAGGATCAAGGGCCTGGAACCAAATATTCCAAAAGGCAAAGGAACTTGGATTACAGCCAAGAATAAGCTATCCAGCTAGAATGAGCATTATCTTCCAGGAAAGAAGATGGACATTTAATGATATAGGTGAATTTCACCTATATCTAATGAAAAGACCAGATCTGAACAAAAAATTTGACCTCCAAACACATAACTCAAGAGAAGCATAAAAAGGTAAAAAGAAAGAGGTCTTGAGAACTATATTTCTAGTATGGGTACACTTAAAGAATGGGGGTATAATTTAATATTACTTTGATAATATGAAAAATAAACTAGAGGTGGAAGGGCTATCATAGTGGGAAAAAGAGAGAAAAGGTGGTAAAATAAGGTTTTTAAGAAAAAGGTAAAAATAAGGTAAAATCTCATGAAGAGGCAAAGAAAACCTAATATAATTGAGGGAAAGAAAGGAGGGGGATGAGCATTGTGTAAATCTTACTCTCATCAGATTGGGCTCTGAAAGTATATCAGACACATTTGGTTTCACAGAGAAACTTGTCCTTCCTTATAGGGAAGTAGGAGGGAAAGGAGGAAAAGAAAGGGATAGACTAATAGAAGGGAAAATAGAAGAATTAGGGGAAAGATGTAAAAGAGGTGGAGGGGCTCTAAAGGGGGGAGGACTGTTTGGGGGAGGTGGTCATCAAAAGCAAAATACTGGGGAGGTGGGAAGGGAGAAAGGGGAAAGGAAAAAGAAAAATATAACAGGTAAATAAGATGGCAGAAAATACAGAATTAGTTATTTTAACTGTGAATGGGAATGGGATGAAGTCTCCCATAAAGTGGAAGCGGTTAGCAGACTGGATTAAAAAACAGAATTCAACAATATGTTGTTTAAAGAAACACATCTAAAGCATAGAGACACACAGGGTGAAGGTAAAAGGCTGGAGCAGACTCTACTATACTTCAGGTGAACAAAAAAAAAAGCAGAGGTAGCAACCCTGATCTCAGATCAAGTAAAATCAAAGATAGATCTAATTAAAAGAGATAAGGAAGGAAACTATATTTTACTAAAGGATACCATAGATAATGAAGCATTATCAATACTAAACATATATGCACTAAGTGGTATAGCATCCAAATTCCTAGAGGAGAAGTTAAGAGAGATGCAAGAAGAAATAGACAGCAAAACTATACTACTCTGAGAGAGCAAGGGATCTCAACCTTGCTCTCTCAGAATTAGATAAATCAAACCACAAAATAAATAAGAAAGAAGTTAGGGAGGTATACAAAATGTTAGAAAAGCTAGGTATGATAGATCTTTAGAGAAAATTGAATGGAGACAGCAGGGAGTTTACTTTTTTCTCTGTGGTTCATGGAACTTATACAAAAATTGACCATGTGTTAGGGCATAAAAACCTCAAAATCAAATGCAGAAAGGCAGAAATAGTAAATGCATCTTTTTCAGATCATGATGCAATAAAAATCACATGCAATATAAGGCTAGGAGAAAATAGACCAAAAGTTAATTGGAAATTAAATAATCTAATCCTAAAGAATGAATGGGTGAAAGAGCAAATCATAGACACAATCAATAATTTCATCCAGGAGAATGACAATAACGAGACAACATACCAAAATTTGTGGGATACGGCTAAAGAGGTTATAAGAGGTAATCTTAGATCTCTAGATGCTTACTTGCATAAAATAGAGAAAGAGAAGATCAATGAATTGGGCTTACAATTTAAAAAGCTAAAAAAGGAACAAATTAAAAATCCTGAATTAAATACCAAATTGGAAATCTGAAAATAAAAGGGGAGATTAATAAAATTGAAAATAAGAAAACTATTTAATTAATAAATAAAACTAAGAGTTGGTTTTATGAAAAAATCAACAAAATAGATAAGCCTTTAGTTAATTTGATTAGAAAAAGGAAAGAGGAAAATCAAATTGCTAGTCTCAAAAAATGAAAAGGGAGAACTTTCCTCCAATGAAGAGGAAATTAGAGCAATAATTAGGAGTTACTTTGCCCAACTTTATGCCAATAAACTTGATGATTTAAATGAAATGGAGGAATGTCTACAAAAATGTAGATTGCCCAGGTTAACAGAAGAGGAAATGAATTATTTAAATAGCCCCATTTTAGAAAAAGAAATAGAACAAGCTATTAATCAACTCCCTTAGAAAAAATCTCCAGGGCCAGATGGATTTACATGTGAATTCTACCAAACATTCAAAGAACAATTAATTCCAATACTATATAAACTATTTGAAAAAATAGGGAAAGAAGGTGTATTACCAAATTCTTTTTATGATACAGATATGGTACTAATAGCTAAACCAGGTAGGGTGAAAACAGAGAAAGAAAACTATAGACTAATTTCCCTAATGAATATTGATGCAAAAATCCTAAATAAGGTATTAGCAATAAGATTACAGAAAGTCATCCCCAGGATAATACACTATGACCAAATAGGTTTTATACCAGGAATGCAGGGCTGGTTCAATATTAGGAAAACTATCAGCATAACCAATTATATTAATAACCAAACTAACAAAAATCATATGATTATCTCAATAGATGCAGAAAAAGCATTTGATAAAATCCAACACTCATTCCTATTAAAAACACTAGACAGGATAGGAATAAATGGGCTTTTCCTTAAAATGATCAGTAGCATCTATTTCAAACCATCAGCAAGCATCATATATAATGGGGACAAACTAGACCCATTCCCAATAAGATCAAAAGTGAAACAAGGCTGTCCACTGTCACCATTACTATTTAATATTGTATTCGAAATGTTAGGTTTGGCAGTAAGAAAAGAATAAGTGATTAAAGGAATTAAAGTAGGTAATGAAAAAACTAAATTATCACTCTTTACAGATGACATGATGGTATACTTAGAGAACCCTAGAGACTCAACTAAAAAACTGCTAAAAACAATTCACAACTTTAGCAAAGTTGCAGGATACAAAATAAATCCACATAAATCATGAGCATTTTTATATATTACCAACAAAGTTCAGCAGCAAGAGATACAAAAAGAAATTCCATTCAAAATAACGGTCGATAGTATAAAATATTTGGGAATCTATTTGTCAAGGAACAGTCATAAACTATATGAACTAAACTACAAAACACTTTCCACACAAAGTCAGACCTAATCAGTTGGAAAACCATCAAGTGTTCATGGGTAGGCTGAGCAAATATAATAATAATGACAATACTACCCAAATTAACTTACTTACTTAGTGCCATACCAATCAAACTCCCAAGAAATTATTTTACAGATCTAGAAAAAATAGTAGCAAAGTTCATTTTAAAGAACAAAAGGTCAAGAATTTCAAGGGAATTAATGAAAAAAAAATCTGATGAGGGTGGCCTTGCAGATCTAAAACTATATTATACAGCAGGGGTCATCAAAACCATTTGGTACCGGCTAAGAAATAGAGTAGTCGGGGCAGCTAGGTGGCACAGTGAATAGAGCACCAGCGCTGAAGTCAGGAGGACCTGAGTTCAAATTTGGTTGCAGACACTCAGCTGTGTGACCTTGGGCAAGTCACTTAACACCAATTGCCTCAGCAAAAAAGCAAAAAAAAAAAAATAGAGTAGTCAATCAGTGGAATAGGATAGGATCACAGGACAAACTAGGCAATAACTACAGCAGTCTAGTGTTTGATAAACCCAAAGACCCTAGCTTTTGGGACAAGAACTCACTATTTGACAAAAACTGCTGGGAAAATTGGAAACTAGTGTGGAAGAAATTAGGGCTTGACCCACACCTAACACCACACACCAAGATAAGATCTAAATAGGTTCATGATTTAGATATAAAGAGTGATATAAGCAAATTAGAGGAATATAGGATAGTTTACCTCTCAGACCTGTGGAGATGGAATAAATTTGTGTCCAAAGAAGAACTGGAACTCTTAATTGAACACCAAATAGATAATTTTGATTATATTAAATTAAAAAGGTTTTGTACAAACAAGCCTAATGCAGACAAGATTAAAAGGGAAGCAAATTGGGAAATCATCTTTACATTTAAGGGTTCTGATAAAGGTCTCATTTCTAAAATATATGGAGAATTGTTTCATATTTATAAGAATTCAAGCCACTCTCCAATAGATAAATGGTCAAAAGATATGAACAATTTTCAGATAATGAAATTAAAATTATTTCTAGTCATATGAAAAGGTGCTCCAAATCTCTATTGATCAGAAAAATGCAAATTAAGACAACTCTGAGATACTACTACACACCTGTCAGATTGGCTAAGATGACAGGAAAAGATAATAATGAATTGTTGGAGGGGATATGGGAAAACTGGGACACTGATGCATTGCTGGTGGAACTGTGAACTGATCCAACCATTCTGGAGAGCAATTTGGAACTATGCTCAAAAAGTTATCAAACTATGCATACCTTTTGACCCAGCAGTGTTTCTATTGGGATCTATAAGATCCCAAAGGGATCTTAAAGGAAGGAAAGGGTCCCACATGTGCAAAAATGTTTGTAGCAGCCCTTTTTGGATGCCCATCAATTGGAGAATGGCTGAATAAATTATGGTATATGAATGTCATGGAATATTATTGTTCTGTAAGAAACAACCAGGAGGATGATTTCAGAGAGACCTGGAGTGATTTGCATGAACTGATGCTGAGTGAAATGAGCAGAACCAGGAGATCATTGTACATGGCAACAATAAGTCTATACGATGATCTATTCTGATGGACATGGTTCTCTCCAACAACAAGATCTATTCTGATGGACATGGTTCTCTCCAACAACAAGATGTTTTAAACCAGTTCCAGCTGCTCAGTGATGAACAAAGCCATATACACCCAGGGAGAGGCCTGTGGGATCTGAGTCTGGACCACAACATAGCATTTTCACACTCTGTATTGATGTTTGCTTGCATTATGTTTTCCTTCTCAGTTTTTTTTCCTGTACAGCAAAATAACTGTATAAATATGTATATACATATTTGATCTGTCAAATATTTTAACATAATTAACATGTATTAGATTTCCTGCCATCGGGGGGGGGGGTAAGAGGGAAAAATTTGTAACAGAAAGCTTTGCAAGGGTCAATGTTGAAAAATTACCTATGCATATGTTTTGCAAATAAAAAGCTTTAACAAAAAAAAAGATTTGTCTTTGAAATTAATCATTTGGGGGCAGCTAGGTGGCACAGTGGATAGAGCACCAGTCCTGAAGTCAGGAGGACCTGAGTTCAAATCTGGTCTCAAACACTTAACATTCCCTAGCTGTGTGACCCTGGGCAAGTCACTTAACCTCAATTGCCTTAGCAAAAAGGAAAAAAAAATAATTATTTGGAGGACATTACCAAGATGGTGAAAAAAAGGTAAGGACTCGAGCTCTCCCAAAAAATTTCCCTCCAAAGAACTTTTGAAATAACACCTCAAAATTATTAGTCCACTCCAGATGTCTACTTTGGTCATTTTTTTCATTGTTAGGGTCTTGCTGAAGACTTGTTGAGGTTCAGTCTGAGAAAATGAAAAAATACTGAGCTGGATTAGTGCAGGGTCAACTTATCAGGTTGATGGATAGCAGTTTTGAGTAGAAGGGGTACAAGCAGGACTGGTGTTGGTACTTACAGACTCCATTGTGCATGCACTCAGTGCCTGTTTTCCATCAATCTGAGACAATGATTGTTGACCATTGCTGAGGATCTCAGGGTGTTTGCAGTCATATATGAAAATACCTTGACCTGTAATGAATGCGCAGATATGAGCACAAAGATCTGAGGAGACCCTCCCCAGCTTTAACTATATTTCTTCATACTTATATGTGGCACTGAGAGTTATATGGTATAAAAGGAGGCAGGCGGAGAGGTTGAGGGGGAGTTCCTGAACATGTAAATAATTGGCAATAAAGCTGTCTTCTCTTTCCTGCTCCTCTGGCTCCTGACTCTTCTTCTCAAGAACACAGCTGGTCGCGTCCAGTAGTAAAAGTACCTGTAGACCAGTAATGGTAAGGCCCCTGGTTGCCCCCGTGGTAATCCAGACATCTCATTACACAGCGTTCTATTTTCTGATTTCCTCATTTTACACAACAGGTAAAGGTAAGGAATCATTCCATACTCTCATTTTCCTACAGTACTTTTTGCTTATGGCAGTGTTTTTGATAGTTTAGAACAATATAGTAACTATATTAACACACTACCTCTTTCTCTTTTTTCCTCCTTCCTCTCATTTCCCTTCTCCCTCTACTTTCTTTCTCCTTAGACAAGCTCTTTCTAACCAACATGGTTATACTTTATATTTTCCTTTAAATTCACTTTTTTGTCCACTTTACAAGATCTTCAACATTTTCATTTAAAGTGCCTTGTATCCCTGGTCTTATTAGGGCCAAACATTCCCTATCTATAAACACCAAATGCAAGATAGACATAGAAACCTCCTGCTCCTCCTGCCTCTACCCATCGAAGCTATCATGAAGACCCTTGGGAGCCTGTAGAGAAAAAAAAGTCTTATAGGTTCAGAAATAGAGGAAGCTGTAGAAAGTAGGAAAAGCTTAGAGTAGTAATGTAGAGAGGAGGGAAGAGAGTTGGCTTACTTATTGATATCCCTAAATAAATCAAATACCACCCCCCAAAAATATTCCTTCCAGAATATTTCTGCTTTAATCTGGTTATACTGTGTTAAATTCCAATTAGGGACTTGTTTGAGCTAACCAACATCTGTGTGAAGGGGCTCTCAGTCATTCACATATCTGTATGAATTAATTCAATCAGAAAGCTTTTTCTCCTAACACTTCATTGAGCTCAGCTGCCATGTGCAAACACACATACCAAAAGAGAGTTTTATTGAAAGTTTGGAAGGGATCCTAGTTACATAGGAGCAAAGATTTAAAGTTGAAAAATGCAAAAAAAAAATAAAATAGTTTGAAAGGACATGGACATCCTTAAGCAAAAAGACCCTGGAAAACTGAAAGGCCAGGAATGTGAATGCTGATGGACTGACTAGGAGGGGGAATAGTTGAGGCATAGATGAGGAAAAGCTTGCTTGTCCTAGAAGTTTGCTATTTTAACAAATTATTCTTGCTAAGTAATGGATAAGCTCCTATAAAAATGTAAAAAAATAAATTTTTATTGTCTTTGAAAATCATTATGCAATGCCACTATTAGGTCTGTATCCCAAAGAGATCAAAAAAAGGTAAATGGACTATTTGTATAAAAATATTTATAGGAGTTCTTTTGCAGTGGCAAAGAATGGGAAATTAAGAGGGTGTTATCAATTGGGGAATGACTAAATGAGTTGTAGTATGTGATTATGATGGAATACTATTATACTATAAGAAATGAGGAGCAGGGTATTTTCAGAAAAAACCTGGACTTACTTGAATTGATGCAGAGTGAAGTGAGCAGAACCAAAAGACTATAGATGATAACAGCCATATGATACAATGATTTAGCTATTCTCAGCAAAACGATGATCCAAAACAATCCCAAAGTTTTCCTGATGAAAAATGATATACTCCTCCAGAGTAAGAATTGATGAAGTTCGAATGCATACCAAAGCATATTATTTCTCTTTCTTTCTTTCTTTCTTTCTTTCTTTCTTTCTTTCTTTCTTTCTTTCTTTCTTTCTTTCTTTCTTTCTTTCTTTCTTTCTTTCTTTCTTTCTTTCTTTCTTTCTTTCTTTCTTTTTTTCTTTCTTTCTTTCTTTCTTTCTTTCTTTCTTTCTTTCTTTCT
>JAJPUD010003366.1:160421-202132 GCA_023553655.1 Myrmecobius fasciatus | reverse complement strand
TCTTTCTTTTTTTCATTTTTCTTTCTCTCTTCCTTTCTTCTTTCTTTCCTTCCTTCCTTCCTTCTTTTTTACTTTATTTCTCTCTCTTTTTTTTCTTTTTTTCCCTTTGGTTAGTTTTCTTCCACAAAATGATTAATAAATATGTTTTGCATGATTGTGTTTGTATAAATTCCATTAGATTTCTTACTATCTTAGGGAGGAGGGAAAGAGAAAGAGAATTTGGAACTCAAAATTCTTTAAAATGGTGAAAAAAATTACATGTTATTGGGAGGAAATATCATTTTTAATTGTGTCATTGGACAAAACCCTAGTCATCTTATATATGGATAGTAGGAATCCAAAGGCATAAGAAATGGAAAAGTGACTTCCAAAGTTTGCCCCTGGGAAAGGACAATGAAAAGTTTCTTTCTACTTTCCTCCTACATCACCTGCCTCCATGGCCCAGAGCAGTTTGGCAGCTATACTAATACTTCTATTATACTATGCTACTATATTAATGCATGATTTCTCCCTCCTCTCTCCTCCTCTTCTATATCATTTTCTTTCTCCTGCAAGCTCTTTCTAATAAAAAAAAATGGCTTCTTCTCCTGCTTTATGTTTTCATAATATGACCTGCTCTCATGGCCCAGAACTGGTTAAATTTTTATGGCCTTGTAATCAGCTATTTTAGATATTTTTACTCCCCTAATTTTATAGAGGAGGGGAAACTGAGGCCCAGGGGAAGAAAGGAAATGATTTGCTCAGAATCACATGTGTAGTTAGTTATACATTTCAGCTATGAACCAAGGTTACTTGATTCCATTTCTGCTGCTTGCTACAGCAGATATCCTCTTAGAACATAGGTCTTTGGGAAAAGAATGTCATTTATAGCCTTATCACTAATGACAGGAAAATCATTTCCAGGTCCAAACAGCCCTAGAAACTCAAAGTTGGTAAATTACCAACAGGATGATTTCAGAGAGTCCTAGAGAGACTTACATGAACTTATGCTAATTGAAATGAGCAGAACCAGGAGATCATTATACACGGCAACAACCAGACTACACGATGATCAATTTTGATGGACATGGCTCTCTTCAACAATAAGATGATTCAAACCAATTCCAATTGTTCAGCAATGAAGAGAGCCATCTACACCCAGAGAGAGGATTGTGGGAACTAAATGTGGACCATAACATAGCATTTTCACACTTTCTGTTCATGTTTGCTTGCATTTTGTTTTCCTTCTCAGGTTTTTTTTCTTTCTAGATCCAATTTTTCTTGTGTAACAAGATAACTGCATAAATATGTATACATATATTGGATTTAACATATTTAACATGTATTGGACTACCTGCCATCTAGGGGAGAGGGTGCATGAAGCAAGGGGAAAATTTGGAACAGAAAGTTTTGCAAAAGTCAATGCTGAAAAATTACCCATGCATATGTTCTGTAAATAAAAAAGCTTTGATTAAAAAAAGAAAAGAAACTCTTCTCTAGCTGTGTGACCCTGAGCAAGTCACTTAACCTCAATTGCCTCAGCAAAGAGCAAAAAAAGAAAAAAAAAGAAAGAAACTCAAAGTTGGGATGGATCTGTAACAATGAATGGGAGGACTTCCCTACATAGTGAATTCTCAGCTTATTTCCTATCATTACATACAAGAAAGGGATATGTCCAAAGGACTACATTTCTTACAGGCTTGAGACTGAGAGTGTCCCAGCATAGGATTATACATCAGGAGCTGGAAGAGGCATTAAACAGAATCTAATTCTATTCATTTAATAAATGAGAAAACCTAGGCTCAGGGAGATTGTGATTTGCCTAAGCTCACAAAGTAATCATTAGAGTCAGATCCCTTGATACTAAAGTTAGTGTTCACTGTTTCTATCTCCTCATCTTACCCCCAAAGTGCTATGTATAAACTTCCAATGCTTATTGAATCCAAAGAGAATCTCAAATCAAGATTTACAGAGGGTTACAAGATCCATTGGGGAAAGAGGTGAAGGAATGGTAAGGTCCTGACCTGCAGTGGGGAAACCACAGGAAGTAGTGTACATGATATTTTGAACTTTGACCATAAAAGCAAGCTTCTATCTTTTCTTGACCAGCCCTGTGGGAAAGACTTTAAGAAGTAGAACCCAATGTATGGAAGTCTCCATCTTGACCTATTGGTACAAAGTCATTGTATCCTTCCACCATATTCCAGAGTTAGAAGGGGAATCAGATGATAAAATTTGTAGAGAATATTTTTGCTACTTGATTCACAACTTTGCGATCTATGTTTTTTCAAGTTTTAATTAAAAACTTTTACTAGTGGATTTGTATGTCTCCATATTAGCAAGAAGTCATCTATGATTTAATAGGCTCAGAAACAGTCTTTTGGACCTGGCTGTACCTGAGAGAGATTAAGCTACATACAGCTTAATATTTCTTCTTATTGAACATTTCACTAGATCAAAACCACTTATTGAATTATTCTTTTGTAAAATGTTCTCCCGAGTTTTGGCAACCTTACTATAATCTACAAACATGATGGAGAGTATAGCCAAGAGGAATGCTACATACAATTTAATCAAATCTATTCATTCTGTTCAATCGTTCTTTATATCCCAACATGGTACATTTCCTGGATTCAAGAACACTGAGCCAGAAGGGTAAGGGAAATACCTGTCTGTGGCTTTATTCTCTTAAAAGAAATAGAGATACACTTGCAACCATATCCCTCCCTTAGCCTCCAGATATGAGAGTGAAGTGGACAGGATTTTAGAGGCCTCCCATGTGGCAGCTGGAAGACTAATTGGTTAGGATGTTCTCAGCAAGGCAGCTTCACCATCAGAGGCCCCAGGAATGAATCCGAAAGGAGCTGGAAGAAGAACAGAATACTTAGGAAGTGCTCAATGCTACAGGATATTTTGCATATTCTAATGGGATTAATCTGATATAGAATCTATGGTTTCTCTCTGATCATGTTATATCCCTCTGGAAGCCCCAACTTCCTATTATAGGATTATAATCATCAATGATACAGACAACCCTCCCCTCATTTTACTTATGAGTAAATTGAGACCCAGAAAGATGAAATAATTTGCTCAGTCACAAGCTAATTAATAGTTAGTCAGTCAGTTACTCAATATGCATTTATTAAACACTTACTATGTGCTAGGCCCTGTGCTAAGCACAAGGGGTGCAAAAAAAGGCAAAAACACTCCTTGACCTCAAGGAGTTTATATTCTAGTGGGGAGAAAACCATGATAAACTAGCTGTTACCAGAATGTATGGGAGGTCATCTCAGAGGGGAAGATATTCACAGAAAGGCCTCCAATAGAAGGAGAGATTTAATAAGTCCAACACTAAGAGACAGAAAATTAAGACAACTCTGTGGTACTGCTACACATCTCTTAGATTGACTAAGATTACAGGAAAAGATGATGATGAATGTTGGAGGGGATGTGAGAAAACTGGGACACTAATAGATTATTGGTGGGGTTGTGAACTGATCCATCTACTCTCGAAAGCAATTTGGAACTATGCCCAAAGGACTATCAAATTGTGTATACCAAAGGAACCCACATGTGCAAAAAATGTCTGTGGCAGCCTTTTTTAGTGGCAAGAAATTGGAAACTGAATGGATGCCCATTAATTGGAGAATGTCTGAATAAATTATGGTATATGAATGTTATGGAATATTATTGTTCTGTAAGAAACGACCAACAAGATGATTTCAGAGAGGCCTGGAGAGACTTACATGAACTGATGCTAATTGAAATGAGCAGAACCAGGAGATCATTATACATGGCAAAAGCAAGACTATATGATGATCAATTATGATGGATATAGCTCTCTTCAACAATGAGACAATTCAAACCAGTTCCAATTGTTCAGTGATGAAGAAAGCCATATACACCCAGGGAGAAGCCTGTGGGATCTGAGTATGGACTACAATATAGCATTTCCATGCTTTCTGCTGATGTTTGCCTGCATTTTGTTTTCTTTCTCAGATTTTTTTCTTTCTAGATCCGATTTTTCCTGTGCAGCAAGATAACTGTGTAAATATGTGTACCTATATTGGATTTATCATATATTTTAATATATTTACAATGTATTGGACTACCTGCCTTCTAGGGGAGGGAATGGCGGGAAAGGAGGGAAAAATTTGGAACAGAGAGTTTTGCAAGGGTCAATGTTGAAAAATTACCCATGCATATGTTTTACAAATAAAAAGCTTTAATTAAAAAAATGTTTGGGGCAGCTAGGTGGCGCAGTGGTTCGAGCACCAGCCCTGAAGTCAGGAGAACCTGAGTTCAAATCTGGTCTCAGACACTTCCTAGCCGTGTGACCCTGGGCAAGTCACTTAACCCCAATTGCCTCAGCAAAAAGCAAAAAAAAAAAAAAAATGTTTGTAGTAGCCCTTTTTGTAGTGACAAGAAACTGGAACTAAGTAGATGTCTAACAATTGGGAAATGGATAAATAAATTATGGTAATGAATATAATATTATTGTTCTCTAAGAAATTATCAGCTGGATGATTTCAGAAAGGTCTGGAGAGACTTACATGAACTGATGTTAAATGAAGTGAATAGAACCAAGAGAATATTGTACGCAGCAACAAGAAGATTATACAATGATCAATTCTGATGGACGTGACTCTTTTCAACAATGAGGTGACTCAGGCCAGTTAAAATGGTCTTTGATAGAAAGAGCCATCTGTACCCGGAGAGAGGACTGTGGGGACTGAATGTGGATCATCACATAATATTTTCACCTTTTGTTGTTGTTGTTTTTTTTTACTCATGTTTTTCTCATTTTTTTGTTCCTTTTTTATCTGATTTTTCTAATGTGGCATGATAAATTTGAAAATATGTATAGAATTATACATGTTTAATATATATTAGATTACTTGCTATCTAGGGAAGGGAGTGGGAGGAAGAAAGGAGGAAAAAATTTGGAACAACAGGTTTTGCAAGGGTGAATGTTGAAAACTATGCATATGTTTTAAAAATTAAAAGCATTATTAAAAAAGAAAGAAAGAAAAAACACCAAGAGGCAGAGTTCTGGAGAAAGATTGTTCCGGACATAGGTGGTGATTTATACAAAGGAAGAGAGATAGGAGATAGAGTATTATGTTCAGGAATAACAATTAGGCCAAGATAACTAAATCATAGAACAAGAAGAGAGTTAAGGAAATTGAGAAGATCAGAAGGAGTTGGGTTGTGAAAACCTTTAAATCCAGAGGACTTTGATCAGGTTCATTGATCCTGAAAGTAATAGGAAGTCTCTGAAGATTAACAAGTGAGGGATGGGAGTAACATGGCATAAAGGCAAAGTATAGAATAAGCCTCAAAAATCCCAAGTATAGATTGCCCCATGTATATTCTAAATAATGTAATCATAACTATAATGCTTATATAAGTATCTTTATTCTGTGACAAATGGATACAACTTATGCAAGTGATCTTGCTTCTTCTGTGCAAGTGTATCTTTGGTAATGCTTTGTCAAGTAACCATCTTTGTCCATATTCAATAAATGCAGCTCACCTGAGATGAGGGGAAAGGGAGCTGAAACAGATGCTGCTGCAGCAGTTGCTGGAGCTGTTCTTTCCTGGGATCTAGTATGAAGTTTTTTGCTTCATTTCTTTATTATGGGTTTTTTTTTCTTTCACCTTCCAGGATCAAGGGATCGTGACCAAAGCTCTAAATCTGACACATAGTCATGCCTATGATTTGGGGAAATTATTTTGGCTGCTGGAGAGGGAACTGAGGCAGTGATTAGAAAGCTATTGCAATAATCCAGGTGAATGGTGATGAAAACCTGAATGGGGAAGGTGGGTGGGGGAGGTATATGAAAGAGATTGTGAAAGTGGATTTGCTAGTGGATTGTGTATGTGGAGTGAGTGAGAGGAGTTAAGGATGACACAGAGGTTTCAAGTCTGGATGGTTTGAAATGATAGTGTTGACTTCAGTAGTTAAGAAGATTCAGAAGAGAGGAAAGGTTTTGAGAAAGACATGAGTTCTGTTTTGGACATATTGAATTTGAGATGTTAATGGGACTTTTAGTTCAAGATGTCCAAAAGGCAAAAGACCACATGAGCTGGAGCTCAGAAGAGTGGTTAGGGCTGAATATGTAAATCTGGGAATTATCCACATAAAGGTAATAATTAAATCCATGGGAGCTGATGGGATAGCTACATGAGAAAATATAGAGGAAAAAAAATGTAATCTAGGATAGAACCTTGGTGGACTCCCACAGTTAGTGGGTGCAACCTGGATGAAGAACTATCAAAGAATATTGAAAAGGAGCATTTAAAAGAATAGAAGAGAACCAAAAAAAACTTAATAGAGGGGAAAATATCTAGAGGATGTTCATCAACAATGTCAAATATTGTAGAGGACAAACCAAGAAAGATGAAAACTGAAAAAAAGGATATTAGATTTAGCAACTAGGGATCACTGGTCACTTTGGAAAAGGTGGTTTCAGCTGAATGAGATCAAAAGACACATTGCATAGAGTTTAGAAGAAAATAAGAAGACAAGGAATAAATAGGGTTTTCCTTAAGAAAATAAGAGGACAGGAAATGAAGTCACTTTGTGTGGATGGTTTTCTTAAGGAGTTTAACTGAAAAGGGACAAAAGCTTCCAGGATAGCAAAATAAAATGAGGACTATTTTTTTTCAAGAATAGGGGAGACACAAGCATGTTTATAGGACGTATTAAAAGAGTCAGCAGATAAGAAGATACTGAAGATAGGAAATGTAGTGGATATGATAATGATAATGGAAGCAAACCGAGAAGATGAGAATGATGGGATCAAATGTGCATATAGAAAGAAGATGGTCCTCTTGTCAAGAAGAAAGTCTGCCTCTTCATCTAAGATAAAAGTATAGTAATACATAGTGGGCAAAGATGTCTAAGGTATGTGAAAGGAGGAAGGGAGAAGAGGGTGCATTTAACAAATAGCTCCAATTTTGTTTTTTTTCTGTTAAGTATCCAAATCCTCACTTGAGAGGGTAGGGAAAGCAAGTGCAATGGGAGATATACAGAAAGACAAGCAGGTTAGGAAGAGCTGCTGTGAATAGTAGAATAGTCAATATCAGGGTTAAGATTCAAATTCAAGTCCTTAGATCCTAAATCTATACCAGCTTGCTAGTAGGACAAATTCCTGCCCTGTCTCTATATTATAACTTCTGTCTCTATAATCTCATATAAGGTATGGAAATCCTCATTCCATCTTATTGTACCAGTCTTCTAATTTGTGTCCCTACCCCAAGTCTCTCCTCATTCCAATCCATTCTCCATTCTGCAGCTAAAGTATTTCCCTAAAGCTCAGGCTGACTATCACCACTCCGCCCAGTCAATAAACTTCATGAACACCCTAGTACCTGCAGGATTTAAATATAAAATTCTGCTTAGCTTTCAAATCCCTTGAAAACTGGCTTTCTTCCTACCTTTCCAATTATCTTACATATTATAGCCATCTTTGCATATTCCACAATGCAGCCACCTTGAGCTTCTTACTATTCCTTGAATATAACATTCCACATTCTGATTCTGGGCTTTTCTTTGACTGTACCTTTTCTTGGAATGTTGTCCCTCCTTATCTCCAACTCCTGCCTTCCCAACCTTCCTTTAAGACAACTCAAATTCCACTTATTACAGGAGACCTTTTCTACTTCCTCCTATTGTTAGTACCTTCTATTTGAGATTGCCTTCCATTTATATCATATCTCTTATATGGACAATGTTTTGCATATTGTTTCTAATATTAGAATGTGAGCTCCTTGAAGGCAGAATGTGAGTCCTTATAAGTATCCTTAGAACTATGTCCCTTGGCACAGGACTCAGCAGATAGTAAGTACTTATTTATAAACCAAATGACCTTCCCTAAACCTCAGGTTCCTTTCCTATTGGACACAGATGGATAAGCCTATCTCATGGGATGGTGATAAGGAATAGCAATGAAAGGAAAGGAACTGGCGGGACAAGAACCAGGTGAAAGCTGGATAGATGCATTATTTGTGTTCCATGATCTCTGCTTGGATTAGGTGTGTTCCATTGGTGGAACAAAGTGGAATTCATCTTGAGGGGCTCAATTTCCATTCTCCTCCTGAATTCACTATTTACTTGTCCTCTTCTTCTGCATATTCATAAAATGTCTAATTCAATGTATTTTTTTAATTGCAGGAAAAGGACCAGTCTTTGTGACAATAAAAGAATCTACTCAACAATCTAAAGATTAAGTGCAGTCCTTAAAAGACTTAGGCAGTTGTTTCTATTGACCAGAGACTAGAGTGCCTGGTTTTCTGCTTTGGAGCCTCCCCTTTTCTCTCACTTTCCTCTTCTCTTTTCTTCCTTTGCCCTTTATAGTTAATACTGGGGAAAAGTTTCTTACTTCATGAAATCTGGGGACTTGGACATGGCATGTTCAAATTCTGCAAAAGACAGCATGTGGTCATTGTCCAGGTCCGATTCTCCCAATATCTACAATGGAAAAAGAAGAAATGAGGAGTCCGGGAGATAGAACAAACACAAGACAGAGAAAGGGTGGGGGAAAGAGCATTAACTTAGGCCCTTTGTTTAGGAATTCCCCAGGGTTACCCAGTAGGCTCTATTTTAGAGAAAATGTCTCCTGGGCATCCTGGTCCTGTCCAGCACACTGAGGCTGTGAGCTTTGGCAACTTCAAGCTATTTACAACAGCCAAACTAAGTTGGAAGTCCCAGGAATCCTTTCCCTGATAGTTTTTAGGTGTAGTGCCATTCGGAGGCTGGAGAGGTGGGTTGGATTTGATTGTGGCTTTTTTTGTTTGTTTTTTTAAAATAAACAACTTTACAAAGTAGTGAACTCTCTATTCCTATACTCTCCAAGAATTTGGTGATGTAGACCAGCTATACTTTCCTTCTTTGACTAGGAGGGCTCCCAAATAGCTTCATGGAAAAAGCTCAGGGCTAGGACATACCTGTCCTATTTCTCCATGCATGATTCCCTACATTAACTCTCCTTCATGTCCCCTACACACACAGATATACACATTCCCTGCCATGAAGCAGGTGGGTGGAGAAAAGATATGTATGACAGCTAAAGATTTGTAATTAACAATTTCCACACACAGGATAATAAATACAAACTGCAACCTTAATTCAAGAAAGTGGGATAGGGGCAAAGGGGGAAAGTAGCAGGAATCCCAAGCTGTTTACAAGGAGGGAGAAAAGAAAAGAGACAGAAGAGTTTATTAAGAGTAGAGTCGAATGAGGGCAAGGGGAGGAGGAAGTACTCTCTATTTCACTTGGTAGTAAGTTCTTAATGAAACTGGAAGGAAGCTTTTTTTAAAAATTTTTAAAGTATTTTTGCTAACTAGATGCTTAGTTCAGCTGTTTCTATCCCGTTGCTAAAGGAATATAAATGCTGTCAGCATACTCTACATTTCAATACCCTGGGAAAAAACTTTAGTTACCTTACCCTAGTTATGGCTTTGATCTCTTTTCATAAAATTAACAGGGAAGATGGTAAACTTGAGCCCAAGAGAAATGGAGTCATGGAATACTAAACTTCTGTGTGAATGGGATCTCCTATTTCTTAGGAAAAGGGAAATGCACCTGAATCCAGCAGTGGGATTATTATCATTAAATCTTGGGGTATCAATTATTTGTCAAAGCTCTGAAATAACTCTATAGGCAAAATGAGCTAACCCTAAAGTAGAATCTGGAGTCAGAGGCCCTAAGTTCAAATTCTACACACTATCCATATGATCTTAAGCAAGTCACTTAATTTCCCAAGACCTCACTTTCCTTATCTGTAAAATAAGGGGTTTGAACTAGATGGCTTATGAAGTCTCTTCTAGTTCTTGATCTATGATCCTTTGATTTCTTTTGGCCATCCCTCAGCATAGTTCAAATGAAAATCCTAAAAGTATAAATAGCTAAGATTCATTCTGTGACCTTGAGTTCAAACTTCTCACTCTTTTAAATGAGGGCAGAACACTGAGTGAGAACAAGACGGCCCTAGTGAATATAGATTACTTGACTATGGTACCCAGTTACTTAGACAAAGGCCACATGTTTGATCTCTATATAAAGTCAGCCTTTTTCATGCAGTTTCATGGGTGTATACTTATCCCTAAACCTGAGACCACTCTTTTGAAAATACATGCCATTGATTCTAATGAGAAAGAGATTGGATGTTGCTGAGCAATTTCTCTCTACTCTCTTCCTAGCCATTCATTTGAGGGATCAAATCAGTGAAGGTTACAAATGCTATACCATTCCTAAGTCCTGTGCACCCCACCAGTGGTGAAGGGAAGATCAGATTATACCCTTTTTTATTTGACCCTCCTCCCACTGGTTACATACATGTTTAGTCAGATTCTTTAGCAACTCGTCACCCACATCAGTAGTGTTTAGCAATCGCTGGATGATGCATTGGAGGTCATCCTCATCGATGAAGCCATTCTCATTAATATCTGCTGAGAAGAGGCAATTCTTGAATAAAGTGAAGTTAAAAGGACTGAGTAGGGAAAGATCTTCCTCTTTACCTCATGGTATCATTATAGGCCAGTTACACCAGTCTAGGCAGCTGGTTGATGCAATGGTTAGCAATCCAATCCTGGATCAAGAAGATTCATCTCCTGGCCTCAGACATTTACTAGCTGGGTGACCTTGGGCAAGTCACTTACCCTGAATTTCCTCAGTTTCCTCATCTGTAAAATGAGCTGGAGAAGGGAATGGCAAATCATTCCATTATCTTTGCCAAGAAAATCCCAAATGGGGTCATTAAGAGTTGAATATGACTAAAAAAAACAACAGCAGCAGCAACAACACCAGCAAAATAAATATAATCATATGGTTTTTGTTAATTTGGTTATTAATATAATTAATTATGCTGATAGTTTTCCTAATATTGAACCAGCCCTGCATCCCTGGTATAAATCCTACTTGGTCATAGTGTACTATCCTGGGGATGACTTTCTGTAATCTCATTGCTAAAATCTTATTTAAAATTTTTGCATCAATATTCATTAGGGAAATTGGTCTATAGTTTTCTTTCTCTGTTTTTACCCTACCTGGTTTAGCTATCAGCACCATATCGGTCTCATAGAAGGATTCTGGCAGTATACCTTCTATCCCTAATTTCTCAAATAATTTGTGTAGTATTGGAATTAATTGTTCTTTGAATGTTTGGTAGAATTCACATGTAAATCCATCTGGCCCTGGAGATTTTTTCTTAGGGAGTTGGTTAATGGCTTGTTCTATTTCTTTTTCTAACATGGGACTATTTAAATAATTTATATCCTCTTCTGTTAACCTCGGCAATCTATATTTTTGTAGATATTCCTCCATTTCATTCAGATTTTCAAACTTACTGGCATAAAGTTGGGCAAAGTAACTCCTAATTATTGCTTTAATTTCCTCTTCATTGGAGGAAAGTTCTCCCTTATCATTCTTGAGACTAACAATTTGATTTTCCTCTTTCCTTTTTCTTATCAAATTAACTAAAGGCTTATCTATTTTGTTAGTTTTTTCATAGAAGCAACTCTTAGTTTTATTTATTAATTCAATAGTTTTCTTATTTTCAATTTTGTTAATTTCTCCTTTTACTTTTAGAATTTCCAATTTGGTATTTAATTGAGGGTTTTTAATTTGTTCTTTTTCTAGTTTTTTTTAATAATAAGCCCAATTCATTGATCTTTTCTTTCTCTATTTTATGCAAGTAAGCATCTAGAGATATAAAATTGCCCCTTAAAACCGCTTTGGCTGTATCCCACAAATTTTGGTATGTTGTCTCCTTATTGTCATTCTCCTGGATGAAATTATTGATTGTGTCTATGATTTGCTCTTTCACCCATTCATTCTTCAGGATTAGATTATTTAATTTCCAATTACCTTTTGGTTTATTTTCTCCTGACCTTATATTGCATGTGATTTTTATTGCATCATGATCTGAAAAGGATGCATTTACTATTTCTGCCTTTCTGCATTTGATTTTAAGGTTTTTATGCCCTAATACATGGTCAATTTTTGTATAGGTTCCATGGACTGCTGAGAAAAAAGTAAACTCTCTACTGTCTCCATTCAACTTTCTCCATAGATCTATCATACCTAACTTTTCTAACAATTGGTTTATCTCCCTAGTTTCTTTCTTGTTTATTTTGTAGTTTGATTTATCTAATTCTGAGAGAGCAAGGTTGAGATCCCCCACTAGTATCGTTTGGCTGTCTATTTCTTCTTGCATCTCTCTTAATTTCTCCCCTAGGAATTTGTGTGCTATTGCACTTGGTGCATATATATTTAGTATAGATATTGCTACATTATCTATGGTACCCTTTAATAAAATATAGTTTCCTTCCTTATCTCTTTTGATTAGATCTATCTTGGCTTTTACTTGATCTGAGATAAGGATTGCTACCCATGCTTTTTTTTGTTCACCTGAAGCATAATAGGTCCTGCTCCAGCCTTTTACCTTCATCCTATATGTGTCACTATGTTTTAGATGTGTTTCTTGTAGACAACATATTGTGGGATTCTGGTTTTTAATCCAGTCTGATATCCGCTTCCGCTTTATGGGAGAGTTCATCCCATTCACATTCACAGATAGAATAACTAATTCTTTATTTCCTGCCATCTTATTTACCCAAGTTATGTTTTCCCCTTTCCTTTCCCCTTTCTCCCTTCCCCCCACCTCAGTACTTTGCTTTTGATGACCCCTCCCCCTGTTTTTACTCCTTTCCCCTGATTCTTCTATTTTCCCTTCTATTAGTTTGTCCCTTACTTTTCCTCCTTTCCCTCCCACTTCCCTCTAGCAACAGACAAGTTTCTATGTGAAATCAAATGTCTGATATACACTTTTAGAGCCCAACCTGATGAGAGTAAGATTTACACAGTGCTCGTCTCCCTCCCCTCTTTCTCTCAATTATATAAGGTTTTCTTTGCCTCTTCAAGTGATTTTACCTTGTTTTTACCTCCTTTTTTTTTTAGATCTTATTTTACCACTTTTTCCCTCTTTTCCCCAGTATGACAACCTTTTCCCCTCTAGTTCTCTTTTTCATATTATCAAAGTAATATTTAGTTAATTATACCCCCAAACTTTGAGTATCCCCCTAGTAAAAATAAAGTTCTCAAGAGTCCTTTCCTTTTTACCTTTTTATGCATCTCTTTAGTTCTGTGTTTGGGTGTCGAATTTTTTGTTCAGATCTGGTCTTTTCATTAGAAATAGGTGAAATTCACCTATATCATTGAATGACCATCTTCTTCCCTGAAGGATAATGCTCATTCTATCTGGATAGGTTATTCTTGGCTGTAATCCAAGTTCCTTTGCCCTTCGGAATATCTGGTTCCAAGCCCTTCGATCCTTCAGTGTGGAAGTTGACAGATCCTGACAGATTCTAATTATTGATCCTCGGTATTTGAATTGTTTCTTTCTAGCTGCTAGCAGAATCTGTTCCTTGGTGCTATAGTCCTGAAATTTAGCCACGATATTCCTTGGGGTTTTAATTTTGGGGTCTCTTGCAGGAGGTGATCGGTGAATTCTTTCAATGGTGATTTTGCCCTTTGATTCTGCAATCTCAGGGCAGTTTTCTTTCAGGATTTCCTGGAAGATAGTGTTTAGATTCTTTTTTTCATCATGACTTTCAGGAAGTCCAATAATCCTTAGATTGTCTCTCCTAGATCTATTTTCCAAGTCAGTTGTTTTTCCTAGGAGATATTTCATATTTTCTTCTAATTTTTCATTTTTTTGTTTTTGTTTGACTGATTCTTCAAGTCTTAGTGAGTCATTCACTTGCATTTGTTCAATTCTTATTTTTAAAGTGTTGTTTTCTTCAGTTACCTTTTTAAGTTCCTTTTGTAACTGGCCAATTTGTTCACTGCACTCTTTTTCCACTTCACTAATTTTATTTTTTAATAAATTGGTGTCTTTTTCATATCTCTTTTGCAGAGTATCATATCCTTCTTGCAAGATACTGTATCCTTCTTGCACTGATTTCAGTTTATTTTCCCATTTATCCTCCAGCTCTCTTTTGAGGTTCTTTATGCAGTCTTCCAGAAAGGCCTTTTGAAACGGGGACCAGTGATGGTCCTTGCTGTTTTTTTCTGGATTTTTGTCTAAAGAAACCTCTGTATCTGAGGTCATTTCTTTGCCTTGATAAAAGCTGTCTATGGTGAGAGCTCTCTTTTGCTTCTTCATCATTTTTTTTTTAGACAGAGTGGATATCTCTTTAAGGTAGGGGAAAAAAAAAAACCTCGGCTGAAGACGCTTTGCCCTGGGGCACTTTGGCGAGTTGACTTAAGGTGCTGGGCCGGTGGGGGCTAGGACTAAGACCGAATTACTCCTTAAACAAGGCAAGTCTGCCAGAACACCTGTCCCCAATCAGGGCAGAGTGTCCCGAGTGCCTCAGATAAACTCCAGGTGTTTGGAATTTGGAGTCTGGAGTTTGGAATTTCTTCCACGATGAGCTGAGCTGAGTCCCACCCTCACTTCCGGCCTGCACAGGGGTCGTCTATTTATCTCTCTGTCCGAGTCCGACTAACCTGATATGAAGTTCTCCAGAGAGCCATGCCCAAATATTTCTGAGTTCGTTGACTTGAAGATCAGTTCAGAGGCTTATTTTATTGTTGATTTGAGAGAAGATCGGAGGAGAGGCAGAAAGTCACCTTTTCACTCCGCCATCTTGGCTCCGCCCCCCATTTATCAGCAAAATAAATATAAAATAATCAAAGGGGAGAATAAAGTGACATCTGAGTTGAGTCTTCAAGAAAGTCAAGGATGCTAAGAGGTGGAGGAAAATAGAAAAAACATCTGAGGCATGTGGTCTGCACAAAGATAACAAGATGAGAGGCAGAATGTCATGTACAGAGAAGAGCAAATTGTGCAGTCTGTTGAACACCTACAATGTTTGAAGAAGATAATAAGCCTTGAATAAGTCTTAAAAGATAGAATGGTGCCAGGCTATGAAGGGCTTTACAAATCAAATAGAGGAGTTTGTATTTTATCCTAGGGACAATAGGAAACCCCTGTATTTCCCCAAGGAACAAAGAGATATGAAGAAAACCAAAATTGACTTAGAAAGAAGCCAATTCTCTATCAAAGGAATGGTCTTGGTAAGGACAATGACTTATTGACAATCCTGTGAGATAAGTAAGAGGATATAATCTGGACTTTTGAGTTTATTGTCGTATGGAATACCCAGATATAGAAACTCTATCAATGCAGCTTAGATCTTAGAGAGTAGACAAGAACAGTGAGAAATCAAGTTACTTACCCAAGAGTATACTGTCAGTAGGTGTCAAATGTGGCACTTGAATCCCATTCTCCTCCATTCCCCCATCTCCACTTCCTGATTCCCAAGTTAGTTCTCATAATGCCAAGCTGCCTCTCTTGTGGATAATACAAATATTATTATTCCCATTTTAGAGATGAGGAAATGGTGGCCCAGCCCAAGGAAGTGATGTATTCGGGGTCACATGGCTACCATGTATCTGGGCTTGGATTTGAACTAGCACTCTTTCCACTATACTATGCTGCAGAGGAAGGGAAAGAAGAAAGAAAAGGACATTCATGAGGAGTTCATTTATATGGTTGACACCAACCAGATGGTTTCTATTTCTGTCAAGACCAGACTATAAAGAAATACAGAAGGAAAGTGTCAATTATTTGAGAGTTTGAGACTCTGAGGCAATCCAGGACCAAGAATAACCCAGGAGTTTTAGAAGAAGCATCATATTTAACTTGATGGCTTCTGAAAGATAACGTTTGAACTGACTTAATCCAGGGTCTACAAGAGTATAGACTACTTTTTGATCTCTTCCTAAAGAATTCTCAGCCATACATAGAATGGTAGACACCAGCTCTAGAACTAGCTTTCACCAGTTCTAGTAATGAGAATAACATGGCAGCATCTCCTTCTAACAGCAGGAATGGCCCCCTTCATTTTCCAGCCATGTTCCTCACTCCCACATTTCCAAACCATGCTATTTCATCCTGGAATTTCCCTAAGTACCTGGGGCCTCCTCACCTTGAAACATCCAACCACCACTTTTTGCCTTATCCGCACTAGTAGAGCTTGGTCATTTCTCTCCTTTTAGAATTGCAAGTACATATAAGCTTACTACACAGCTCCCACAAAAAGTTATTTTATAGCCCTTTTCTTCTAAGTTAGATAGAGGGTTAACCTGGCAGATAGAAAGTTGGTCTCAAAATCAGCAAGACCTTGTTCTTCTTCTATTGGTTGAGTGATTCTGACAAGTCACTTAATCTCTTCCTCGTTATTGTTCCTTGTACAAGACACTTCATCTCCCAATTTTAAGCATTTTCACTGACTGCCTCCCCATGACTGAAATTCTCTCCCTATTCATTTTCCTTTCTTGGCTTCCTTCAAACTCAATTAAAGTTCTATATTCTGCAAAAAACTTTCTTATTCTAGTGTCTCCACTCTGATTATCACCAATTTATCTTGTTTACAATTTATTTGTACATAATTGTTTGCATGTTGTCACCCCCATTAGAGTGAGTTCCTTTACTATTTTTTGCCTTTCTTTGTATCTCCAGCACTTAGCATAGATCCTAGAAAATTGATCATCTGCCTCAGGCTACTTTTTCTCTTAGATAGTTATAATTTACAGAAGAGACACAGATCTGTATCTGAGATAACATCAAACACCATGAAATCCCATATCCAAACACTCCCCTTCCCTACTCCTTAAATCATAAGGTGTAAATTTCCTAATCAATATCCATTTTCCTTTTTATTTACAAAGTGAAAATTTCATGTGGTATCATCATGCATAGGTAGGCTCAAGAATTATTGTCAAAAGAAAAAAATATTCCTAGGAAATACATTTCCTATTGGAATTTGTTGGGTGTTTCTTGCCTTATTTTGTTAAAAAACCATCAGGCAGCCTACTCATTTTTTGGATTCAGGCAATGAACTCTAGACTAACCCTTTCTTGGTGAACTTCTCCTTTCTGACTTGACCTTTCCTGCACAAGGACAGTTTTGGGCCCCTTTTCACTACCTTAAGGAAACTCTGGGGCATGCTGTTCCTCCCCTACCTTTTTTCCACAAGTGATTGGTCACCCTCACTAGAAACCACATGATCTTTCCTTATCACTACCCTTCTCCTGCTTTGGAATTATGAATTGTAATCAAATTAACTCTGCACTTTTTTTTTCTGGATATGATGTGTCCATTGATTTCCCAGCAATATGCTAGTATATGTTTAATACTTGGCTCTTCAAAAAAATGTAAGCACCATACATACACTTTTAAGTTTAATATACATTATGATAATTTCTTCCATCACTGTCTTAAGTCTGGACAATTAACAGCAAATCAAGCCCTGACCTGTAGCATTTGTCTATTTCCAAAGTACAAGTGCTCATGAAAATTTAGCAATCACCTTTATCAGAGAGCCAGATTAAGCTAGCTCTAGCACACTCCTAGCTGACACTGTGCGTGTGAAATTGCCAAGGGAGGAAGCCCAGAGAGTCAAGAGAAGCGTGTGTTATCATCCCTCCAGCTGCCAAAGTCTTATTTATTTTTATTCCCTGAGTACTGTGGCCCTCAACATATCTTACCATAGATGCGGAAGGCGTATTCGATCTTCAGGCTGGGGCAGGCCTGGACACTAAATACGGAAGCCATTCCCAAAACATCTTCAAACGAGAAGACATCATCATGGGAGAACACTCTGCAGATTCTGTCTTTGAAAGGGTTAACCTGCTGAGCAAGGAGGAAGAAGATTACATCTGCTATTCACACTCTGATGTTCACTGTTTCCATGTCTGAATTTCCTTAAAAATAAATTTAATTTATGGTCTTTACTTCTCATTTCGACATAATTATTTGCATGTTGTCTTTCTTATTAGACTATGAGCTCCTTAAGAGCAGGGACTGGTTTTAATTTTCAGATTATCACACACACACACACACACACACACACACACACACACACACACACACTGTAGAACCTTTATAACAAAGAAAAAACAGCCAGCTTTAAAAAACAAAAACAGATACAGTGAGTCTGACAATGTTATAAAATATTCTATCCTTGTAGTCCTCCAACTCCCTCTTGAGGGCAAGGTTACCATGTTTCACTTATATATTCTCCAGTAACAGGGTTGGTTCTAACAACTATTCAATTTGTCTTCTCATTACTGTTCTTTCACATATTGTTCTTACACATAATTATATTCTACATATGGAATGCTATAATATATAGAATACATGTAACAATAGCATAATACAATAATACAATGTATATGTATTCTATATTCTATATAGAATATGTAATATAATTCTAATGTATATTACATAGAATTATATTATTTAATACAATTAATTATATAATATATAATATAATAATTATATTATATGCAATATAATTGATGGTATATAATATAATAATTAGCATTACATGTAATATATGTGGTATAATAATATGAAATATGATTAATAAGTAATTTTATATATTATAATAAATAATATAATATGGTTAATTGATAATATAACATAGTTTGTTCAGTGTTTTTTTAAGCATTGGATATCAACCTTTTCAATGATAGCTGTAAATATTTTTATTTTTATGTTACTTTTTCCTCTGTATTTGACCTCCCTGAGACATGCCTCATTCTGATATCATTGTCTTAAAAGGCATGAACTTTTCTAGTACAATTCCAAATTATATCCCATAATGGTTGTATCAAATCATAGTTCTACTAATAATGCATTAGTGAATTTCCCTTTCTACAGACTCTTCAACAATTAGGAAATTTTTATTTCTTTATTTGTGTCATCTGATGATTGTGAAGTGAAATTTCACTTGCTTAAATCTGCATCTTACTATTAGTGATTTGGAGCAGTTTTTTTTTATAGAACTATTGATAGCTTACATTTCTTCTTTAGAAAACTATCCAAATTTTTTGGCAGTTTATTAAGAACTGCCTCTTGTTCACATATATTTGTACTTCAGATAGCAGACCTTTGTCACAGATATTTGTTATGAGGATTTTCCCTTCTCGGGCAACAGTTTCTCTTCTTATTCTAATTGCAATGATTTTGTTTGTCCAAAAGTCTTTCAGTTTTCTGTAATCAAAACATTTAATTTAATCTTTTATGATTACCTCCCTAACTTGTTTGAGAATTCTCCCTTTAGCCATAGTTATGAAAGGCATGCCCTTTCATTCTTCTTTATTTTGATGACATTTACATCATTTATAATTTATATAATAAATTTATAGTTACAATTTACATCTAAATTGCATATCTATCTAGAGATTGTAGATTATTGTATTTCTATTAAATTGGTTTTCAATTTTCCCAGTATTTCTGTTAAATAGAGAATCTCTGTCCTAGTAGTTTGTGTTCTTCAGCTTATTAAGGACTAGACTATTATGTTTGATTGTGAGTTTTGCTTTCCTACTCTTTTCCACTGATCAGTATTTCTATTTTTGAACCAGCAAATAGTTTTGATCATTATTGCCTTATATTACAATTTAAGCTACAGTAAAAAGGGGAGAGCTCCCTTTATTCCTACATTTTTCTTTATATCTATTGAGAATCTTGATCTTTCTTTTGCTCCCAGTGAAGTTTGTTTTTACTTTTTCTGGTTCTACAAAGTAATTACATGATAGTTTGATTGGTATGGTATTAATTCTATAAATTAATCAAGCAACAAGCATTTATTAAGCATCTCTCCTCTGTGTCAATTACTGTGCTAGTTAGTAGGGATATAGAGATAAAAGAGAAATAGTTCCTGTTCCAGTTTTATTAGAGGAAGGAAAAGAATCCAAGATATTCACAAATTCTTAGAAATACATCCCTCCATCAAATATAGTCATCTAGTGTTTGACAAGGTCAAGAACACAACCTACCAGGAAAAAACTATTGGAATATTTGGAAATCAATTTAGTAGAATTAAGTTTAGATCAATATCTTACTTGCATATATGCATTACAGTAATCTCTAAATGGATGCAGTTCTAACAAGGGATTATACAACTTAAATATAAAAGAATACATCATGGATATAATCAAAGAAAAATGAAAATAATTATCTTCCCCAACTATGGCTAAGGATAGATTTCTCAAACAAGACATAGAGGTAATCATGAAATGCTATATTTCCACTAAATTAAAAGACTTTTGCACCAATGGAATCAATCCAATTAAGATATAAAGAGTTCAGTTGATGACCTTATAGGAGAATATAATAGGGACAACAAGGTTAAAAATTTAAAGAAATATCTATATTTATCCCTTTACAAAGAGTGAAAGAATAAATATGGAAAGACTTAAGAAGAAAAGGCTATTAGAATACCCAAAACTTGGCAATGGACTGATTATGAAGGAAGTAGAATGAATGAAGAATGGAGGATGATTCTAAAGAAACTGCAAACCTGAAGAAAGGAAGATAGGAAGACAGATATGTTAGCTAACTTGTAGATCCTAACTCAAAGCTATTTTGCAAGAATTTCTGAGACCATGACTGGACTATGTCTGTGAGAAAATATAATATATTTAAAAAGGACTGGGATATGTAAAAGGAATTGGGGGGGGGTACTTGTAGTTTAGAAAAAAACTCACATAAGGAAGTACAAGAATCATAAGGGGAAAGCATGATAAAGAACACTGGGCCAAAGATCAACAAAGACATAAAGAAAAACAATGTTGTTATTGGAGTGTGCTGTAGACCAATTGCACAGAAAGGGGAAAGAAATGAAGAGTTTGGGAAACAGATCATAATTCTGGCATGGATACCATTGTTATAATGAGGATAGGTAGAGAAGCCAGACTGGGGATTTCATTGGTATAAATTGCTCCCAGATTAAAAAAATATATCTCTACCAATGTAGGGCATTACCTTCTCTGCAAACTTATAAATTATGTTAGCGAGTTGACTAGAGCATTGATAAATTAAGTGAGTAACACAAAGTAATACAGACTGTACATCTCTCAGCCTATCAGAGAGGAGAGTTGAATCCAAGATTGGCCTCTATCTTTGGCATACAAATAATCTTACCATTTATTAAAGATGAAAGCAAATTTGCATACTAATGAGATGGATAAGCTTGTTTATTTTTACATAAGGAATTAAATCTTGGCAGAATATTTGATACAGCAGGACATAGAGAATTCAGAAATCTTTTACTATTGCCAAATTTCTTTGCAACCTCCACATACAGTTGCATGACCCCATATAGGATAGCAATCCACAGTTTAAGAAGCTTTGCTCTATACCACACTCATTGTCCCTTGTAATGTTGATAGAGGACTTCAATTACCTCAAAATTTGCTGGAGTTCTTCCTCTGACCACTGTAGAACAGCTAATAATTTCCTGATTTATTAGTGATAATTTCATCTTTAAAAGTTGGAGGAACCAATGTCTATTGGATTATCATGGCTAGGTGAGGCTAACAGGACTATTGGCCTCTGCCTTTGTTTTATGTTTCTGCCTTTATTACATATATCTACCAGAGACATTTAGACCACTACCAAACTCTCCCTAGATCAACAAAGCACTAGTTGCTAGAGTAGGAACAATTACTCTATCTTCAGATTTATTATAACTAAAGGAAGGGAAGTCAACCATAATCTGGCAGGCAGGCTAGACTCTGGGAGAGCAGATCTGAAAAGTTTAGGAGAAAGCATAGATACAGTTCCATGGACTAAAATTCCTTAGAGGAAATAAGTCCAGGAAATATGGGAAGCTCTCAGAAATGACATTCTGAAGGCACAAATAGAAACAATTCTGATGAGGAAGAAAGAAATAATTACTTAAATAGAACAATTTGGCTGCACAGAGAACTAACTAGGGACAGGTAATAGAAAATGAACGCAAATATTTGGTGTGTTATAGTCATTTGAAAATAGAATTAGGAAAGCTGAAGCTCAGAAAAGTAACAACAAAATGCAGGTTTTATTTTTTAAAATTTATTTAAAACAAATACAAATAGAAAAAGAAAAAAACCAGAAAAACATTTTTGCCATATGCACAGCAGAACATAAAAGAGAATTCAAAATATGAAACAATAAATTTTCATTTAAAAAAGCCTATATAATAAATACTATCCATTGTATTTAGAGCTGTCCATCTTTTCTTTGCTTCCTTGTAGATTTACTTTTGTTCTCTGCTGTGCACTTTTTACTTAATTTTTTTTTCTCCTTTCCAGCCCCCCAGGTGAATACAACTAAGCACAAATATGCTCAGATGTATGTATGTACATGGATATAAGTGCACATATATTCATATGTGTATATATGTATACATATACATTTACATAGATATCTATAATCACACACATGCATACACATTGACATTTATATAAAGTGTTACTATGTTTGTCCTTTATTTCTTTGAAGGTAGACATCATCCTTCAAATGTCCAAATCTTTCCATATTTTGTAATTCCATCAATTCATCATTTCCTATATGCAGTAATATCCCAACCTTACACTATTTAGTTATTTTAAATAGTCTAAAATAATATATGTTAATATGGCTGACATATAGTGTAGTTTTCTTATTTTTCTTTTGATTATATCTATCTTATAAATGATCTCTGTCTGAGATCAATGATTATTACTCCTGCTTTTTTAAAAATAAATTCTACTCCTAATCATTGTTATTATGTTTTTGTGTATCTTTAAAATAGGTATTTTAATGGCTGAACAAATTATGGTATATGAATATTATGGAATATTATTGTTCTGTAAGAAACGACCAGCAGGACGATTTCAGAGAGGCCTGGAGAGACTTGCATGAACTGATGCTGAGTGAAATGAGCAGAACCAGGAGATCATTATACACGGCAACAACAACACTATATGACGATCAATTCTGATGGACATGGCTCTCTTCAACAATGAAATGTTTCAAACCACTTCCAATTGTTCAGTGAAGAAAGCCATATACACCCAGAGAGAGGGATGTGAAATGCGGACCACAACATAACATTCTCATACTTTTGATTGATGTTTGCTTACATTGTGTTTCCTTTATCTGATATGTCTTCTGTGTAGATACGATTTTTCTTGCACAACAATGATAAGTTTGGAAATATGTATACATATATTTGATTTGCCTAATATTTTAACATAATTAACATGTAGTGGATATCCTGCCATCTAGGGGAGGGGAGGGGAGTTGAGGGGAAAAATCTGTAACAGAAAGCTATGTAAGGGTTAATGTTGAAAAATTACCCATACATGTTTTGCAAATAAAATAAAATTTTAAAAAAAAGGTATTTTAACAAGTCACATTGTGAAGGGGTAAGAGAATCAAAGAAGGAAGTAGACTTTTGCCTGGGCCACAGAGAGAAAGCTGAGCTGTATAGCCTTAGTTTTATTTATTTATTCTATGCCAAGGAAAATTATCTTTGGGCTGGAAAAGATAGAACAAAAGAGAGTAGTAGGACGTTGATTATTTATAAGACAAATGAGATAAGCTATACTTGACAAGTTCAAATCCCCAGGACTGAGTTACATCTTTGAGTATTTTTGACATAATTACTCTATTTCAGTTTAGGCAGAGGTCTGCAGTGGAACATATCACAGACCTGTGCCTAATCCACTGTTATTTAACATTTAAGCAGTGACACAGATAAAGACATAATTGGCATTCTTGTCAAATTTGCAGGTGACACTGCAGCTGAAAGGCATAGCTAATACTTTGGATGACTGGATCCAAAAAGATCTTGACAAGCTAGAAAGTTGAACCAAATCTAACAAGGTGGAAATTTAATGGGGATGATTGTAACATTTTGAGGGTAGCAATATGGCACCATAATGTTGAGCTTGGAGTCAGGAAGACTCATCTATCTCCCTGAGTTCAAATCCAAAGTAAGACATTGACTATCTGTGTGATCATGGGCAAGTCACTTAATCTTGTTTGCCTCAGTTTCCTCATCTGTAAATGACCTGGAGAAGGAAATAGCTGATCACTCCAGTACCTTTGCCAAGAAAACACCGAATGGGATCATGAAGAGTTGGACATGAGTGAAAAACAATTATTAAAGAATAATAAAAAATCTGACTCTAGAGCCAGTGATTTGTCTACAACTACACTGCCTCCCTAGGAATATACAGAAAACTGTATATTCCAAGAAACCTACTGTGCCTTCAGAAATCCTGGCAAAGCAATGAAAGCAATTTCTCCCAAAGAGGGGATCAAATCCCAGAACAGAGCCTTAAATGTAAACAAAGAAAAATCCATCCCAAGAGCCTTCAATGTTAAGATAGTTGGAGCACAGATTGACTCTGCCAGAAGGCGGCAGTGCAGGACTGAAATCTCCAACTACTTAGCACTTTTTACAGAAACAAGATTGAATAGAATTAAAAAATAAAACTGGGCTTCACAGTCTTGGGGTACTGGAAATGACTGCCCTTATGGCATACTGACATTAGTTGACAGCAACGCTTGAGAAGAATTAATTGGTGCGCTAGAAAGAGTCTTGAGTTTGAATTCTGTCTCAGACCAGAGGTGAGAAATACTTGACTCTCAATATTCTCCAGCAAGGCCAGAATAAGATTAAAATATAATAGGAAAATACTTACCAAAATAAATAAAAATACACTAAAACATAGGGAATGTCTCTAGCCTATTGTTTTCAAACTCCAGTCTTTTCCCTCTTTTTTTTTTTTTTTTTTTTTGCTTTTTGCTGGGGCAATTGGGGTTAAGTGACTTTCCCAGGGTCACACAGCTAGGGAATGTTAAGTGTCTGAGACCAGATTTGAACTCAGATCTTCCTGACTTCAGGGCTGGTGCTCTAACCACTGCTCCACCTAGCTGCCCCCCTCTTTTTTTCTAATTTATACTCATTTATGCAGAATCAATTCCATTTTCTCTTAATATTTATGAAATTTACACTATTTCTATTTAGATATGTACACCATAATGTCTTATAAAAGATATCACTCATTCTGATTCCAGACTCATGATCTGTCAGAGTTGGTAGGAAGCTTAGACATTTCATGTAAACCAAACTTTTCACTTTACAGATGGTGAAGTCACACATATAGTTTTTAATGGACATATTGACAAAATAAAAAAAGAGAAGAGAGATGGAAAGGTCACTTATTGAGTGTGTATGTTGCATGACTATTGAAATGTTTAATATTTGGATACAGTGACTGATTTGGAGATGTCTGGGTCCTACATGGATACTCTTTTCCCCAGTGCTACCCACTCAGGGTTACTCATGGGATGACAAGGAAAAGCAGCTATATGGGGATGGGATGGAAAGAAGTCCTCTAAGAGGCACAAGTAATACAAGCCAAAATTGGGGGATTATAGAAGCTGCCATTTGCAGGGTCTGTACGATAAACAGATGGATAGATATGTGGTTTTATAATCACTATGCCCCCACAGAGATCCTTGTGTATGATTCAACAGGCCCCATTTCTATATGAACTGGACATCACAGATTTGGATAGTTCCAGTTGAGATATGCTGAACATTCCCAATTTGCAGAAGAGCTAACACAGCTAAGTGATTTTCCCAGTCTCTTTGTCAATGCCAGAGTAGGAGAGGATTCAAATTCAGGCCTCTCCTCTCTCCTTTACTCTCTTCAATGTAGCATGCTTTTACTTCATCCAATTGGTTTCCTTATTTTTAAAATGAGGGGGCTAAACTAGAGTAAGGGTTCTCAAGTCTGGGTCTGTGACCTTGGAAGGGGGAAAAATTGCATTTTTATTTCAACCGATTTGGTTTCTTTTGCAATCCTACGGATTTTATTTATGCATTTAAAAACATGATTCTAAAAAGAGATCTATGGGCTTCCAGACTGAAGGGCCCATAACACACAAGAGAACACCTAGAAGGGAGGATTTTTAAGATCCCTTCCAACTCTAGGTCTGGGAGTTGGTGCTTTAAAAGACCTGAGGGTTTGTACAAACTAACCCAAAATAGTGCCCATATCATCTCCAAGCAAAGGAAGGAAGAAGTGAGGGAAGTTAGGGGAAAAGTGAAAAAAAAGAAAAAAAAAGAAAAAAGTGAGAGAAGAAGCTCTTTTTCCTGTATCCACCCCACTTTTGGGACAACTCCTCCCCTTCAAGGCTTTGTCCTTCTGTGCTCATTTTAAGCCTGTTATTCCTATTTGAAAAATATGAATGGGATAAAGAAGTGGGAGAGGAGAAGAGAGAGAAAGAGAGGGAGTGGGGGGGGGGCTTTAGAAAGGAAAGTTATGGCTTGATCTTGATCTAAGCACTGAAACTCCTAGAATGGCCAAAGAAAGAGCATTGACTTGAAAGTTAGGAGTCCTAGATTCTAATTTCTAGTCTGCCACTACCTTCCTGTGTGACCTGAGTCACCTGATTTCTCTGCCACTCAGCTCCCTGGAGCCTTGAGAATGAGGACATTGCACTTGCTGATCTCTGAGGCTCCTTCCATCTCTAGCATTCTATTAGTCTATGGTTTTAAATCCCCTAGGGAAGCTTCTAGCAAGCCTTCATACGTCCTTCCCAGGGCAGAGAGGGCTCTGACATTTTAATCAAAAGAAATCAAATCCGTTTAAGTTAATGCACTATCTCTGTTGGCTAAGCCCCCAGAGAAGTCCTTCCTGCCAACTGTTTATAAAAAATAGGCAGACTATGTATTTTAAATGTTCAACCTTCCTGGAGTCTAAAAACAGAAAGGCTACACTGGAACTGTCTCCTGTGTGACAGATGGGCTGGCAGGGACCATCTAAGGATGTGTCCTGCCTGGAGGCCTTCCGAGGCGTCACTAATGGAACAAAGAGTGAAGGAAAGCAGTAAAAATGCTAAATATTATTAAACAGCCAAGGAATAATGGGGCCCAGAACCTGGCTTAGAATCACATACAAAACACCTCTTCCAGACTCCAGACTAAAGAAAACCAAATTCTCAGAAGTCCTAATGTTTTACTATGGATTTAGAGCTAGACAGGACCTTAGGGTCATTTATTCCATCTCCCTCATTTTTGAATAAGGAAACTGAGGTCCAGAGAGACTAAGTGACTTTTCCTAGATAACACAAGTACTCAGAGTAGCAGTCCTGGGATCTGACCCCTGGGCCTCTAACTTAAAGTCCATGGTACCTTAAATAGATTCTGGAAGCTTTGGAACTCATGTTTGGTAGTTTTGAGTTTTGAGTTTTGAGCTTTGAGTGCTGATCTCTGAAGACCCTTTCCTCTACATCATCATGGCAGCTTTTTCCCCCTAGGGTATAAGGAATTCATTCATTACATCATGAAGAAGAGGAATCATACTTGTTCTGATTGGTCTCAGAAGATAGAATTAGCAGCAGTGAGTATAAGTCCAAGGGGTCAAATTTAGGTTCAATTTCACAATTAGGCTCTAATCTCATAATTAGAGCTATCCATAAATGAAACCTCTCCATGGAGATGAAAAGCGGAAGCTACATGTCCATTTACTTCCTCTACTAAATGACCATATATTTCTTTATTTTATTTATATTCTATGTATGTATTTTGTCTGAAATCTTATTTAGCCCTAAGTCATTGAACAGGCATTGCCTCAAACAAATTGAGGCTTTGGAAAGTCCAAGGTCACTCACTGCATCCTGGACCACCATCCATCATCTTGACTTACCTCTTTCCTCTGGACTTGATGACTCTAAAGGCAAAATCAGGCTGACAACTTAGTGCAACTCTGCCTCACTTAAATTCAATTTAAGTGCAAGTTGTCACCTTTGTGAAATCATCAATTCTCTTTGAGAATGAAGGTTGAATAACAATTGTGTGTGTGTATATGTTGTCTCTTCTAATAGAATGCAAGCTCCTTGAGAGCAGAAATGCTTCCTTTTTTTCTTTGTATTTCCAGTATGTAGAATAGTATATGGCACATAGTAGGTAGTCCGTGAATACTTGTTCATTAGTAGTGGTTGAACTAAGAAGTTTAGACATTCAAGGCAGCTAGGTGGTGCAGTGGATAGAGCGCCAGCCATGAAGTCAGGAAGACTTGAATTCAAATCTGATCTCAGATACTTAACACTTCCTAGCTGTGTGACAGACCCTGGGCAAGTTACTTAACCCAAATTGCCTCAGAAAAAAAATAAAAGTTTAGACTTTCTTTGATAGACAAAGGAAACCATTAAATTTTTCCAGGCAGGTGAATGCTATGTTCAGATGTATATATTAGGAAAATAAACTTCTTTTTCTCCTCATTTAATTATATTTTCTTTTTTCAAATTACATGTAAAGATAGTTTATTTTTTATTTTTTTGTAAAGATAGTTTTTATTTAACATTCAATGGTTCTGATAAAGGCCTCATTTCTTTTTTTTCTTTTTAATTTTCAAAAGATATGCATGGATAATTTTTCAACATTAATCCTTGCAAAACCTTGTGTTCCAATTCCCTCCCCTTCTTCTCACCCCCTCCCCTAGATAGCAAGTAATCCAATATGTATTAAACATGGTAAAATGTATGTTCAATTCAATATATGCATACATATTTATACAATTATCTTGCTGCACAAGAAAAATCAAATCAAAAAGGGAAAAAATGAGAAAAAAATAAAATGCAAACAACAAAAAATCCTATGTTGTAATCCATACTCAGTTCCCACAGTCCTCTCTCTGGGTGTAGATGGCTTTTATCACAAGATCATTAGAACTGGCCTGAAT
This sequence comes from Myrmecobius fasciatus, assembly GCA_023553655.1. Classification (NCBI taxonomy): domain Eukaryota; kingdom Metazoa; phylum Chordata; class Mammalia; order Dasyuromorphia; family Myrmecobiidae; genus Myrmecobius; species Myrmecobius fasciatus. The sequence continues at coordinate 173,566 of JAJPUD010003366.1, read as the reverse complement.
CATCTCATTGTTGAAGAGAACCATGCCCATCAGAATTGATTTTCATATAGTCTTGTTGTTGCTGTGTATAATGATCTCCTGGTTCTGTTCATTTCACTCAGCATCAGTTCATGCAAGTCACTCCAGGACTCTGTGAAATCATCCCGCTGGTCGTTTCTTACAGAACAATAATATTCCATAACATTCATATACCATAATTTATTCAGCCACTCTCCAATTGATGGGCATCCATTCACTTTCCAGTTTCTAGCCACTACAAAAAGGGCTGCCACAAACATTCTTGCACATGTGGGTCCCTTTCCCTCCTTTAAGATCTCTTTGGGATAAAGATACTTTTCAACATTCACTTTTATAAGATTTTGAGTTCCAACTTTTTCCCCTCTCTTCCTTCTCTTCCCCTAACTAAGAAGCCAAATATTCTGATATAGATTATACATGTACAATCATAATGCACATTACTATACATTATATGCATATTTACACATGAGTTATGTTATGAAAGAAGAATCAGAATAAAAAGGGAAAAACCACAAGAAAGAAAAAAACAAAAAAGTGAAAATAGTATGCTTCAATCTACATTTAGATTCCATAGTTCTTTCTCTACAGGTGGATAGAATTTTAGAAAAATAAATCTTATAAATCAAACTACAAAATAAATAAGAAAGAAACTAGGGAGATAAACCAATTGTTAGAAAAGCTAGGTATGATAGATCTATGGAGAAAGTTGAATGGAGACAGTAGGGAGTTTACTTTTTTCTCAGCAGTCCATGGAACCTATACAGAAATTGACCATGTGTTAGGGCATAAAAACCTCAAAATCAAATGCAGAAAGGCAGAAATAGTAAATGCATCCTTTTCAGATCATGATGCAATAAAAATCACATGCAATATAAGGCCAGGAGAAAATAAACCAAAAGGTAATTGGAAATTAAATAATCTAATCCTGAAGAATGAATGGGTGAAAGAGCAAACCATAGACACAACCAATAATTTCATCCAGGAGAATGACAATAAAGAGACAACATACCAAAATTTGTGGGATACGGCCAAAGCGGTTATAAGGGGCAATTTTATATTTCTAGATGCTTACTTGCATAAAACAGAGAAAGAAAAGATCAACGAATTGGGCTTATTATTAAAAAAAACTAGAAAAAGAACAAATTAAAAACCCTCAATTAAATACCAAATTGGAAATTCTAAAAGTAAAAGGAGAAATTAACAAAATTGAAAATAAGAAAACTATTGAATTAATAAATAAAACTAAGAGTTGCTTCTATGAAAAAACTAACAAAATAGATAAGCCTTTAGTTAATTTGATAAGAAAAAGGAAAGAGGAAAATCAAATTGTTAGTCTCAAGAATGATAAGGTAGAACTTTCCTCCAATGAAGAGGAAATTAGAGCAATAATTAGGAGTTACTTTGCCCAACTTTATGCCAGTAAGTTTGATAATCTAAATGAAATGGAGGAATATCTACAAAAATATAGATTGCCCAGGTTAACAGAAGAGGATATAAATTATTTAAATAGCCCCATATCAGAAAAAGAAATAGAACAAGCTATTAACCAACTCCCTAAGAAAAAATCTCCAGGGCCAGATGGATTTACATGTGAATTCTACCAAATATTCAAAGAACAATTAATTCCAATACTACACAAACTATTTAAAAAAATAGGGACAGAAGGTATACTGCCAGAACCCTTCTATGAGACCAATATGGTGCTGATAGCTAAACCAGGTAGGGTGAAAACAGAGAAAATAGACCAATTTCCCTAATGAATATTGATGCAAAAATACTAAATAAGATATTAGCAATGAGATTACAGAAAGTCATCCCCAGGGTAGTACACTATGACCAAGTAGGATTTATACCAGGAATGCAGGGCTGGTTCAATATTAGGAAAACTATCAGCATAATTAATTATATTAATAACCAAACTAACAAAAACCATATGATTATCTCCATAGATGCAGAAAAAGCCTTTGATAAAATCCAACACCCTTTCCTATTAAAAACACTAGAGAGTATAGGAATAAATGGGCTTTGCCTTAAAATGATCAGTAGCATCTATTTAAAACCATCAGCAAGCATCATATGTAATGGAGACAAACTAAAACCATTCCCAATAAGATCAGGAGTGAAACAAGGCTGCCCATTGTCACCATTACTATTTAATATTGTATTAGAAATGTTAGCTTTAGCAATAAGAGAAGAAAAAGAGATAAAAGGAATCAGAGTAGGTAATGAAGAAACCAAATTATCACTCTTTGCAGATGACATGATGGTATACTTAGAGAACCCTAGAGACTCAACTAAAAACTACTAGAAACAATTCACAACTTCAGCAAAGTGGCAGGATTCAAAATTAATCCACATAAATCATCAGCATTTTTATATATTACCAACAAAGTTCAGCAGCAAGAGATACAAAAAGAAATTCCATTTCAAATAACAGATGATAGTATAAAATATTTGGGAATCTATCTGCCAAGGAAAAGTCAGAAACTATACGAACTAAACTACAAAACACTTTTTACACAAATAAAATCAGACCTAATCAATTGGAAAAATATTAAGTGCTCATGGGTAGGCAGAGCGAACATAATAAAAATGACAATACTATCCAAACAAATCTACTTATTTAGTACCATACCAATCAAACTCCCAAGAAATTATTTTACAGATCTAGAAAAAATAGTAGCAAAGTTCATTTGGAAGAACAAAAGGTCAAGGATTTCAAGGGGATTAATGAAAAAAAAAGCAGATGAAGGTGGCCTTGCTGTACCAGATCTAAAACTATATTATAAAGCAGCGGTCATCAAAACCATTTGGTACTGGCTAAGAAACAGAGCAGTCGATCAGTGGCACAGGATAGGATATCAGAACTATCTAGGCAATAACCTTAACAATCTAGTATTCGATAAACCCAAAGACCCCAGCTTTTGGGATAAATACTCACTATTCGGCAAAAACTGCTGGGAAAATTGGAAACTAGTATGGAAGAAATTAGGGCTTGATCCATACCTAACACCACATACCAAGATAAGATCTAAATGGGTTCATGATCTAGATATAAAGAGGGACTTTGTAAGCAAGTTAGAGGAACGTAATATAGTTTATCTCTCAGACCTGTGGAGATGGAATAAATTTATGTCCAAAGAAGACCTGGAACTCCTAATTGAACACCAGATGGATAATTTTGATTATATTAAGTTAAAAAGTTTCTGTACAAACAAAACAAATGCAGACAAGATTAGGAGGGAAGCATCAAATTGGGAAATCATCTTTACATTTAATGGTTCTGATAAAGCCCTCATTTCTAAAATATATAGAGAATTGTCTCATATATATAAGAATTCAAGCCACTCTTCAATAGATAAGTGGTCAAGGGATATGAATAGACAATTTTCAGATGATGAAATTAAAACCATCTCTAGTCATATGAAAAGTTGCTTCAAATCACTATTGATCAGAGAAATGCAAATTAAGACAACTCTGAGGTACCACTACACACCTGTCAGATTGGCTAAAATGACAGGAAAAGATAACGATGAATGTTGGAGGGGATGTGGGAGGGCTGGGACACTAATACATTGTTGGTGGAACTGTGAACGGATCCAACCATTCTGGAGAGCAATTTGGAGCTATGCTCAAAAAGTTGTCAAACTGTGCATACCCTTTGACCCAGCAGTGTTTCTGCTGGGGCCTATATCCCAAAGAGATCTTAGAGGAGGGAAAGGGACCCACCTGTGCAAGAATGTTTGTGGCAGCCCTTTTTGTAGTGGCTAGAAACTGGAAACTGAAGGGATGCCCATCAATTGGAGAGTGGCTGAATAAATTATGGTATATGAATATTATGGAATATTATTGCTCTGTAAGAAACGACCAGCAGGACGATTTCAGAGAGGCCTGGAGGGACTTGCATGAACTGATGCTGAGTGAAACGAGCAGAACCAGGAGATCATCATACACAACAACAACAGTATTACATGATGATCAATTCTGATGGACATGGCTCTCTGCAACAAAGAATTGTCTCAAACCAGTTCCAATTGTTCACTGAAGAAAACCATATACACCCAGAGAGAGGGAAATGAAATATGGACCACAATGTAACATTTTCATGATCTCTATTGACATTTGCTTGCATTGTGTTGCCTTTCTCTGATTCTTTTTTTTTTCTTGTAGATAGGATTTTTCTTGCATAACTTCTCAAGCATTTCAACATTATTAACATGTAGTGGACTTCCTGCCATCTAGGGGAGGAGAGGGGACTGGGGGTAAAATTTCCAATGGAAAGCTTTGTAAAGATCATTGTTGGGGAACCACCCATACATATGTTATACAAATAAAAAGCTTTAATAAAAAAATAAATAAATCTTATGACAGTGTGCAGGTTAATTTAAAAGGGAGGAGGGACTAAAGAAAGGAAAAACTGTTAGGAATCTGTTACTTTTCTCTAGGTGAAAGTTAAGGAGAATGTAAAAAAAAAAAGGTGGTGGCACCTTAAATTAAGAGTCTTCAACAAAAAATCGGAAACTGATTGGATAGGGGTCGGGGAAACAAAGGAGAGACAACTAACTAAGATAAATAGAGTTAACAATTTGAGATCTTTGATTGAGAGGCTTTTCCTATTCATAGGAATTTCCTATTCCTTTTTTTTCCTCCTTCTCCTCTGGCTTTTCTAGACACTGGTGAAATTAGTCCCATGTCAAAATGTTACTCATATCCAACATGTAGCTGGACCCCTCACCCTGCCTTGCCTCTTTGAAGCATATGGTGAGTGTAATAGCTCTATCACAGCAGCAGCTTAGCACAGCTGGCTTGATCCTGCAAGATAGAAATAAAAGGAGAAGATTGTACAAGATGGTTTTTTTTTTTTTTTTTTTTTTTTTTTGCTTTTTGCTGAGGCAATTGGGGTTAAGTGACTTGCCCAGGGTCACACAGCTAGGAAGTGTCTGAGACCAGATTTGAACTCAGGTCCTCCTGACTTCAGGGCTGGTGCTCTAACCACTGCGCCACCTAGCTGCCCCAGTACAAGATGTTTTTAAAGATTCCTTTGAGCTCTAGGAATCTGAAATTCTGTTAGCAGCAGCCATTGCTTTCTCCTAATAAAGATGAAATCTTGATGCTTTCTTCTCATTTTTACCTCTTAGAATATATGACTTCTTCAAACCTCAACTCAAATATCACTTTCTGCAGATTTCTCCTGTCCTCTTCTTCACCCTACCCCAGCTACTTGTGCCTTCCCTTATGAAGTCACCTTCTATCTGCCCTATGTAAACTTTGTAACTGCCTATCTATGTATTTGCTTTCTCTCCTTAGCATGTAAGGTCCTTAAGCACAAGGGCCAGTTTTTTTCTTTGTATCTTTTGGCACTTAGCACAATGCCTAGCACACATGAGTGCTTAATATTTCTTGATTGATTTCAGTACCACATTATTTTTAATTCTATATTAGACCCTAAAAGTCAACTAAGAATTAAAGGAATAAGTTTCTAGTAGGAACTAGAATTTCCCTATTTTAACAATAGGAAAGCATAATATAGGCACTCTAAACTTATAAACATACAACTTACTATATCTCCAGACATTTGCATGCACCCTTTTTCCTACTCCTCACAGCTCATTATGTCCTATGAGCAAACCACCTTGTGGCAGTCCTGACAAGTTTCTATATGCTTCATCGGTTTGGTTGTCAGATGGCTAACATACAACATGATGCTACTGGCTCCTTCATGGAGCGGCTTCCATTCATAAATTTGGGGTTTCTTTTCATTCTAACCCTTTCCTTTGGATGATTATTTCCAATTTCTCCTGTGTGAAGTTTGTTTGTATAAAGTTATTTGAATATTGTCTCTCCTGTTTGGTGGTGAACTCTTCAAGAGCCAGAACTGTCTTTTGCCTTTGTATTTTCAGTGTTCGACATTTAGTTGGTGCTTAGTAAGTATTTATTGATGGCTAGTTGACTCTGATATCATTGAATCGTTGTATCACTTCTATTAAATGATCAGCTATGGATAGAATAATTATTTCCTTAAAAATCACAACTAGAATGGAATGAGATAGACTGGGAGTGCAAGTGAGGTGAGGTTCTAAATCAGTTGTATCTCCCAGTGGCTATTGTCTAACCAAAAATCACCATCTTTTTTTTTTAACTTCTTAGAGAAACTATGTAGATATTGTAATCCCTCTTTTCTTCTTTCTTTAGCTTTTCACCCTGTAGGTAAAGGTATGATGCCCTATGTAGACAGAGAGAGGGAAGGAAGAAAGCAAGGGAAAGAAGGGAAGGAAAGAAGAAAGGAAGGAAAGAAGGAAGGAAGAAAAGAGAGAAGGAAAGAAGTAATAGAGGAAGAAAGGAAGGAAGGGAAGAAGAAATGGAGAGAGGAAGGGAGGAAGAAAGGAAGGAAGGGAGGAATAATGGAGGAAGGAAGGAAGAAAGAAAGGAACAGAAGGAAGAAGGGAGGAAGGAAGAAAGGAACAGAAGGAAGGAGGAAGAAAGAAAGAAAGGAACAGAGGGAAAGAGGGAAGAAGGAAGAAAGGAACAGAGGGAAGGAGGGAGGAAAGAAAGGAGGAAAAGAGGAAGGGAAAAAAGAAGGAAGGAAAGAAGAAAAAAAGGAAATAGTTTCCCAAATGACCAGATTCAGTTAGACCCCCTCTGGATAGCTCCTATTACTACTCACAGAGGTTGTTTATCCTTCATCCTTGAAGAGGACCATGACATCAGGGAAGTGATGCCATGACATGTAAATGAATTGGATTTAAGTGAGGGAGGGCTTTGCAATGTCACCATTCTCATTTTCTTCTCCAGAGCCTTCTGGGTCCAGTGGCCAGATGGCATCACCTCCCTGATGTCATGTTCCTCTTCAAGAATGAAGAAAAACAAAAACAACAGTTATTCATCCTAATTAGTTTGTCCTATTTCAGGTCACCTTTCTCTTGCATTTATGCATTCTCAAATCTTTCTTTCCTAACTCCTATATCTTCATCAAGGGAAAAAAATTCTCTCTTCTCCTTCCCTACCCTCTCTCTATACCATTCTTCATTCCATTTGGGATTTTTAAATAATTATTCTAATTCTGGCTGATAATTGAAAAGTAGTGCTAATGATGTACAATGGTTTCAAAGACAACCCATAAGTTAATAAACACTTATTAAACACCTACTATGTCAAGCATAATAAAGCTAAGAACTGAAAATACAAAGAAAGGCAAAAGACAGTCCTGTTTCTCAAAGAGCTCACCATCTAATAGGAAAGACAAAATGCAAACAACTATGGACAAACAAGCTATGGACAGGATAAATTGGAAATGATCAACAGAGGGAAAGTACTAGAATAAAAAGAAAGCCCTAAATTTATAAATGAAATCAGTTACATGAAGGAGCCAGTAAAATCATGCTGTATGTCAGCTGTCTGACAACCAAATCAGTGAAGCATGCAGAAACTTTTCACCAGACTGGCCACAAGGTGATGAATTTTCCAGCTAGGGCAACTCTGAAAAATAGTCTCTTAAAGCTCAGAGGGGCTGTCCTCCATATCGCTGGAAGGAATGCCCACAATAGCAAAATTATAGTTCCCTGAAGTATTTAAGTATCCAGAAATATGCAATTTTAGTTCAGTTTCTCTATTGTCCTCAAGCATTGTACTGAATTCCCCTGATAGACACAGGAAAGGTTCTGCATGTGCAAGACTCATTTTTAAAGTATGAGTGCAAGGGAAGGGACATTGGATTTAGAGCCAAGATGACCAAGTTCAAATCCCAGCTTTGACACATAGAACCTATGTGACCTTGGCAAGTCATTTATCCTCTGAGTCTCAGTTTCCTCATCTATAAAATGAGAGTATTAGACCAGGTAGTCTCTAAGGTTTTATCCAGCTCTAGAAGGCATAATTCTGTGATTCTATATCACCTTGGAGGTCCCTTTTAGCACTAAACCTATGGACTTCAAAAGAAACCCTTGAAAGTGATTTAAAATATGAATAGGCAGCTTTGAAAAGAAGAAGAAATCTAAAGTATCAATAATAACATAAAAGCACTTTAAAATCACTAATAGAGAAATGCAAATTATAGCAACTTTAAAGTTCCATCTCATATCAGATTGGCAAAAAATGATAAAAGAGGAAAATAATGGATGTTGGAGGGGCTATGCTCTAGTGCACTATTGGTAGAGTTGAATTGTGAATTGGTCCAGCCATTCTAGAAAATAATTTGGAGCTATATTCAGAAAGTTAACAAATTGACTTAGTTATACCATTATTTGACCTGTTCCCTAAAGAAATCAAAGAAAGATAGAAAAGATCTTTAAGTATGTCAAGCATGGTAGTCAAAAATTGGAAATTGGTTGGGGAGGAAGGGCAAGAAGGGGGAGGATTTCTTTCAATTAGGATGTGACTAAATAAATTGTGATATATGCATGCCTGAATATTATTATAATGCCATAAAACATAATAAAATGGACAGTTTTAAAGGAGACTGGGAGAACTTCTATGAACTTATGCAGTTAAGAGAACAGAACCATGAGGGCAATATACTGTGTCAACATTCCCTGAGGGTACATGCAGCCCTCAACACTCCTAAGCACAAGATCAGATTAAAATGTAATTGGGAAATATTTAACAAAACAAATAGATTCAACAAAACATAAATAATATTACATTTTAAAGGGCAATAGTTAGATAGTGCAGATAGAGCTTCAAGACTGGAGTCAAGCTGGGGAATACTATCTCCCTGAGTTCAAATCTGTCCATAGACACTAGCTTTGTGCCCTTGCCACGTCACTTAACTCTGTTTGCCTCAGTTTCCTCATCTGTAAAATGAGCTGGAACAGGAAATTGCAAACCAGTAGCTACCAAAAAAAAAAAAAGCCCACAAACAGGGTCACAGAGAATTAGAAAAGCCTGGAAAAAAAACCTGACATTTTAAAACTATTGATATGGTGCCTACAGGAATTCTTTTATAGGGATCAGTGCCCTACCCCCACTCTTTCTATTTAAGTTTGACACTATTGGTATATGCTGATAATATTATAGAGAAAAACAGCGTTGAAGATTTTAGGAATATAGCAAAGGTATGAGTCCAAAAGAATGATGACAAAGAGGCATAGAATTTACTGCGCAGAAAGAGGCATACTAAGCAGGTATATACTGAAGAATCTATTTTAGGGGTTTGTTATTTTTATATACTCAGTGAAGGAGGGGAGGTGTAGAGACATATTAATTTTTAAAAATTTCTGAACTTAGTAAAACCATCAAGAAAAACACCAGGTCAGCCAATACAGTTTTAACCATAAACTCTAAATTATTTATAATTTTTAATGTACAGTATATTGAATCTAACAAAATAGCAAAAGAGGAAAAGAAGGTGACCTAATGGCATTTTTAGCATCTTCACCTAAGACTCCACCTTATCTCCTAATCCATCCTTCCTCTATTAAGTCTGTATATCTTCAAGCTACCTCACTGACCACTAACTTCATATTTGTTTGTTTTTATATTCTATCCAGTTACTAATATTGCCATGATATTATTTTCTCCACTTCTTCCTTGTAAATGTACAGTTTTTCAGCTATATAATGGATGGAGTAGCTTCTAAAAAGCCTAGCAAGGTTCACCATCCTTTGAACATTGTTTCTTTGGGGAAAAAAATGTGTTCTAAAGACCAAACAACTGACCTACAGACTTTTGGAACACTCTGACTGGGGACTTGCTGTACTTAACAAGCCAACATCAAAGACAGAAGCTGTGAGTGTCCCAGGAAGGGTTACCTTCCAGGCCAGATAGAAGTCTAACAGTTCTTAGGATCAGAACATTTCAGAAGGGACTTTAGGAATAAATAGTCTATTCCAGCTCCCTCATTTTATAGAGTGGGAAACTAAAGCCCAAAAGTGACTTGGGCCAAATATAGAATAAACTCCCAAGCCTTGGTGATTGAGACATGATCTTCCTGCACTTTGTCTTAGAATGTCAGCTTCCTGAAGTCAGGGACATTGAGCTTTTTTTCTATATCCATCACAACATAGTGACTTGCTTGAAGAAATGATTGCTAGGAACTAATTCTAAACTCTATCCAAAAAATTCTTAATTTAATTCTTTTTCTACATCTAATATTTTCTTTCACTGAGCAAATGAAATATTTCCCAGATCTGGCTTTATTCCAGACTGCTTGGTGTCTCTTTTAGAGTTACATATACTGGACAAATGAGATGTAATGGAAAAGGCTTATTCAGGTATCTGCCAAATAGCAGGCACTTCAATTTACACATTTAATTTTTAAAGAAGATTTTATTGATGACTTTTGATTTTATATTATAGTCATTTCCATATATTCCATCCATAGCCTTCCATTGGATCATTCTTTGAACTATAGAAAAAGCAATTAGTTATGCAAAACCAATCAACATAGCAATTAAGTCTGATAGTGGATATAACATGCTGTTGTCATTGCTCTCCGTGACCCAATATGTGGTTTTCTTTGCAAAAATAGTAGATGATTTGCCATTTCCTTCTCCAGCTTATTTTAAAGATAAGGAAACTGATACAAACAAAGTTAGTAGTTTGCCCAGGATCACACTAATAAGTGTCTGAGGCTGGATTTGAACTCAGGAACGTGATCCTTCCTGACTCCAAACCCAGCACTCTGTATGCTTTGGCTCCACCTAGCCACCCACTGATACATTACACATCTGCAATCCCTAACATTTCTACAGAGTGGAAGGAAATTACTTCCCCATCTATTTTCAGACTGCATTTCAGTGTTTGTGAATCACAGTTATTGTGTAAATTGCTCTCCAGCTTTTACTTTTTTCACTGTGTCAATTTATACAATTCTCATACTTCTCTGAATTCTCCATCTTTGTTTTTTCTAATTAGCTAATATCACATTGCATTTGTGCTCCTTGCTTTCTTCAGACATTCTCAAATCAATGGATCTCCACTTTTGCTTCCAGAATTTTTTGTTTGTTTTAATTTTTTTTGCTTTTGTTTCCACAAAAAAAAATTCAATATAAATCACTGAATTCTAAAGAAGACAATATGTCTTAAAATGGTAGGCGTCTGATAAACAAAGACTGGGACTGTAGATCCCATCCCAATGTCCCTACAATAACAAATCCCAGTTTGTCTCCAACAGAGCTACAGCATCCCATTAACTCACATTACCCAATAAATATTGTACCCCACCTTATCCCTTTCTGCTTGTTTCCCCACCTCATAGCTGTGTGCTCTGAACTTCTCTCCTTCTCCCCTTGGAGCACATCCCTCGGAGTATTTATAATTGCCACTACATCCTCAGCAAATCCACACCCTGCCCACCAGGACCCACTGAGGACATGAGGTGCCATTCAGGCTCAGCTGTACTCTGTGGAGCAGTGGTCTGTGTGCGTCCCACCTCTACCTCTCCTTTGTCATTTTTAATAAGACAGAGTGAGCCACACCAGATGATAAGGCACGTAGGGGCTATGATCTACATGGCAGATTTCTTATTATTTTTCCCTCCCAAAAACCTACCTCTCTTTTGAATTTCCCTATTTCTGTCAAGGGCACCTCTATCTTTCCAGTTAAGAGTTGAAACCCGGCATCATCCGTAACTCCTCATCCTCCCTTACACCACCTATTTTATTAGTTCCTAAATATTAGGCCAGAAGAAGAAATAACTGGTGGATGGAGGGCAGGGTGGATGGAGAAGGTGACCTTTGTTTCAAGAGTATGCCAGTAAATATTTAACAACTGGCTCTTTAAAAAAAATTTACACATGACATACTTTTAAGTTGAATCTGCATCATTAAAATTTTTTCCATCACTATCTTAAGCCTAGACAATAACAAAACATTAAATCAAGCCCTGATTTCTAGCGTTTGCCAATTTCCAAGGTGTAAATATTCACTGAAAACTGGTTCTAGCACAGGCTCCTATCCTGTGTTCAAAATATTTGAAGGGCCATCAGGTAGATAAGAGATATTAGATTTGTTCAGCTTGGCCTCAGAGGGCAGAACTATTAGTGATTAGTTTAAAAACAGATTTCAATTCAATATAATAATAGCTTACATTTATATAGTGTTTTTCATATCATTTGGGTCACCTAACAACACAAGTATTACTATATCTGTTTTATAGCTGACTAAACTTGGACTCAGAGAGGTTTAGTTACTTGCATAAAATCACACAATTCTTGGATTAGGGGAAAGGTATAAAGGGGAGGGAGGGACTCTAAAGGGAGGAGGATTATTGGTGGGAGGTGGTCTTCAAGAGCAAAGTACTGGGGAGGGGGGAAGGGAGAGAAGGGAAAGGGAAGAGAAAATCATAACTCTGGGTAAATAAGATGGCAGGGAATACAGATATAATTATTTTAACTGTGAATGTGAACGGGATGAACTCTCCCATAAAACGGAAGCGGGTAGCAGACTGGATTAAAAGCCAGAATCCTACAATATGTTGTTTACAAGAAACACATCTAAAACATAGAGATACATACAGAGTGAAGGTAAAGGGCTGGAGCAGAATCTTCTATGCTTCAGGTGAACAAAGAAAGGCAGGGGTAGCAATCCTTATCTCGGATCAAGTAAAAACAAAAATAGATCTAATTAAAAGAGATAAGGAAGGAAACTACATTTTACTAAAGGGTTCCATAGACAATGAAGCAGTATCAATACTTAACATATATGCACCAAGTGGTATAGCATCCAAATTCCTAGAGGAGAAGTTAAGAGAGATGAAAGGAGAAATAGACAGTAATACTATACTAGTGGGAGATCTCAACCTTGCTCTCTCAGAATTAGATAAATCAAATTCCAAAATAAATAAGAAAGAAGTTAGGGAGGTTAACAAAAGGCTAGAAAAGTTAGGTATGATAGATCTCTGGAGGAAATTGAATGGTGATAGAAGGGAGTATACTTTTTTCTCAGGGGTTCATGGAACTTATACAAAAATTGATCATGTGTTAGGGCATAAAAACCTCAAAATCAATTGCAGAAAAGCAGAAATAGTAAATGCATCCTTCTCAGATCATGATGCAATAAAACTCACATGTAATATAAGGCCAGGAGAAAATAGGCCACAAGTTATTTGGAAATTAAATAATCTAATCCTGAAGAACGAATGGGTGAAAGAGCAAATTATAGACACAATCGAAAATTTCATCCAGGAGAATG
>JAJPUD010003366.1:139709-154485 GCA_023553655.1 Myrmecobius fasciatus | reverse complement strand
TCAAAACCATTTGGTACTGGCTAAGAAATAGAGTAGTCGATCAGTGGAATAGGATAGAATCACAAGACAAACTAGGCAATAACTATAGCAATTTGGTTTTTGATAAACCCAAAGACCCCAGCTTTTGGGATAAGTATTCACTATTTGACAAAAACTGCTGGGAAAACTGGAAACTAGTGTGGAAGAAATTAGGGCTTGACCCACATCTAACACCACATACCAAGATAAGATCTAAATGGGTTCATGATCTGGATATAAAGAGTGATTTTGTAAACAAGCTAGAGGAACATAATATAGTTTACCTCTCAGACCTGTGGAGATGGAATAAATTTATGTCCAAAGAAGAACTGGAACTTTTAATTGAAAACCAGATAGATAACTTTGACTATATTAAATTAAAAAGGTTTTGTACAAACAAAATCAATGCAGACAAGATTAGGAGGGAAGCAATAAATTGGGAAATCATCTTTACATTTAAGGGTTCTGATAAAGGTCTCATCTCTAAAATATATAGAGAATTGTCTCATATTTATAAAAATTCAAGCCATTCTCCAATCAATAAATGGTCAAAGGATATGAACAGACAATTTTCAGAGGATGAAATTAAAACTATTTATAGTCATATGAAAAGGTGCTCCAAATCACTATTGATCAGAGAAATGCAAATCAAGACAACCCTGAGATACCACTTCACACCTGTCAGATTGGCTAAAATGACAGGAAAAGTTAATGATGAATGTTGGAGGGGTTGTGGGAAGGCTGGGACACTGATGCATTGTTGGTGGAGCTGTGAACGGATACAGCCATTCTGGAGAACAATTTGGAGCTATGCTCAAAAAGTTATCAAACTGTGCATACCCTTTGACCCAGCAGCATTTCTATTGGGCTTATATCCCAAAGAAATCATAAAGGAAGGAAAAGGCCCCACATGTGCAAGAATGTTTGTGGCAGCCCTTTTTGTAGTGGCTAGAAACTGGAAATTGAATAGATGCCCTTCAATTGGAGAATGGCTGAATAAATTATGGTATATGAAGGTTATGGAATATTATTGTTCTGTAAGAAATGACCAGCAAGATGATTTCAGAGAGGCCTGGAGAGACTTACATGAACTGATGCTGAGTGAAATGAGCAGAACCAGGAGATCATTATACACAGCAACAACAGTACTATATGACGATCAATTCTGATGGACATGGCTCTCTTCAACAATGAAATGTTTCAAACCACCTCCAATTGTTCACTGAAGAGAGCCATATACACCCAGAGAGAGGGATGCGAAATGTGGACCACAACATAACATTCTCATACTCCTTGATTGATGTTTGCTTACATTGTGTTTCCTTTATCTGATATATCGTTTGTGTAGATAAGATTTTTCTTGCACACCAATGATAAGTTTGGAAATATGTATACATATATTCGATTTGCCAATATTTTAACATAATTAACATGTAGTGGATATCCTGCCATCTAGGGGGAGGGGTGGGGAGTTGGGGGGAAAAATTTGTAACGGAAAACTATGTAAGGGTTATTGTTGAAGAATTACCCACACATATGTTATTCAAATAAAATAAAAATTAAAAAAAAAAAATCACACAATTCTTAAGTGTCAGAAGCAGAATTTAAACCAAATCGCCCTGATTTGGGGTCTGGCTGGCACTCTATCTACTATATCAGATTACCTCAAAATAAAATGGACTGAGTGGGAAAAGGATCCACGTGTGCAAAAATGTTTGTAGCAGCTATTTCTGTGGTGGTAAGGAATTAGAAAATGAGTGGATGCCCATCCATTGGGGAATGGTTGAATAAGTTATGGTATATGAAAGTAATGGAATCTTACTATTCTGTAAAAATGATGAACAGGAAAGTCTGGAAAGATTTACATGAACTGATTCTGAGTGAAGTAAACAGAACCAGGAAAACATTGAACACAGCAACAGCAAGATTGTGCAATGATTAACTATAATAGATTTGGCTCTCCTCAGAGGTTCAGTGATCCAAGGCAATATCAATAAACTCTGGATGGAAAATATCCACATCCAGTGAGAGAACTATGGAGACTGAATATAGATCAACACACACTACTTTCACTTCTCTTTTCTTGTGGTTTTTCCCTTTTGTTCTGATTTTTCTCTCCCAACATGATACATATGGGAATATGTAAAAAATGAATGTACATGTATAATCAAAAAATGTTTTTAATGAGCTGGGGAAAATAGAAATAATAATTTAAAAATAAGTAAAGCAAAAAGAAATAAAATAAAATGGACTATCTTATAAGACAAGGAGCTTCCTGACACTAGAAGTCTTCAAATAGTCTGTATGACAATTTGGTTTCAATAAGGGGATTTTTATTTTTATTTTTTTTGCTTAGGCAATTGGGGTTAAGTGACTTGCCCACGGTCACACAGCTAGGTAATGTTAAGTGTCTGAGACCAGATTTGAACTCAGGTCCTCCTGACTTCAGGGCTGGTGCTCTATCCACTGCGCCACCTAGCTGCCCCAATAAGGGGATTTTTATATTGGGCAAGTTAGTATTCTCAGAAAATACCCTGTTACTGGTCCTCTGGCCCTCATCCAAAAAGATGAACTAGATCATGCCCAAGTCCCAAAGACTGAGGCCCCAGCAGAGGCCCTCTCAAGGATATATATATATATAGTACTGTTTCCCTTGTCATTCTCATAGAATACTGAAACTGATAAACCAAAGAGACTTTTCTGGTAGAAAGAGGATCAGTCTTTCCAGGATCCTAACCCAGCCTATGGACTTAATCTCCTCTATTTGTTTCACCATCTGCCCCATATTGATTCCCGCCTATGACTTCTCTCAGTCTGACCCTATTTTCCTGCTCCAAAGAGACACTCCCTTCTTTTTTTCCCAGCTAGATCTTGTCCTGGCCCTTACACCTGCTCTTGTCTGTTGTCAGATATCAATTCTTAATTCCTGGTACAACCCCAAGTTTACCAAGAACTGCTCAAATAGCTGCTTGCAACACCAGTTCATGAACCCAAACACCAGACTCATCTTGCTAAGCCATTTACATTTGCTGGTTTGTGAGTCTATGGCAAGAAGACTGGATTTAGAGCCAAAGCACCGGACTATGAATCCTGCCCCGGTCAGTGATGCATTCTCTGTGTAATTCTAGACGGGTCAATTCATCTCCCAGGACCTCAGTTTCCTCATCTCTAAAATGGAAGCATTATATTAGATAGCCTTGAAGGTTCTTTGAGCTTTAATGGGCCACTGATAGAGTTGCCAGCCTATCTTCTGAAGGGAAGGGAAGGGGGCCCAGAACAGAACTTGTGGGAATGCCCACGGTTAGCATGATGCAGATGGTGAGCCAACAAAGGAGATTGATCAAGAATGGTCAGAGAAGTAGAAGTGAATGAACCAGATCAGAGCAGGGTCACAAAAACCCAGAGAAGAGAGGGAATCCATGAGGAGAGGATGACAAACAGTGTTAGATGTAGCAGATAGGCCCAGAAAGATGAGAACTGAGAAAAAAAAATAGATGTAGCCAATAAGAGATCAGCGGTAAATAAGAGTTGAACTCTAGTATAAGGAGTTACCCAATTATACCAAGGGATTTATCTTGTTTAGCTTATATTGTATTATTTAATAGAGAACCACATTTTTATGGGGAAAAAACACAATTTTCTGAGTTTTGACCTATGTTCTTATTCTTCTTTATTAGCCATACCTGGCTAGCTAGGGACCAATTGGCAACTCAAAATGAAGTTATAACCCTTTGGAGGAAATAAGCAGTTTCTATAGGGCTAACTTTGCAAACCCAAATCAAATAAGCAACAGGAAATATCTTAGTACAGAAATACAGAAAGTGAGTCTGCTAGACTGTAAGCCCTCTTTTATAACCTCTATACGTCCAGAAGAGTACATTGATATAGCAGATGTCCAACACATATTTGTTAAGTGAATGAATAAATAAATGCATGTCCCATATATATCCATTCATTTCCTTTCCAACTACCAGCATTCTAATTCATGTCCTCATCACCCAAAACCTGGATTATTGGAATAGCTTTGTAGCAGGTTTCTCTGACTCCAGATGTCCTTTCTTTAATCCCCTTGCTGCCACAATAATCTTCCTTAAACACTAATTTCATCATGCTATTCCTTGTTGAAAATCCAATAGAGAACCAGCCTATTGATGCAGACCATGACCAGAGCAGGTGGGTAAGTCAAAGCCTAGTGATGCTTAAGTCAGGTAGGCAACCTGTACAGGAATTAGTAATGGTCAGATTTTTTGGATCAGGACAAGGGGCTGCTTTTGAGAATAGTCCAAGACTTGAGGAGAAATCTAGAAAGGCAACAGATAGAATATAGGGTCAAAGGCTTTGACCGTCTCCCCCTATCCACCCCCCCACTTCATCCCAGCTTCAGACAAAGCCCTCCAGAACATTGGAAATCTCTCTGGGAAGCATCCAAAATAAACCTGAGAGCTTTCATCTTTAGAGCCTATGTTAGGGCACTATTAAGCATATCTTCTATCTAGGACTTTCTAGTGTTAATCATTCCTCTTTTCCAAGTTTAGATTTTATTGAACCAAAAATTGTCCTTATCCTTATGACTTACTCTCTCTAATTACTTAGCATATCTAAAGTCCTCTCCCTGAATTTTAAGGCCTCCAAAAATCTGTCCCCACCCTATATTTCCATTTCTTTGTCTAAATGCTTTCTAACACAAGCCCAGTATGACTCTTAAGCAGAGGCAGTATGGTACATTAAAAATAGCAAAAGCTCTGAAATCAAAAATTTTAGGGCCCAAACCTATCTCAGCTGTTTATTACTCCAAGCAAATAATTCAGTATTCCTTGAATAGAGATTCCTCTATTCAAAAGAAAGACTTGAGACTAAGGGGCCATAAAAGATAGAAGATTCTAGCCCTAAATCTATTATACTATAATCATTGTCCTTCATAAAAACATGGCTTCCAGATGTCTGTGAGCCATATGACATCAGGCACCACCAGTCTGAGGACCACCAATCCTCAACAGCACAAGTAAACTGCCAGGGGCCTACAATAGGACCTCAAGTTTCAGGAAATACATATTATAAAACAAGCCCTTGAATCCCAAACAAAGCACTTCAAACTCACATAGTAAGGGGGAAAATGACAAGCCATCCTTAGGCACAGTGAGGCTATCCCACAGTCCAAATCCTGTCAGAAAATCACACTTCAAGTTCAGTCCACAGTATAGTCAGGCTCTATAAACTGGAAACCATCACTGAACTGAGGAACTCAGATATCCAGAAGTGATGAGCAACAACAGATGGAACTGACTTCTCAACTTGTTCTTCTATTACCTGTCCTGAGATGAATGAACAGATACTGGTACCCTGTGGATAGATGAAGCTACTTTGCGAGGGGACCAGATGAATGATAATTGTATTGAATCTTTGAGAGTCTGAGTGAGTGAAAAAATATAACCAATTTTTAAAATACCTGTAGACATCTGGGATGAGATTATGGATCTAAGCAGGAAGAGAACATGGAGATCATCTAGTCTATCCTCCCCAATTTTACTGATTGAGAGCAGGGCATTATATCCCTCCATCTTCCTAACCAATTAATCCATCACTTCAAATGTGACACAATGTGATACAATATGCTCTTTTAAATAGTATTGGCTATGAAGTCAGGGATATTTTACTGTCTTGTGAGTCTGAACAAGTCACAGCTTCTGCGTTTATTTTTCTGAAAAATGAGGGGATTTTATGACCTCTAATATCCTTTTCACCTCTGAATTCATGATCCTGTTAGAGCAGGCAAGGGATTGGAATAGACACTGGAGACGTAGATATCTATGGGTCAAGACAAAAAATCTTCAGTGAACTTTGACTCAAGGAACAAAGGGGTTGTGATTGGGTCACAAAAGACAACCAAATCTCCTGAGAATTGAGAAGTGAGCAAGGTATGAGGGGAGGACTTTAGGACCTCAGCAGAAATGTCAGTATTACCAACATGGAGAAAGAGAAAAACCACATTGGTATGGGGAGACAAAGGCTGAAACTACCCCTAGCCTCAGTCTCAACCTGCAGGCAAGATACAGAGAAGGTAAAGAAAGTTTCTGATATTGTATGATCAGCCAGATAGGATGATGCAGTCACTGTCTAATTGTGTTTCAGATAATTCAACACTCTCATCCTCTGACTCTTTGCAGCATCTTATAATTCTCTCTCTAGGGAGGGTCAAATCTGCTTTTTCAATCTTTGTTCATTAAGAATCTGTGCTTTCTATTTTGCCACTTCCTTTAAAAGAAACAGGTTTCTCTAAGACTGTGGTTGTTAATGACTGTACTGATGTGTTTGTATGACCTGAAAGGCTATAAGAATGCCCCTAAGAAGGGGGGAAATGAGTGATGATGATGAAGATGGCGTGGTGTGTGTGTGTGTGTGTGTGTGTGTGTGTGTGTGTACAGAACCACACAGAAAGATTTTCATAACTGGGGACGTTTTCAGCAGGAAGGCTCACAGCTAAATAGAAAAGAGATATTACACATTCATATTTTACAACTTCCTTCAAGAAAAAAGACCAGCATCTGGACCAAAAGAAGCTAGACATAATTGAGCCTATAACATTCCCTGTGGGGAAAAGGCTAGTTAATTCAGGTATCTTCCTTCCTGTTGTTGTTTCCCAGCAGATTTAAGGAAACTTCTTCCTCCGAGGAGTAGTTTGGCCAGATTCTGGAGGGGAGAGTTGGGAACATGAGGCTGGGAGCATCCAAAAGGGATTAATCATTGCTTCTGCTCATCAACCCTTCACCCACGCCCCAAAACTGTTTCTGAAATGATCCTATGAACAAATACTTTTTTTGAAGAGGGGGAAAGCAATTCAGTATAATATACCAACAGATCATCTGAATCTGATAATATCTATAACATTCCACAGCTCTAGTATCCCTCTTCTTCAAGAAAAGGGAGGAGGTGGATTTTTTTTCCTATCTCTTCTCTTAAGCCAAGTTTGGTCTTTATCATTACATAGCATTCCTTTTTTGTTGTTGTTGTTCTTTCCCATTGTATTGTTGTAATTGCGTACATGTTTTTTCCTGCTTTTGCTTACTCTATTGTGCATCTGTCTTCTCATATTTCTCTGAATCCTTCATGGTCGTCACTTCATACAGAGCAATAAATATATACCATTATATTTGGGTACCATCATTTGTTTAACTATTCCCCCAATTAATAGGCTACTATTTTGTATTAAGTTTTCTGCTCCCACAAACAGTCCAAACCATTTGCTTTAAATGTGAGGAGAAAAGGACCAGAGAGGTTAGATGAATTCCCAAATATTGAACAGGTGATAAGAGGACAGCATCAGGATTTGAACTCTGGACTTGTAACCCATATTCCGCATTCTATATTTTGTGTGTAACCCAGGTTATATGAGTCCACTGCTTTCTTATTGGTGTGGCTTGCTAACATCATGTAGGTACGGGTTTATAGGGTGGGGAACTGGTGAGTAATTAGGTGGAGACAATCAGAGACAAGTCATAATGTCAGAGATACAGGAAAAGGCAGCCTAGGTGGGGGGAGGTCTGATGAGTTATAAGACAATGAGACAGCTAATTCATTAGTTCAGATCAACTGCCCTTTTTATTTTCAGAGAGACCATTTTATTTTCCTTGGTTAAAGGCAGAAAGCTGTATTAGATAACCTCACAAGATTCCTTTGAGCTAGAAGATCCTCCTCATTTTCCAGTGACTTCTCCTAAAAATTACCTAGCATCCATTTTGAATATATTTTATATATCTATAAATATACAGATACGTGCACATACATACATTTTATTGTTGCTCAGCCATTTCAGTCATATCTGACTCTTCATGACCCTATTTGGGTTTTCTTGGCAAAGATACTGGAGTAATTTGCCATTTTCTTTGCCAGCTAATTTTACAGACGAGGAAACTGAAGCAAGCATGGTTAAGTGACTTGTCCAGGATCACACAGCTAATAAGTGTCTGAGGTCACATTTGAATTCAGATCTTAATTGCTTTTATACACACACATACATATGAGTATAAGTAAATGTTTATATACGCATACATTGTCTCTCTTGGCTAAGGTCCTTGGGGGCAGGAATTATTTTTGGTTTTGTATCTCCAGCCCCTAGCACAGTATCTGACACACACTAGGAACTAAGATATTACAGTCATTGATTTTGCTGATTTTTGCTGCTTACTGACTAGTAGAGTCTGCTGGTTTCTTTTCCATTCCTTCATGTGAGAATTTTCCCAGTGAATCTCACTGGACATGAGTGGAATGCTATTCTCATTGTCTATAGAGCCTGGGTGTAGGGAAAAGAGTCTGCTCTATATTATTCTCCCTAAATGCCCAAAGCAGCTGTCCCACCCAGAGGGAATGGGAACTAAGATCCCTCAGATTTCATTTCCAGCATAAGAGCTGGAACAAATCCCTTCTGTGGGCTTCATTTGCCATCTTGTTAAAAAAAATAGAAGATGATCTCTGCTCTCTCCCAGTGGGAAAGAGACAGGGTATGCCAAATTCTTGGAAGGGCTCCAAAGAATGGGGCAGGAGCCCTCCCCAAAGGCTGGTTGAACAAAAGTGGCCCTGGGTCAGGAAAGCTGCAAATGAAGTTTGATTGACACCACATTGCTGGGCAACAGCAGCCTTCCAAGCAAACCCAAGAGGAGTTCTTGGGAGGTTAGTCACAGGATTAGGACAAACCCTGGAATGTTAGTACTGGGAGGGATTTCAGAGGTCAGCCAATCCCACCCTTTCATCTTACACATGATGAAATTGGTGGAGCCCATGGGCAATGCGGAGTGAGCTGTGGGAAAGTTGGTGAAAAAGGAGATTGCATTAGATTCTGCAATAGAAAGGGGCCATATCTTCTATCTTTTCCATTTACTCCAAATGGGCAAAAATCTAGTTTTGGGTCATATTCAGCACTTTAACATATAACACCTATTGCTTTGGGGCTTGTAACATTCAAGTTGGTCAAAAGGAGGAATTCTTTTCTTCTCCTTCCCTCCCATTGACCTTATTTCCATACTAATTATCTAGGGCCTACCCCTGGAAGTTTGCTCAGATGGCTAACCCATCATTTCCCTAATAAGGATCTTCTCTAAATCAGGGATTGAACTGTTTTAACAAATGGATCATTTTGATGTTTGAAAGAAACAATTGTTATGTTTTCCAGAGGAACTACAGAAACTCAGCTCGAGTGAAGTCAATCAGTCAGTGATGGTGGGATTATAATCAGTGAGAAAAAAAATTTATAAAGTATTTACCACATGTCAGGCACTGAAATAAGAACAGAAAGAAGTAAGTAGCCTGTCCTCAAGGAACTGTCATTCTAAGGGAGAAGACCATATATATTAAAAAAAAATTTAAAAATTAAAAAAAATTGTACATATAAGAAAGAAACAGTATAAATGAAAGGTAGTTTCTGAGGTACTCCAAGCAGGTACTTCATAAATCTACCTGAAACGGGCCTCAGAAGTCATTATCTTTTGCAGCTCTTTTCATTTTTAATTGAGGAGTTGAGTAAAATAGAATTCAGAGACATTAAGTAACCTGCCCAAGACTGTACAGAAAGAACAGGACTGGTATGTGAAGCAGGGAAATCATTGACCTATGTATAGCACTGGGCCTTGAATCCTAAAGGTGACTTTATATCCAAAGATAGATGAGTTGGGAATCAAGCATGATAATGCAAAAACTTACAGGTTTACAGATTTGGGGGAGGGGCCTCCTTGCACAATCACCCTTCCTTATTTTCTTTGAACAAGACCCACCATCTGACTCAGGACATTTTCACTGGCTGTCTCCCATGACTGGACCTGATTCCTCTGTCTTCCTTCAAGCCTCAGCTAACATTTCTGTCTTCTGTAAGAAGCCTTTGCTGAGCCCCCTGGATTATAATGTTTTCCCTTCATTGATTATTTCCAAGTTATTTGGAAATGGATTATTCAAAACTAGTCATTTTTATGTTGTCTCTCCCATTCAATTGTGAGCTTCTCCAGGGCAAGGACTGCCTTTTCCCTTTATTTTTATACCTAATGTTTAGTCCAGTGCATGGCAGATGTGGTTCTTCTATCATTTCAGTCACATCTGATTCTTCATGACTCCATTTGGGGTTTTCTTGGCAATGATACTAGGCTGATTTATCATTTTCTTCTCCAGCTCTGTTTATAGATGAGGGAACTGAGGCAAGCAAGATTTGCCCAGAATAACACAGTTAATGTGTCTGAGAACAGATTTCAACCCAGATCTTCTTAACTGCAGGCCTAGTAGTCTTATCCACTACACCACCGAGCTGCTCATGATACAAAATGGGCATTGAGTGAATATTTATAAACTTAATAATTTCTTACATATGAGGAAACTGAAACCCAAAGAGTTTAAGTGGCTTCTCCAAGGTCATTCAGATAAAAAGTGGCTGGGATGGAATTTAAATTCAGATCCTCATTTCAAATTCAACATTCACTAGGCTATATTGTACCACTTCTTTCCAGCAAAGGACCATCCTACAGAGATACCATCTTGTGCCTGAAATCAAAAGTACCCTCCCCTTATAAGAATGGTATCCTTCCAACATCACATATGGGCACTTGTTCTCCTGTAGCCCATCTTTGAAGTGCCTACTGTTCCTTAGCACCATATGGTTAGCATATTTGTTTTATCATAAGCCCATCTTTGCAGTACTAATAGCTTCTCAACACTGCATGGGCAGTACGCTTGTTTTTACTATAAGCCCACCTTTGAGATGCTAAAAGCTTCTGAACACCACATGGGTGCTACACATGTCACAATATAAGTACATCTTTGTAGCAGTAGTAGTAGCTTTTTAATATCCTTGGGTAGTACATATTTATTTCTCTCTGTGTGTCTATTTCTCTGTCTTTCCTTCTCTCTATTTCTGTCTGTGTGTGTGTGTTTGTATATCTCTTTCTCTGCCTCTGTTTCTCTGCTCTGTCTGTCTCTGTCTCTCTTTTTTTTAAATAACAGCTTTTTATTTTCAAAATATATTCAAATATAGTTTTCAACATTCATCATTGCAAAACCTTGTGTTCCAAATTTTTTCTCCCTTCCTTTCTCCCACTCCCTCCCCAGAAAGCAAGCAATCTAATGTATGTTAAACATGTGCAATTCTTCTATACATGTTTCCACAATTATCATGTTGCACAAGAAAAATAAGATCAGGGGCAGCTAGATGGTGCAGTGGATAGAGCACCAGCCCTGAAGTCAGAAGGACCTGAGTTCAAATCTAGTCTCAGACACTTAACATGTCCTAGTTGTGTGACCCTGGGCAAGTCACTTAACCCCAATTGCCTCAGCAAAAAAAAAAGAAAAAAGAAAAAGAAAAATAAGATCAAAAAGGAAAAAAAATGAGGAAGAAAACAAAAAGCAAGCAAACAACAAAAAGGTGAAAATAATGTTGTGATCCACATTCAGTCCCCAAAGTCCTCTCTCTGGTTGCAGATGGCTCTCTCCAACACAAGTCTAATGGAATTGGCCTGAATCATCTCATTATTGAAAAGAACCAAGTCCATCAGAGTTGATTGTCATATAATTTTTTGTTGTCTTATACAATGATCTCCTGATTCTGTCCCCTTTACTTAGCATCAATTCATGTTGATGCTAAGTGAAGCCTTTCTGAAATCATCCTGTTGATCATTTCTTATAGAACAATAATATGCCATGACAGTCATGTACCATAACTTATTCAGCCATTCCCCAACTGATGGGTATCCACTCAGTTTCTAGTTTCTTGCCACTACAAAAAGGGCTGCTACAAACATTTTTGCACATGTGGGTTCTTTTCCCTTTTTATGATCTCTTTGGGATTCAGACCCAGTAGAGACCCTGCTGGATCAAAGGGTATGCACAGTTTGATAGCCCTTTGGGCATAGTTCCAAATTCCTTTCCAGAATGATTGGATCAATTCATGACTCCACCAGTAATGTATTAGTGTCCCAGTTTTCCCACCTGCCTCCAACATTTATCATCTTTTCCTGTCATCTTAACCAATCTAAGAGGTGTGTAGTGGTACTTCAGAGTTGTCTTAATTTGCATTTCTCTGATTAATAGTGATTTAGAGCATTTTTCATATGACTAGAAAATTGTTCATATCCTTTGGCCATTTATCAATTAGAAAATGGCTTTTATTCTTATAAATTTGATTCAATTCTCTATATATTTTAGAAATGAGACATTTATCAAAACCTTTAGATGTAAATTTTTTTCCATTTTCTGCTTCCTTTCTAATCTTTTCTGCATTGATTTTGTTTGTGCAAAAGCTTTTTAATTTAATATAATCAAAATTATCCATTTTGTATAATGTTCTCTTCATAATGCTAATTCTTCTTTAACCATAAATTCCTTCCTTCTCCACAGAGGTAGTATGTCTCTCTTTTCTCCTCTCCCTATTTCCATCTCTCCTCTTGCTCTCTTTTCCTTTTCCTCTTTTTTTCCCTCTCTTTTGACTTCTTTCTTTCTCTCTTCCCTAATAAATCTTCCAGGAACTGGAATATGAGTTTTCTCATTATTTTTGATAGCAAAAACCAAAATAAGACAAAATGAAACATCTTCCAACTTCCCAACTCAATCCCTAATACTAATTTTTCAATATACTTCTTAAAGAGTATGGTTGCTTCAGAAAGGGATGAGAATTTCAGAGATCATAGATCACAGACTTAGGATGGAAGTGACCTTAGAGATCACCTCTTTCAATCCCTTCACAACTACTCCAATTTTATAGATGAGGAAATTAAGGCCCAAAGAGATGAACTGATTTGCCCAAAGTCACATAAATCATAAGTGGTAGAACCAAGATTTGAACCCAGTTTTTTTTTCACTCCAGAGTCAAGTTAATATTACAAAATCTTAAACTGATAGACAGTGTAGGACCAAACACCAACAAGGTGGTTGAATCAATTAATTTTATCAAAGATCACCCCTCTTATCCTCATCCCAAAGAGCTGTGGATTCCAAAAGGCATGATCAAGGGAATATGAGACCATGGATTATTATATTAGTTCCCTAGCAAGTTTCCTTGCCTCCTCGTCTCAAAACCATCCCTCAAATTTCTGCCAAATGAATCTTTTTCATGCATAAACTCTTAAGTATGTCAATCTTTTGCTCAAGAATCTTTGCTAAATCCCTATTGTGTGACAAATAGAATTTAAAATGTTTTGATTGACATTCAAAGTCCTCTTTGATCTGGTACCACCTTATATTCTCTGACTACTATTCTAGAGAATTCTAAGTAGTCATTTCTAGCTTACCTAACAGAAAGAAGCATTTACAATCTTTGTAGTGTGTACTCTATTGAAATAGCATAATGAGCCCATGACATTACATTTTGTCTCAATTCTGTGGTATCATCTATTAATTTTAAAATGTGGATCATTTTTTGTTAAGATAAGAAAAGTAACAGATCAACTGAATCATAATAAATATGCTGACAGTAGTGTGAATACTTTGGGCTCCCTTGTTTAAGAATGTACATGAAGATAATGCTGCCACTAGTTCCAGTGACTGGAATAATGACCAAGAAGAAAGAAAAAAAATCTGTCTCCTTTCAAGTTATTGTAGTTCCTGGGAACATTAAGGAAGGAGGAGCAATTAGAGAGCACAGTGTCTAGAGCACCAGCTCTGAGGTCAAGAAGACCTGAGTTCAATTCCAGCCACAAACTGTTAACTCCCTTCCCCCCCCAAAAAAAAAGGAGAAGAAAGAAAAATAAGGAGAGAAGCACATATTTTTATAAATTTATGAAGTCCAACTATGTGCCAAGTACTATGCTAAATGCTTTATAATTATTATCTCATTTGATCCTCAGAACATTTCTCGGAAGCAGTAGATTATTAGTATTATCCCTATTTTATAGTTGAAGAAAATGAGGCAGATAGAGATTAAGTGACTTGCCTGGGATGATACAGCTAGTAAGTATCTGAGTTTACATTTAAACTCAAGACTTTCTAACTTTACTCTTAGTGATCTATCCACTATGCTATCTAGTTGTTAAAAGCCATCAAATATTCCAATTGATGATTCATCTTGTGATACTCTTAAATAATGTATTAGAATGCCATTCTTCATCATCTAGAAATCTTAATCACTTTAGATTAAGCATTTTTCTTAGAAGTAAAATAGGAATTTTTTAAAGTACAGGTAGTAAGAATAATAATAATTAGAATTCATATACTACTTTATTTTGTAATATGCTTTACATATGTTATATCATTTAATCCTCCAGTGAGAAAGGTACTATTATTATTCCCATTTTACAAATGAGGGAATTGAGGCTAGAAGAAAGTGTCTTACTGAATATCATACAGCTTCCTTGGTAAGTGTTTGAAACAACATTTGGTTTCAAGTATATAGCCCATGATTGATGAGAAAAGGAACTCCTTTAGATCCATGAATATGTTTCTGCTTCTGCTTTACATTTCTTTTTTTTTTAATTTTATTTTATTTGCATAACATATGTGTGGGTAATTCTTCAACAATAACCCTTACATAGCTTTCCGTTACAAATTTTTCCCCCCAACTCCCCACCCCTCCTCTAGATGGCAGGATATCCACTACCTGTTAATTATGTTAAAATATTGGCAAATCGAATATATGTATACATATTTCCAAACTTATCATTGTTGTGCAAGAAAAATCTTATCTACACAAACGATATATCAGATAAAGGAAACACAATGTAAGCAAACATCAGTCAAGGAGTATGAGAATATTATGTTGTGGTCCACATTTCACATCCCTCTCTCTGGGTGTATATGG
>JAJPUD010003366.1:115466-134709 GCA_023553655.1 Myrmecobius fasciatus | reverse complement strand
AGAACAATAATATTCCATAATATTCATATACCATCATTTATTCAGCCATTCTCCAATTGAAGGGCATCTATTCAATTTCCAGTTTCTAGCCACTACAAAAAGGGCTGCCACAAACATTCTTGCACATGTGGGGCCTTTTCCTTCCTTTATGATTTCTTTGGGATATACTGCTTTACATTTCTAAGGTTTACATCAACTGATGTAAAGTGAAATGTGTAGAACCAGAAGAACATTATACACACTAACAGCAAAGCTGTAAGATGATCAACTGTGAATGACAACTTTTCTGAGCAATACAAGAATACTTTTAAAAACTTGTTTTATCCATAATTAACATGTAGTGGAATTCCTGCCATCTAGGGGAGGGGTGGGGACTAGGGGGGAAAATTTTGTAACAGAAAGCTTTGTAAGGGTCAATGTTGAAGAATTACCCATACATATGTTTTGCAAATAAAAAGCTTTAATTAAAAAAAAAACTTGTTTCATCTTTCTTGGTTTTTTGGTCTATGTTTCTTTTACAACATGACTAAAATAGAAATATGTTTTGCAAGACTACACATGTATAACCTACATCAAATTACTTGGCTTCTAAATGAAGGGAAAGGAGAAGGAGTAAGAGAATTTGGAATTCAAAATTTTTAAAAATTAATGTTAAAAATTGCTTTACTTGTAATTGGAGAAAAGATTAAATGAGATTGTGTGCTGTTGATGACTCAAATTAAACATAGATAAGTAAAGGAAAGATTAAAAATGAATAAGTGAAAAAAAGCATTTATTAAGTGATTAATGTGGAACTGTGCTAAGTTCTGGGGATACAACTACAAAAAAGTAAAAATAGTAAAACTGGATCATTCATTTGAAATATGTTCAGTTATTTAGAAGTAATCTCCCATATAAACTTAGCTTGAACTTCTTCTGTTTGGTGACAACATTAGGAAATTGAACTGTTCTAAAGATATACTTATAAAATGACCAAAAATAAATAAATAAAAATAACAATATATTTTTTAAAATATATAGCCCATGGAAGGATTCAGGATTTTGCTTTTACTGATGTTTCTACTTTTCTAATGATGCTACAAATGATTGTCCCACTGAATCAGCATTTCAGTTGGAGATTGAGAAGCTAGAATAGTGCTAATTAACATTTTAAAAAACTAACAACTGTCTACTCACTATTCGGCAAAAACTGCTGGGAAAATTGGAAACTAGTGTGGAAGAAATTAGGGCTTGACCCACACCTAATACCACATACCAAGATAAGATCTAAATCGGTTCATGATCTAGATATAAAGAGTGATATTATAACCAAATTAGAGGAACATAGGATAGTTTACCTCTCAGACCTGTGGAGATGGAATAAATTTATGTCCAAAGAAGATCTGGAACTCTTAATTGAACACCAGATAGATAATTTTGATTATATTAAGTTAAAAAGTTTCTGTACAAACAAAACTAATGCAGACAAGATTAGGAGGGAAGCATCAAATTGGGAAATCATCTTTACATTTAATGGTTCTGATAAAGGCCTCATTTCTAACATATAAAGAAAATTGTCTCATATTTATAAGAATTCAAGCCACTCTTCAATAGATAAATGGTCAAGGGATATGAACAATTTTTAGATGATGAAATTAAAACCATCTCTAGTCATATGAAAAGTTGCTCCAAATCACTATTGATCAGAGAAATGCAAATTAAGACAACTCTGAGGTACCACTACACACCTGTCAGATTGGCTAAAATGACAGGAAAAGATAACGATGAATGTTGGAGGGGATGTGGGAGGGCTGGGACACTAATACATTGTTGGTGGAACTGTGAACGGATCCAACCATTCTGGAGAGCAATTTGGAGCTATGCACAAAAAGTTATCAAACTGTGTATACCCTTTGACCCAGCAGCATTTCTATTAGGCTTATATCCCAAAGAAATCATAAAGGAAGGAAAGGGCCCCACATGTGCAAGAATTGTTTGTGGCAGCTCTTTTTGTAGTGGCTAGAAACTGGAAACTGAAGGGATTCCCATCAATTGGAGAATGGCTGAATAAATTATGGTATATGAATGTTAAGGAATATTATTGCTCTATAAGAAACGACAAGCAGGACGATTTCAGAGAGGCCTGGAGAGACTTCCATGAACTGATGCTGAGCGAAATGAGCAGAACCAGAAGATCATTATACACAGCAACAACAATACTATATGATGATCAATTCTGAAGGACATGGCTCTCTTCAACAATGAAATGTTTCAAACAAGTTCCAATTGTTCAGTGAAGAAAGCCATATACACCCAGAGAGAGGTATATGAAATGTGGACCACAACATAACATTTTCATGCTCTCTATTGATGTTTGCTTGCATTGTGTTTCCTTTCTCTGATTTTTTTTCTTGTAGATACGAGTTTTCTTGCACAACAATTTGTCAAGTATTTTAACATTATTAACATGTAGTGGACTTCCTGCCATCTAGGGGAGGGGAGGGAACTGGGGATAAAATTTGTAACAGAAAGCTTTCTAAAGATCAATGCTGGGGAACTACCCATACATATGTTATACAAATAAAAAGCTTTAATAAAAAAAACTAACAACTGTCAAATTCTCATGGATTGATCTGTTATTGTTAGTCAAGTTTTAATGAAAGGAAACATGTTTCATTGCTACACAAAGGCAAGTTGGAATTTCTGACTAAAGAACAATAAAAATGTTACTATAAATAAGTGGATTGACTGATATTTTTCTGCATTTAGTTTTAAAAAGCTGATGTTTTTCTATCTAAATCTAAAATGACAGTTTTCTTTCAATACAAAATGATAAGGATCTCTAGATAATAGAGACCAACTTTTCAATCTAATGAGATTGTGCAAACCAGAAAGATTTATGTCTAAATCTTGACAAAGTGCTTTAAAACTACGATCCCACAATTACAAAATAGGTGCAGCAAGCTCTTTCAAATGTTGCCTGAACAATCACATTCAAAGTGATTCCATTGTAGTCTTACATAATGTTAGATTTCAAAGTATAGTGTCTTCATTAAATGAAAAAAATGCTTTCAATAACTTCTGACACTATTAACTGGGGACACCCCAAACAGATGTCATTTGGGGCACAATATATGTGTGTGTTTGTGTGTATATAATGATGTCAGATAATGTGTCTATAATTTGTTATTCATTTATTATGCTTGTTTTGTTAATAAATCATATAGCTCAGACTATTTCTTCCATCATTATTAATTATCCAGCTCTACTTCGAAATCTATGGTCCTATGATCTGAGTTTAACCAGAGCACTGCTCCTTGGCCACCTGGCCCCTGAGTGTCCTTGGGGTAAATAGCCCTGTACTTCTCTGGACATCATATTCCTCAAATGTAATGTGAAGGGCTCATGCCACATGGCCCCTGAGGTGCTTTTTATCTCTAAGGGAATGATTGTGATATGTATTACATGACAGTATTACATGATAGCAGACATCAAACCCTCCATGTCTCAGCTGATTTTTACAACTGCCCTGTAAATTGGTTACTACAGATATCATAATTCCTGTTTAACAGAAAGTGCAGTCTAATGGATAGAGGCAGAGCTCTATCCATTAGACCAATATGTTTCTCAAAGATGATAGACTCTTAAGTATATAAGAAGATTAAGTTGTGGGGAGCAGGGTTCAGATAAAGGAGAGTTCAATTCCTCAGAGAAGCAGGAACAGCTTTGCAGAGAACGTGGTATAAAGCCTCAAGGGTTTGACAATTGATGCACAGTCAATTTCTGATTACTTAAAATGATTAAGTCATAAATGACAACTGCTTATTTTGATGGTTCCTCTACTGTGTCTGAATGTATTCTGAGAGCTCAAATTAAATGTAAAGAAAAGGTGTTTAGTTAGGAAGCACTAGCATCTCTGGTGTAAGGGCCCTTTTCAGAGCTGATCATCCACCTTTGGTGTCCACCTTTCATCCAATCTTGCCTATAATTCCAAGAAACCATAACATGCACAGTGGCCACATCTTGGTAAAATTGTCTCAACAGATGAACTAAACCAGATTGAGGATAACCTACAGGCCTCAAACCCATAAGAATTTCCCTAGTGGAGTGAGCAAATAAGAACAATTTGTTCCGACAGCCTTGAAAGTGATTGAAGCCAGTGCCGTAGAGCACATAGAACTTGGTCAGACATCAAAGATGCCTAAGTCATCTCTTGAACCTCTGGTTATTGCCAGTCATCTTGATTTTTGCCTTGCCACTGGACTTTGATGATTCTAGAAAAGAAAGGGAAACTGAAACTTTGTGTAACTCTACCTCACTTAAATCCAGTTCATGTGCAAGTTAAGACATTACTCCATTGTGTCATTGGTCCTTAATAAAAATAAAGGATCAGCAACAAAGTGTGCATTGTTATAAACATTATTTGAACCTTGTCCTAATATATATATGTATATATATATATATATGCACTTCAAATAAACAAACCAGAAATGCCTTTTATTAATCCATTCCTTCATTTATTTATTTGTTGGGGTATCATTCAGGCTTCTTATACCTTTATGGAGTGGGATTCTGCATGACATAGAATAATGGAGCACTCACAAGAAATAGGATCCCAGATGAAGAATTGGAAGTCACTGTCAAACACAAGGTGAGCGTTCAGAAGAGAAACAGTGACTTGCTGTAAAACAAAACTATTCCATCATTTTAAAAGCTTTACAAGAGATTCAGGAAGGAACTCTCCTTGCTGACCCTAAAATAAAATCCAGGGGCTGTAGCCAGAAACTAAATTCATTCAAGGTCATGTTTGTTCTTCACATGATGTATCCTGTTCTCCAGATGGTGATAAAAAGAATAGGACTCTCCAAGCTCCAAATTTCAACTTAGTCACTTCAATGGCAAAAGCAGAAAATATTGTGTTGTTCTTTGGCTGCAGAGAGAAGCTGCCCTACAATAATATTTTCAATCTATTTTAAATGACAGTGTCAAAATCTATACAGAGAAAAGATGTATCGATTCCTCTAGTTAAGAAGGAAAAAAAAAGTCACTTGATGATGATAACACATTTGAGTCCTAACATCCCTTTGTTGTAAAGAAAAGCAGAAGAAACATTTCATTTTATCCACTTGGAATGGCATTGACCAAAAATTTAAACAGGAGACTTGTAAAATTGTGGCTTCAGCCAGAGAAAACTGAATCTAGACATTGGCAAGGATACTATGAGGATCACTGCCAATAAATTTATATTGCCCCTTGAGAAACTAAAAGCTGAAGCTGATTGACTCAGGGTTAAACATACTGTTCCTAAAAGTAATACTACCTACACCACCAGAGAGTGTCTCAATTGGCTAAAGAAGTTAGACTGGTCTTCCATTTTCCAAGCCTTTTACTCTTCAATATTTTGTAGTCTTGCAATTGCTACTAACAGCTAGTTGAGGCAGTGGGTAGGGTACTAAGTCTGGAGTTAGGAAGCCCTGAGTTCAAATTTAAACTTAGACCTTTCTAACTTGTGACTCTGGATAAGTCACTTAAGCTCCGTTTATATCAGTATCCTTAACTGTAATAGCGCTAATCTCTCAGCATTGCTATGAAGATCAAATGAGAGTACTTGTGAAGAGCTTAATGCTTGGAACACAGTAGGTCTTGTGTAAAAGCTTACTTCCCTTTTCATGCAAGACAGCTTTGTCTAAACTAGCACACGTGAAAAACAAAAGAAGTAAAATGTCTCCAAAACATCTCAACTCACTCATGAGATATATATATATATGTATATATATATACATATATATATATATATATACATATATTGAACAAGAATTGACTATGTCAGTTAATTGCAATTATGTACTGAGAGGTAGCCTGAAAGCTTAAGTGGATAGATTTCCGGACTAAAGAGTCAAAAATATAAAGGATCAGATCCTGCTTCAAATACTCAAAGTGCAACTCTGGGCAAATCATTATACATACCTAAGTATCAGGTTTTTTAACTATAAAATGGAGTGGTTATACTTAAGATTCTTTCTAGCTCTAAATCTCTAGTGTCAGGTTGACTATATCTTTGCATGTGTTTAATTAACACCACAGTAAAAATGTATTATATAATCTCTTCTTTTCAAAATTTTATTTTTAAAATCAATCAGCCAATAGCATTGATTAAATGCTTACTATGTGCTATGTCCTAGGGATATAAAGAAAGGAAAGATATAGTACCTACTCTCAAAGAGCTAATGTTCTAATGGGAAAGACAATAAGTAACTAACTAGCTGCAGAGTGGATATAGATATAGATATATATACAGAGAGAAAAAGAGAAAGAGAGAGAAGAGAAAAACAGAAAGGGGAAGAGAGAGGGAGAGAGGGAAGGAGAGGGAAAGGAAGAAAGAATAAATAGTAGGTAATCTGGGTGGTTAAGTGGGTAGAGCACTAGGTTTGAGGTTAAAAAGACTTGAAATTCAAATCTAGCTTCAGACACTAACTGTAATTCTGAGCAAATTGCTTCACTCTGTTTGCCTCAATCTCCTCATCTGCAAAATGAGATGAAGAAGGAAATGGCAAACCTTTCCAGTATCTTTGCCAAGAAAACTCCAAAATGCAGCCACAAAAAATGGGACACAACTAAGCAACAACAACTGTCTTATAAAGCAGCCCTAACAGTGTGTCTGGGAGGGGCTGGAGGAAGATGACACAAAAAAAAGACTTACTGCAGCAGGAAGGATTTCAGCTAAGTCTTGAAAGAAGGTAGAATGTGGAGAGGAGGGAGAACATTCCAATCTTGTGGGGAGAAAAACCAAGAAGGCAAGAGTTATCTATATGAGGGAGGAAAGTATAAAAAGACTAGAAAAGTAGGAAGAGGTCAGGCTATGATGGACTTCAAAAATCAGAGAATTTTATATTTGATCCTGAAGGTCATAGGGAGCCACTGAAATTTATTGAGTAGAGGAGTGACATGATCAGACATGTACTTTAGGAAGAACCTTTGGCAACTGAGTATAGAATGGAATGGAGTAAGGAGAGATTTAAAACAGAGAGACCAACCAAGAGGCTATTGCAGTAATTCAGGTATGAGATCATCAGGGCCTGATGAGAAGGTTTTTTGATAAAAAACTGGCAAGAAATTAGCTATGGAATGAGTGCCAGAGAGGAGTCCAGGATGATGCTAAAGTAAAAGAAAATACTCATTTTAAAAAATGTATTCAATTAAGTTTTAGTTTCCTTGGTTGGTGAAAAAAATAATTCTTTACAGTTAAACATTTAACAAATATTTGTCTTTAAAAATGTTGTTTGTCCTTTGTCCTCAAAGAGGACCATGACATCAGGGAGGTGATGCCATGATATGCAAATAATAATGATAATAAAATCTCATGGGTATATACTCTGAAAAAAAATGCCTTAGACTCCTGAATCTCAGCCAGATAATCCTCTGGAGGAGGCCCACTAAGTGTCAGAAAAGTGCCAGCAGACAGTCCCATACTCCATGAGTAACTGAACTCTCTGAAGACTCCAAACAAAAACTCTCCCTCTATAATTTGACTGGAAGACTCTCAAACTGATTGAACTAATCAAGGATTCTTCAGGTCAAAAACCTCTTTATATCTCCCCTACTAAATCCCTTAATGGAAGTAAGAGTATATTGAAGTTGTGGGAGCACTGGTGTCAGGATCAGAAACCTAGGTTTAAATTATGGTCATTTTTATTGTTGTTGCTCAGTTGTGTCCTCACTCTGTGAACCCATTGGGGTTTTCTTGGCACAGATACTGGAGTGCTGTGCCATTTCCTTCTCCAGCTCATTTTACAGATAAGGAAACTGAGGCAAACAGGTTTAAATGATTTGCCCAGAATCACACAGCTAGTAAGTGTCTGAGGCCAGAATTGAACTCAGGAATACGAATCTTCCTGATTCCAAGCCCAGTGCTTTGTGCACTATGGCACCACCTGGCAGCCACAACATTTATTATCTATGAGATCCTAAGTCACTTAAATAAATTGTCTGAGGTTCAGTTTCCCTGATTATCAAATGAGGATTAAACCACTTGCAATGCCTACATCATAGTATGGTGAGGAAAATCTTCAAAAGCTTTAAAACTAAGTATGAATTGAGAAGCATCATGGTAGAGTACATAGAGAAATGGCCTCAGAGGCAGAAAACCTTGAGTGCATATCCTCCCTCTGAAGCAAGCTCAGACTTTTAACCTGAGCTAGGCATTTAACTTCTGGAAGTTTTCTGGTCAACTCAAAGATTATAAATGGTCAAGGTGCTTCTTTGGTAGAGAGTTTTCTCACTGGGTGCTGCTTATACCAGGGAAAGGACAGGTCCAGTCCCTATTGCTATAAATATGTTGTTATTGTTTGTCCTTTGTTCTTGAAGAGGCCCATGACATCAGGGAGGTGATACCATGACAAGCAAATGAATTGGATTTAAGTGAGAAAGGGCTGTACAAGGTCACCTGCCTTACCTTCCCCTCCTGAGCTGCCTGGGTCCAGTGGTCAGATGTACATCAGGACAACTGGAGATAGTGCTGGATGCAATGGAAGACCTTGGCTTTTTTAAGCTAAGGTTTTTAACAGATTACAAT
The DNA here is from genome assembly GCA_023553655.1 of Myrmecobius fasciatus. Taxonomy (NCBI): domain Eukaryota; kingdom Metazoa; phylum Chordata; class Mammalia; order Dasyuromorphia; family Myrmecobiidae; genus Myrmecobius; species Myrmecobius fasciatus. Next base: position 126,158 of record JAJPUD010003366.1, on the reverse strand, counting down.
TTGACTGAGGCAACACCCATTCAGTGATTAAGGCTAGGTAAGAAATGACACAGAGAATGGTCTCTTTTACCTAGTCTGATCAATCGATCAGTCAGTAGATAGACAGACAGACAGATATAGATATATAGAGAAAAAAGAGATACAGATCTCTGTCTCTTTGTCTTCTCTGTCTCTCTCTGTCTCTGTCTCTCTGTCTCTGTCTATATCTAATCTCTGTCTGTCTGCCTGTCTTTCTGTCTGTCTGTCTGTCTCTCTCATGTGTCCCTTTTTTTCTGTCTCCCCTCCCTCTCTCTCTCAATCTGAGAGGCAAAGATCCTCAGGGTTTCTAGCCAAAACAGAAACAATTGCTATTTATATTCACTCTGAGTTAATCAAGCAGACTCCTTAGCACATAGGACAGAATAATGGACTTGGGGTCAGGAAGAGTTGGATTCAAAGGCACCTATTGGCTATGAGATCCTGTTCAAGTCCCATAACCTTCTTCCATCAATCAACAACCATTTATTGTCACCTACTCTGTGGCAAGAACAGCTAAGTGGTATGGTAAATAGAGTGCTGGGTCTGAATCTAGGAAAACCTGAATTCAAATACAGTCTCAGAGTCTTATTAGCTGTGTGACCCTGGCCAAGTCACTTAACCCTGTCTGCCTCAGTTTCCTCATCTGTAAAATGAGCTAGAGAAGGAAATGGCAAGCTACTCTAGTATCTTTGCCAAGAAAACCCCTTGAAAAGGAATCACAAAGAGTCAGACATGACTGAAAACAACTGAACAATCACAAAACTAATGTTCAGGGCTCACCAACTAATTGGAAAGTGTTCAGTGAATCTTAGCCTTATAACCTGCAATTTCCCTCCATTTCTGCATTATTACAGATTGCCAGAGAATTTTGTCACATCATACAACAGAAAGAATATTGGTTCTGTTGTCCAAAGGCCCGAGTTCTAATCTTGGCTCTAATATTGTCTAGATGTGACCTCAGAAAAATCACTTATTCTGGACTTTATTTCCTCATATGAAAGGGAAGGCATTGGAGTAGGTGACACACCTGATTATCGGTATGTAAAATGGATACTCTAGGACTTAGGGTACAATTATTCATATACACTTCTGCAGTTTCATTTTTGTCTTCAGTGTCTGGCACATAGAAGGCACTTAACAAATGCCTGCTTCTTGTTGAACTGGTTGATTACCTCTGAGGATCATTCTAATGATCAAACTAGATAATTTATGTCAAGTGCTTTACAAGCTATGAAAGGTGCTATAAAAATAACAGTGACTATTTTTTAAACTTTGTTTTCCAGTGGACAGCTAGCAATGTGCCTGGCAGGGAGATAGCACTTACCAAATGCTTGTTGAACTGAACTGAAATGAGTTGAATTATTTCATCTTTGTATTCATCAGGCTTTAACATGGTACTTTGTATATAGTAGGATCAACAAGGAATGCTTGCTGCACTGAAATGAATGGCAGCATAGGTTCTGGATTTGGATTCAAAAGCTCCCTTATGCTTACTATCTGTTGTGACATTGGCAAATCACTTAATTTCCTCCCCTGAAAAATGTGGAAGCCAAAGTAGAGGGTCTCTGAAGTCCCTTCCAGTACTAGATTTATGAATCCTATGAATAGCAGTGTGGAATAATAATATGGAAGCTATTTCAAAGGGAGAACATATTCCAGTGCAAAAGGCTGCTTGGGGGATGGGGGAGGGAACTAGAAGTGGGGGCTGGATTTCATAGGAAAGGCTAGGAGAACTTGTAGAAAAAGAAAAGGCTTCTTGAGAGGGGGGCAGGGGAGTGAGGAGTACTGGGAGCTCTCTTAATAGTGTTTATATTTCTATTTTTAAACCAAGGTCTCTGGGGGCATAAATGAAGTGATCAGAAAAGACAAGATTGGAATTGACCCTCCAGGCACCAAGCTTGGAAGAGCTGACTGACTGCCTGGAGGCAGTTGAAAGGCTGTGGCTATTTATTTCTCTTTTCCAAAAAGTCTGTTGACTAAAGTACCAGACACACAAATCTCCCCACCCTTCCTCTCCCCAAATCTTACACTGGGCTCTAGCCTTCTAGTTACATTTGGAAATGGAAACAGTGAGGGTTTAAAACAATGATCTCCACCACCACCACCACCATCACCACCTGCAGCATCCCTCTGTATCATTTAACAAAGCAGCATAATCTGCACAAAGTCAGCATTTGTCTTTGCAGGGTTGGAATCCGCAGTCTGCTGGAACCAACCCAAATTGGCTCTTTTAGGGCCAATTGTAAAATGTTCAGTGTTACTTCTTGGAAATCTATAAAGACTACAAATTCAGGCTTGAATTATTGTTTTGTTGATTTTCTATGCTTAACAAAGTGATGGAGAAAATGTCAGTTATTCAGATTAAATTTAAAAGTCTATCAAGGATAAGCTTTTTTTCCTTCAGAGAGCCAGTTGTTAAATATTTACCAACACATCTCTCTGACTACTTACTAAAATCTCAAAGAAATGATTCAATAACAATAAGACTGTTTTAGCAAGGACTTGAAATTATCTAAGAAGAAAGTTACCACTCCCCCTGCTTCCAGGCACTTTAGTGAAATACAGAAAGGAATATATAAGCAGAGGAGAGTAAGATGTACTGATGTGAATGGCCACCGTTTTGACATTCTGGTTTTCCTCCCAATTTGGTTCCAGACCAGGAATATTCAAGGAGCTCTAGATTCTCCAGAACATGTCTCTAGAACTCAAACCGGGTAAAATACCTCCACCCATAGCTTCTTTACCCTCAACCCCAGAAATGTTCCTATTTTACAGCTACCGCCCCCCAGCTTTTGTCTCCAACCTTCCCTTCACCTCCCTGTATACACTAAGGTCGTCTGGGCATAAGTCTGGCCTTTGGCCAGAAAAGTCTTGATAGCTGACACTGACCCAGAGTTTCCTGAACACTCAGTGTAGACTTCACATCCGCTCTCTAGAGAAAAGGGGTCTAGAACTAAAACTAGTTTGCCTTTAAGGATTTCTCACTTTGACTATTCTTTGCCCTCTCCTCACTTTCTGACTATTACCCACACTCACCTACTACCCTCATATTGTCCTTTGATTAGCTAAAGTTCTTCCCCTATGGGGTTCTCTCGAAATTTGATCTCTAGCCCAAAGTGCCCAAGTTCCAAAATTTTTCTGCCTGCATCCTTCCTTCTCCATTCCCTACTCTCACATCTAAAGTTCCTATTCCTTAGATAGGATTCACACTAAGGTAGGAGTGACCAATAGAACCCAAGGCTATGTATTTTAAAGAAGTCTTTGTTAACTCAAATGAACTTTTAAATGGGAAAACACCTGTGACTCCGTGAAGAATTTTAGGCAAGGTCAGAGTGAAGAATGGAGGAGTATACTATTTTCTTGCTCCCCTGCTTTTTTCCATTCAATCCTACATGATCTTCCCAGGTTTATTTTCAGTCATTCTCTTTCACTTTTCACTAACTTTTTTCCTTTGACTTTTCATTTTTTGCCTGTTCTACCTAAATGTCCTATCTACTTTCATGAGTTTTTTGGTTTTGTTAGCTTTATATGAAATATTGTACCTGTTAGTAATGGGAAAAATTATACTTTGTTTTCTTAGGGGGGATTACTTAACTCCTAAATTGGTACCATCTGTCTGTGGGTCACTAACCTGAAGCCAAAAGCATTTCTGAAAGTTACCTCAGTGTCTCTTGGTCCACTTTCGTCTTTCACTCTATTCTCCCAGGAACTGTTCTGCCAAGCCCTGTACTTAGTCCACCAATATCTCTGTGGAAAATGGCTGACACCTTTCCTCAACCCCTTTTGCTTCCAGCTAAACAGGCCCCTTTTCCCTGGGACTAAGGGTTAAAAACACAAACACTTTTAAGATTCCCTTGCCTGAAGTTCATCTGGAAGAACAAAAGGTCAAGAATTTCAAGGGAACTAATGAAAAAAAAATGCTGATGAAGGTGGCCTAACTGTGCCAGATCTAAAACTATATTAGAAAGCAGCGGTCATCAAAACCATTTGGTACTGGCTAAGAAACAGAGTAGTCGATCAGTGGAATAGGATAGAATCACAAGACAAACTAGGCAATAACTATAGCAATCTAGTGTTTGACAAACCCAAAGACCCCAGCTTTTGGGATAAGAACTCACTATTTGACAAAAACTGCTGGGAAAACTGGAAACTAGTATGGAAGAAATTAGGGCTTAACCCATACCTAACACCACATACCAAGATAAGATCTAAATGGGTTCATGATTTAGATATAAAAGAGTGATATTATAAACAAATTAGAGGAACATAGGATAGTTTACCTCTCAGATCTGTGGAAAAGGAAGGAATTTGTGTCCAAAGAAGAACTGGAACTCTTAATTGAACACCAGATAGATAATTTTGATTATATTAAATTAAAAAGGTTTTGTACAAACAAAACTAATGCAGACAAGATTAGGAGGGAAGCAATAAATTGGGAAATCCTCTTTACATTTAAGGGTTCTGATAAAGGCCTCATTTCTAAAATATATGGAGAATTGACTCAAATTTATAAGAATTCAAGCCACTCACCAACTGATAAATGGTCAAAGGATATGAATAGACAATTTTCAGATGATGAAATTAAAACTATTTCTAGATATATGAAGAGGTGCTCCAAATCACTATTGATCAGAGAAATGCAAATTAAGACCACTCTGAGATACTACTACACACCTGTCAGATTGGCTAAAATGACAGGAAAAGATAGTGACGAAGGTTGGAGAGGATGTGGGAAAACTAGGACACTGATACATTGTTGATGGAACTGTGAACGGATCCAACCATTCTGGAGAGCAATTTGGAACTATGCTCAAAAAGTTATCAAACTGTGCATACCCTTTGACCCAGCAGTGTTTCTACTGGGCCTATATCCCAAAGAGATCTTAAAGGAAGGAAAGGGACCCACATGTGCAAAAATATTTGTGGCAGCCCTTTTTGTTGTGGCTAGAAACTGGAAACTGAATGGATGCCCATCAGTTGAAGAATGGCTGAATAAATTACGGTATATGAATGTTATGGAATATTATTGTTCTGTAAGAAACAACCAGCAGGATGATTTCAGAGAGGCCTGGAGAGACTTGCATGAATTGATGCTAAGTGAAATGAGCAGAACCAGGAGATCATTATACACGGCAACAACAGAACTATATGATGATCAATTCTGATGCACGTGGCTCTCTTCAATAATGAGATGTTTCAAACCAGTTCCAATCGCTCCATGATGAAGAAAGCCATATACACCCAGGGAGAGGCCTGTGGGATCTGAGTGTGGACCACAACATAGCATTTTCATGCTTTCTGTTGATGTTTGCTTGCATTTTGTTTTCCTTCTCAGGTTTTTTTTTCTTGTAGATCCTATTTTTCTTGTACAGCAAGAGAACTGTATAAATATGTATACATATATTCAATTCATCATATATTTTACCATAATTAACATGTATTAGACTACCTGCCATCTGGGGGAAGGGGTGGGAGAAAGGAAACAAGAATTTGGAACAGAAAGCTTTGCAAGGGTCAGTGTTGAAAAATTACCCATGCATATGTTTTGCAAATAAGAAGCTTTAATTAAAAAAATTTCAAAGGGGAAAAAAAGAGATTTCCTTGCCTGTACTCCTCAGGCTAAGTCCTATCACCCCCAGTTGCTAATTCTTGAGGGTCCAGAGCCCCACTACTCCCATTTCCTAGCCAGGGAAAAGTAGCTCTCAGTAATGACTTTAACCTTTGAATACCTGACTCCCACCAGCAGGTTTTACTAAAATCTATTTCTTAACCCTTGGCTAAATTTCTAAATAAAGATCTTTGGAATATTTTGGGTCCTCCTAATAGATGAAGTTGTCAAGGAAAGATCTAATGAGGCATGCAAATGCTGAGTGTGGGCCTGCTGACTAAATCCCCACTGCCTAGGACAATGTATGCTAGGAAACAGCACAACTCTTCCCACACTGCCTGCCCCACCTCCCACCCCAAACCCTCCATTCTGGGTGTTCTTTGAGGGGAGTTCTGACATTGGACATGAAGGCCTGGAACAGGGGAGGGGGGAGAGCATAATCCATTGGAAGTCAGTTGTCTTGGGATCCACAGTCTGTATATGGCAATAGGATCTCATGGCTTTGAACAATCTATCCATTTGTGAGAGAAACAATGCCTTTAATAAATAACCCAACTAAAGCCAACTACATAAACTCTTTACGCAAACATACTTAGATTTGGACGCAATGGCCCTGACCTGGGGGTCATAATAAAAGTCTAAGCTATTTACTCCAGTCTTTAGGAAGGGGGAGGGAAAGATGGGCATGGGGTGTCTGTGTGGGACTCTTTGATGTGGCTAATCATCAGAGATGAAGTCAGGCCATCACTCACTGATCCCTGTGTCCTTTTAGTGTGTTCAATGAAGTGTCCTTTCTATTTGAGGTTGGAGTTTAAAAGGGTGAGATTTTTTTAAAAAGAAAGAAAAAGCTATTCCCAGGAAATGAGCTTGTGAGGGTGGGGCAGGGGCAGGGGCAGAGGAAGGGTCTTGTAGGATGTAAGACTCCCCAGAGAAGGAGGAGGACTTGAATCAGGATGAGTCCCCAACTGCTGTGTGACCTACGGCACTGAGGTCCCTGGGCCACAGATGCCCAAAGTACAAAGTGAAGGAAGTTCTCATATGAAAGAGATCATGCATTCTATTTAATTCAATTAAAAAATATTCATTAAGAGCTTTCTATCGTGGGACTGTGGTAAGTCCTAAGAGATTCAAAGACAAAATAAAAACAAAAAAAGACATCACTGTCCTTTTTCATAGTGAATAGGGATGGAGATGGTCCAACTAAGTACTGGATTGATAATAGGACAAGGCAGCCCCTAAGAGCTGTACCCGCCTGTGGAAGAAGCATAGTGTAGTCAGGAGGGACCTGGATTACAATTGTTTTAGACCCATATAGCTATGTACTCTTAACTTTTCTGACCCTCAATTTCCTCTTCTATAAGATAAGGAAAAAAAAGAAAAGTTCTCTCCTTTTGGAAGAAGGAAATAGGAAAAAATCAAGAGAACCTGAGTTTGAATCTGGTTTTACACATTTACTAGTTGTATGATGTTGGGCAAGAATTGCCTTTCAATAAATAACTAAATAAATAAACACTTGTCAACTGGCTTGTAGTTAAAAATAAACAAAACAATAATATAATCACTCTGATTTTTCTTAAGAATCAAACTTGGACTATTTGAATGTACAATATGAATGACATATATTATGTGTATTTTGTATCATCTCTTTATATAATGGAGAAGGTGTTTCCCCTGTAGAATGTAAATTCCTTGGGCAACTAAAACTATGTATATCCTTTGATCTATCATTTGAATAAGTTATAGTATGTGAATGTAAAGGAATACCATTGTGTTTTTTGGGTTGGGTTTTTTTTGAGAGGCAATTGGGATTAAGTGACTTTCCCAGGGTCACACAGTAAAATATCTGAGGCCCATTTGAACTTAGGTTCTCCTGACTCCAGGGTTGGTGCTCTATCTACTGCACCAGCTAGCTGCCCCAATACTACTATGCAGTAAGAAATAATTTTAGAAAAACCTAGAGAGGTTTGTGTAAAGTGATACAAAGTGAAATGAGCAGAACCAGGAAAACATTGTACACAGCAGTGATATCATATGATGAATGTTTTAATTCTTTTCAACAACACAATAATATAAAATAAGCAAAAAGGACTCACAAAGGAAAATGCCATTTACAACTCAATAACTGATAGACTCTGAATACAGATTGATGCATTTTTTTTACTTATTTTATTTTTTCTCATGTTTTTTTCCATTGTTCTGTTTCTTCTTTCACAACTGTGACTAATATGGAAATATGTTTTATAGAATAGCACATATATGAATTATATCAAACTGTCTACCATCTTCAGAAGAGGGGAAAAAGGGAGGAAGAAAAATCTGAAACTCAAAATCATGTAAAAATGAATGCTAAAAATTTTCTTGAGACATAACTGGGGAAAAATTAAATACTATTAAAAAATGAAAACTCTGTCAAGGCAGTGACCATCATGCCTTTGTCTTTGAAGCTCTATCACCTAGTCCAGTGCCTACCACACAGCAGGTGCTTAATAAACACTTGTTGATTAATTAATTCCTGACTTCTACTGCAGGAATGGATTCAAACTACTTTCTAATTTTCTATGGGATTTTTCCCTAGAAAAAAAAATAAAAGGAAAAATATCTGAAAGAATTCTAAGATCATTGTGAAGAAATGCACTCCAAGCAGAAAATTAAGCAGTTTTTGCTCATATCATTATCCAATACTTTCAGAAATTCTTGTACTTTTCTACCCAGAGGATATTTACTGAATCATAGAATATTAAAACTGGAAGGTTTTTTTATTGACCATTTGTTTAATCTCTATATTTGTAAATGAAGAAACTGAGACCCATAAAGGTGAAGGGCCTTCCTAAAGTCACACTATTATTTTGTGACAAAGTCACAATTCATATTTTCTATTTCCAGTCAGCTTTACTGGATGACCTTGGGTAAACTACCAAGCAGAGAGATAGAAGACAAGGGCAGCTTCAATTTAGCCCATAATTAGATAATGCAGTTTTAAATATTTGCAATGGACTGGGCTCCATACTGAAGACTAAGAATACAGATATAATCAAAAATCAATCACTGAATAAACATTTATTGAGTGCCTATCATGTGCCAGGCACTGTGCTAAGCACAGGAGATACACTATTATTTGCCCTTTGCTTTTGAAGAGGACTATGACATTAGTAAGGTCCACACCATGACATACAAGTGAATTGGATTTAAGTGAGGATGGGCTGTGCAAATTCATCAAACTCACTTTCTCCTTCAGAGATATATGGGTCCAATGGCAAGATTGGAGATAAAAAGAGGCAAAAAATAGTCCCTGTCCTCAAGGAGCTTATCTAATGTCGAGGAATACATCTATCAAAAAGACTTTACAGAGTCTTACATTCTAACAGGGGAAGACTGCATATTAAAGAGACATTGAAAAGACAATTGAGGTGAGGAATAGTGAACTCAAGGGAACAAGCAGGTCTGGGTTTGAAGAGAATGTACCTGGTGTAGGAGCTACTTCAAATGGAGATTCATGGAGGAAACTCATCAATAAGAGGAAGAGGCCATAGGGATGGAAGTATAATCATTGATAGAAGGCCATTATTGAGGTAAAAGTGGAGGGGTAGGCTCAAGGGTCTGGTCTGTGTTTGAAGTCTAGAATATAAACTCATAATACTACAAAGGATGGGAAAGATTAAAAGCTGTATAACCACAATGAGAAATAGCAAAGGGGGAAAAAGTTTAAATAACAGCAGATGAGAGATCCAATTTAACAAAAAACATCCTGGGGGCTTTTAAAGATGAACTAGAAAGAGAGCAATAAACAATTGAAAAACGGAAACAATTTGTAACTCTTAACCATCAAGGTCAATGGATCAACAATAGTTGGATTCTAAATATGTCTCAGGTGTGCTGCTAGATGTAGTAGAAATGGCACTGAAGAAAATATGGGAAACTAAACCAGCAAGACTAAACCAAGGAGGGCCATATTGGAGTTAACAATCTTGAGAGCATTGAGGAATCCATTCTCCTAAAAAAAGGTGTAGAAAAACTCTTGGCCCTTTTCATTAGGCAAAACTAAAACAAAGATAAGACCAATAACTACTGACTCACATGCCTACTTTCCATCTGTATGAAATCTTTATTTAAAGACATCTTTGATAAGGGGATTAGAAGGGTAGAAATAGAATTTCACAAACTGTAGACCACATCTTTACCATTAAACAATTGTTTGACTGAAGCAAAGTAGCAATGCCAAGAAAGACAAGTTAAAAATAATGTCATTGGATTTAGAAGTTAAGTTAATGATCTTGGAGAGAACAATTTCAGTTGAATATTGAAAAGGGCTGAGAAGTGAGAGGTGAGGAAGTAGAGGCAATTAATTCCTGCCAATTAAAGCCATCCCAAAGGAATAGGCTGCTCCAGAAGGAAATTAGTTTCCCATCCCTGCAGCACTTTAAGCAAGGATTACCACTTGTACAGCATTTTGTGGAAGGGACTAGATAGTCTCTGAGATCCCTTGCAACTCTCAAATACTGTTAAAAAAAAAAAAGGAACAGGTTAGGGTCAAGAGGACAAGGAAGCAAGGAGAAGGGAGCAGGGAAAAGGAAAATGATATGGTAGAAGAAGCCCTGGACTAGGAGGAATCTAGAAGTCTCAGCCTTCATCCCAGAAGTACTGCTCACAAAGCTTTGTGACCTTGGGCTGATGACTTTATTTCCTCATCTGTGAAATGAAGTGATTGCATTAGGTAATTTCTAAAATCCCAGTTATCACTACTGGCCATGAGTCTAAAAATGATACCTATCACCGTGACAATTAAAAGCATTATTTCCTCCATATTGTATAATCTGCTATAATTCTTGCTACTAATGCTGCATCTTTTCTTCTTCTTTTCTTCTTTCTTCTTTTCTCCTTTCTTCTTTTCTTTTTCTTCTTTGTTCTTTTCTCCTTTTTTCTTTTCTTTTTCTTCTTTCTTCTTTTCTTTTTCTTCTTTCTTCTTTTCTTCTTTTCTTCTTTCTTCTTTTCTTTTTCTTCTTTTTCTTTCCTTTTTCTCCTTTCTTCTTCTTCTTCTTCTTCTTCTTCTTCTTCTTCTTCTTCTTCTT